>CP137666.1:12324200-12573574 GCA_037976565.1 Mesocentrotus franciscanus | reverse complement strand
CAGTACTGGTAGATGTTTCATAGTACATGTAATTTGATTTTTATCTTACAGGGCCCAGCTGTCAAAACATTCTGTCAAATATGATTGGCATGCTTGACCATTATTATATGTGCATTGTCTTTTTAATACTGGCTAGTATCCATTGAGGTTTTGGGATTCCCCTAAATCATTAATTAACAGGAAGGACAGATGGGCAGCAGGTGTAAATTATTAACAATACTTCTTAACCAAAAAATAATAAAATGTGCAAATATTGGATGGAGAATTGTCTCGTTAGAGTCCCGCACCCTTGCTTTTAGTGCAGTCTGTGTCTCCTGTTTGGGAGTGTCTAGACTTAGAAGTCTAGCAGCAACCTTCATAGCCTTGATTTGGCTGTAGATGCAATGGATAGTACATTTTTTCAAAGTTTAACTTTAATCATTTAATATTGTGTTTGTCTTACTTTAGTTTATTTGTTTTACCCTATTTCTTCTGTTATCACAGGCATTTTGTCAAGCACTCCAAGAAATGGATGGCAAAAATTTCAAGAGTTTTTGCAAGGTAAGCAAGAAGAAACAAAATTAATCTTTCCTCAAATTTAAATCTCATAAATGATATATGAGATTCATATGTTATGATTCCACAATAAAAAACTGGGCGTGAAAAAAAAATGTTGGTCGCAACCATTGCCAATAGTTCATTTTAATGACTGAGCTCACCAATGCCTTGTCACAACTTAACTTTTGAACTTAATTTCTTCGTATGTTTAGTGGAACATTTTATACTTTAAGAGCAATGTGGAATATATATATATTTTTAAATCGGAATAAAGATATGTATCCACCCTGTCCTTTGTTCATCTTTTCCTCTTTTTATATTGTTAATATGTTCCGGTAACATCCTGGTACTATTTCAAATAATACATTCCTGTAATTGGTGGATGTGCAGTAAATTTGCTGAAGAATCAGTGAATTGATTTATTCTCTGAATGACACCTATAGGCCATACAGCTGTGGTTAACCATGGAATATTCAAACCATGTCTCACTGCTTTCCATGTATTACAATAATAAGACTGAAAGAAAGAAACAAACTACAATACAATACTTTTTGCAAAGACTATCTTTGCCAGCCCATGATAGTAATGTCATAGTTTAGACAGGTGCACAGCCAGATATAGTGCATATACCCACTTCAAAACTTTTACACCCGTTTTAAGACAAACATACTATATTATTATAATCTCTTATCATTGTAAAACTATATGTATGTTTGTGTAATGTGTGTCTATATGCTTCATGATTGTGTAGTATTCTCCGCCAGTGGAGTAATCATCAATTCTAAGTTGGTTTTGAATCAGATATTGTCTAGACTCTCTGGAGGAGCCAGAAGGATGTTAATTCATATACTTTAACATGGAGTTAAGGCCTTCTGGGTCTGAACAGACAATATGAATAATATGGGCATCACTGCATGTCAATGTTTGATGGGAACTGAGTCATTTTGGTCACAGTGTCTGACCAAAATGGTTAGTGATATATCATGTATCATGAAATGAGATGCTAAAGCAAATATTACTTCATGTTCATGACTTATGATTCATGATTCATAATGTATTAATGGTTAGTCATCAAATGGCAGCTCTATAACCTAGGCAATTCTATTCATCAAGTTAATAATGAATTTTATAGCAGGAATAAAATTTGAATAGATGGCTGTTTCAACAACGCAATACCCAGTTGACATTTTTAGAGGTACAGGTACATAAACATAAAATCTTTAACATTTTACTTTATTATGTCCAATTCAAATTATAATCATACAAATACTGTCCAAACAAGTCATAATTTCTTCCTGAAATATATTTGCATTATCATTAACATTTTACTTTATTATGTCCAATTCAAATTATAATCATACAAATACTGTCCAAACAAGTCATAATTTCTTCCTGAAATATATTTGCATTATCATTAACATTTTACTTTATTATGTCCGATTCAAATTATAACCATATAAATACTGTCCAAACAAGTCATAATTACTTACTGAAATATATTTGATTGTCTTTTATGGTAGTTGATAGGTTTAACTTGTTATCAGCTGTTCCCTTCATATAATATTAAAAACAATTTGAAAATTGCAATTTAACAAAGCATAAAAAATGCAATATTTTTTAAACTTCAGAATGTTTTTCCATTATTTAGAATATACTTGGATAATATCATTGCCTCACCCCCAAGTATGACAAAAATGTATATATATTTCTTGCGCAGAATTGTAAAGCCAATTTTCAGTTATTTGACTCGTATGCCATGAAATGATTTTTGTATTGAATGGGTTCATATGATTCATAACATGGGTGTGCCAAGTTGATGCATGTTGCAATATTTCTATCTTAGAATTTCTTTGTTACACATCTAATCATGAGGCTTTTGTGGCTTATACAATGCATTTTAATCATTTCCCTCTGGGGTCATATCTTGCCTGGACACAAAGGAATGTAGTTTCCTTAGAGGAAGGCTCTCCTGAGTGTCCTATAGTTTCAATGACATCTCTGTGTGATATGTCTTGGGTGACCGGTCTGGGCCACATCCTTAAGATATTATGTCGGCATTGCATTTTAGAGTACAAACAAAGTATGGATTCCCCAAAGAATGACTCATGTATGCTTTTGATGGGGATTCTCCCTATCGTAATGGAGATGGATAAGGAGGATTGCATCAGTTAGTGAGAAGAGATGGAAGATCACAGATCAAGGATTTTAATTTTTAAAAATTCTCGAAAGGATAGGAGATGGGATAGAGGAGGTACCTGTCCTTTGTGTGCACATCCTTATTTATAAACTAGAGTTTAATACCAGGTTTTAATCTAAAAATGGGGCAGTAGATATAATGATCATACATTTTGCCTAGAACCCCCCCCCAAAAAAAAACAACAACAACAACAACACACACACAGATACACATTTTGGTGAGGCAAAATTGGCATATAGTATTTACATTCTGAAGAGAGTTTCAAAATGTAGAAACTTGATTAATTAACTTGTATATATACAGTTATTCATAACCCTACCAGGTTTTAAAAATGCAGTTATGTAAAAATGATTTTTACCAATTTCTGTTTCTTGAGAATGTGACATACATGTATTAAAGCTTTCATCTACAAGTATCCAACAAAGGCCCTAATTCAAACAGTCAACCTTCTCATTCTTGAGTTACAAAAACACCCCCAAACAAATTCACAGGGGATACAAATAATTTAGTCAACTGTACATCATCTATTGAGAGCATGAGGTTGCTTTAACTGGTATACTCTTACTTTATCTCCTTATGGCCTTCAACAGATGATAATTTGACTGTTCTGTGTTAGCTATGATTTATTCCAAATTATTGTTTTCACAAGCATTTGACAAGCCCTGTATTTCAAGATTTAGCTCACACATACACCCATACTTTCAAGCAGATACATGACCCATCTCATACATTTAATACATTTAATGTCCTTATGTCTTAAAGAGAAGGTTGAGTTCTGGGAAGAAGTGAAAAATAATTTGTGAGAGTTATCATTGTATTATGCAAGTGTGGAAGAACATCAGAGAAAAAATGTTCCCTGAAAAGCATGGCTCTTCAAATGCATTAATATTCTAAATATGGCATGAAACACCATAAAAATCGGGACAGATTTTTATGCCACATGTTCGTGTAGTCCCATATAAATCTTTCTGTGTACAGTGCTTGTTAGTTTTACCAAGTCTTGGGCAAATTTCTTATCATTTTGACGATTCCAGAACCTTGCAGTACACCAATACTTATATGCTAGATGATCAACCTTTTCTGATCGATTCCACAACGTTTCTTTCACAATGCAATCGCATGACCAGAACTCAACTTTATCTTTAAACAGTGTATTAAATCTTTTATCTATACTGTCTGGCGAGGAGTGGTTTTTAATTTGTGAAAAGGTGAGTGAAGTGAATCATGTAGGTAACTGATTTTCTTTCTCTCTCTCTTTTCTGTTTCAGATGTTCTTTGAATCTGCCAAAAAATCAGTGATAGCTTCATGACACAGGGAGAATGTTTTATGCTGAGCATGTTTGATGCTGACCATGCAATGTATGCTTGTTCATAGCAAAGAACAAACAATACCATACATGGACAGACAATGACATACAAGAACATTATGGGATACATGTAACTTCAATGCAAGCCTGTAAATAGAAAGTTATTTTAAAGCATTGTATCAAGAAGTCGTTACCAGGGAAAGTATACAATCATCGAATGATGTGGATTTCAAAAACCCCTTAGCCTTTGCTGCAAATTACGATAGGCATTTACTACTACAAGGTCAACCAGGAGTCCTGGATGACGCAACAGGTCCTTGTATGAGGATTTCTGCAAAGCAGCAGTTTGTTACTCTTCAGATTGTTTGAGTCACACTGGAAGCGAAAGCACGTAATTCGTACTTGTTCGACTCTTCTACTTGCAAGCCACAGTGAAACAGACTCATCATGATGTGGACAAAATCATGAATTTACTGATTCACTGCTTACATATGTTTAGTGTGATTGATGATATTGCTAAAAAGTTCAGGTAATGAATTCTTGTATTAATTTTTCTTTCTTTAATACGAAAGAGGTTCCATATTTGTTATTTTAATACAGGTGATCTTCATATTGCAGATCACATTGTTTCTGAAATCAAGTGGAGACTTTAGATTTCAATTTAATGAGTGGTTATCCAAAGAAATCATGCTGAATAAAAGAGAGACTCTATTTTGTTTTGTCATTGAATACCCTTTCTAAAATATTTTCATTCTATTATGTTCAGTACTCTTTTTTTTTCACTTTACATTCTATGTTTTCTTCTCCTTATCAGCAATATACTCTCTTGACAACGTTAACATCTAGAGAATGTAAAAGATATATGGTATTACTTGTTTTGACTACATCATTATGATACATTTTAGTTCTCATCATGTTATCTTATTGGACTTATTTCATGCGTAAGAAAAAATAATGCTCTGTAAATTGTGCTTTTAGTAAATGCAATTTTACTTCCTAAAGATATCAAAAGAAAATGTCAAGTTCTTTTGATTTTTCTATATTTTAGTCATATATATGTGATGTCTTCATGGATAAACTCTTAGAGAGTCTTGTTGAGTTCTATCATAATTATTTCAACTCTAAAATCATGTCAGGAAAAGTTTTCTTTGATTTGGTGAATAGTCACTTCAGCAGAATTAATAAAATACATTAATGAGTCATTTGTCACACTTGAGCATCTTCTGGAATACTAAAACCATCTTTATGATTGATTATATTTTGTAACATGGACTTGAGCCATTAAGAGTAATCTTGTGCTCAAGAGAAAAACAGGGAAAGTTATATTAACATATAGAAAAATAAGTTTCAAGAAATCAAAAGTTTCAGTCATAGTATTATTCACTGACATCAGACTTGCCAGAATGTGTATTGCTTGTCCACATTCACTTTTATCTGTCTGGATAGACTACTACGTTAGTTTATGAAGAATATATATATATTGTTTTTATTGACACCATCAACTTTTATTTGAATTTTATGGTCATATTCCAAAGTAAAGGAGTTGTAGGTCAAAGGTAAATGTCAGATTGAGGGACTATTTTTATCCTTAGGGTAAAGAACATGAGTTTTTATGTTTCTTTTTTAATGATAACTAAGAGAAGTATGTCAGAATGAAATGAGAAGAATGTATTAATACAAATATATATTTTTCATTATTTTACTTTAATTCTAGGGTTTATGTACAGGGTTTGAGTTATCAGGTTTTGAGCAATGACATTCATTTGAATCTATACAGTTATATAGACATGCAAAATATGTGTTCTCTGTCTCTTATTGATTTATTATATATGGGTGTTGTTGTTGCTACAATAGCATTTTTTATTTTGATTAAAGGGAAAATATCAAATGGAATAACTGTGGCAATCTGACTATGGATACCTTTATGTTAAAAGGCTTGTCAGACCTTAACAATGAGATAACGATGAACTATATGTATATATATGCATAAAGATAGAACGGAGCGACTTAAAGATACTGTGTCCCTTTTGCAGTTAACATCAAATTCTGTAGGACATTGCAGGAATCATGAATATGTCATGTATGTTCTATCTGTGAAATTTAAACATTAGCAATGTCCTAGTATTCAAATTATGCAAGGAAACCCGTTTACTTTATAGACTTTACTGTCAGACACTATTTTTTGGGCCTGCAAATGGGACATACCGGTAGTACCTTTAAGATGATTTATCAGTATGGATATTGTTTTAGTCATCATTATCCATTATCGATGAGGTCTTGATTGAACAGACAACTGTCATATGATGTTTGTTGTCATATCAGCGAAGATAGGTAGAACTTTGTGGATGACACAATTAATCAACCCTTCTTCTGAGGAAAAGTTGTTCACATCAAATGGGTATCTTCTGTCTTGGAGCACTGTGGTATATTGCTGAAGGCTCTTGACTTGTACAAGAGGTCCTGGGTTTGATCCTTGCTCGGTGCTTACATCCTTGGACAAGGCGTTTTGCCCAAATTTGTGTCTCTTGATCTAGGTGTTTAAAATTTGTACCTGGAACTTGGCAATGCTGGGCTAAAGATAATTGCAAGGCCACAAGGAAGATTTATGGGTCCACTCATTTTTTTTCATTTTTTTAATTGGTTGTATAAGACAACTATATAGGAAGAAGAAGAAAATAATTAGTAGTTTAGGTTATTTAATTAATGATAATACCAAACCTTGCTTTAATTTACTGTGAATTGCAGTTAATCCCTCCATTAAGGTTTATAAAGCTGTATTGTTTTGTTTTTGCAATTGAAAAATAACAAATCTGAATTTCTAAAACACAATACATAGATGATCTGTTGTTGATTATGTAGCGATTGGTTAATTTAAGTTTTTGTTGGGGGGGGGGGGTGGTTTTGTTTCATACAATAGGCCATCCAATTTATTTTCTCCCCACAATTGAAGGTATGCAATGATTGTTAGAGTGCTAGCTTTGAAAAACCAATGGACCATTTGTAAATGCATATAAAAACAATTAATGTATGCAGTTTGTATTCTGACTTTTGAAATACAATAACTTGTAATAGATAAATGAAATAATTTGTATCGAGGCACTTGACAAAGGTGTATGCATTAGATTTGGTTTAATTACGAAAATGGTCCATTGAGGATAATTAAAGCCAGTTCCAATATGATAATAGTCTCATTAAAAGTCCCAACTGATTGTTGAACAGTGACTTGTAAACATGTTTGTGATTTTGCTGGCATTAAGTTATTTATGGCTGGCTTTAAATTTATTCATGCTGCACTATTTTGTATGAGTTTTTTCCTTCTTATTCTACATATTTTTGTTGTCGGGTAAAACCATGCTGAAAATTGCAATATGTTCATTTTGTTTCTCAGTATTTTCTATGAGTACGATTGAAATGCTTGATTTTTTTCTTCTAATTGGCAGGGACCACACTTTTTCATGCTCATTATCAATACTATTTGTGATGAATTATACTTTGATTTCTGTTGTCATTCAGACATAAAAAATGTTGAAAATATCTTAGTCTACCTTCAACATGATCGCAAAGAGTTTTAAGAAATGAACTCTACGGCAGAGTCAATAGGTTAGTGCATTGTCTATTATTTGTACAATCCATATAATAACTGCTCGCTAAATAGTGAAATAATTTCTAAATAAATTCAATAAGTTATTGAAATTGCTTTACATTTCACTCTTGAAAGTATTTGTGATTCTGTTCTTACATGAATTCAGTTATTCCAACGTTTTTGTGTAAAAAGAAATTACTTTGTAATACAATTTTGTAACATTCATACGTACAGAAATTACTATTTTGTTAATTTTTATTTCATATATTTATTTACTTTGAAATTTAATCCAATCCTTTAATCATTTAAAGTCACAAATATGATTGATTTTATATTCAATAAATCAGATTATGTACGATTGTCTCTATTATGAAATTTCCTTTCCTTGTCATTTCATTTAATGAAACGGTCATCATTGATGAATACTTGTAATGTATTTTAGTTTTAAATCTGCCAAAAAGTGTACATTATGAACTATATGCCACTCTGCATTAGTCTCCTTTTGTTCTTTTTTTTTTACGTTTTATTTGATATATAGATTCAAAACTTTAATGAAATGCAAAACAATCGGTGGCAAACAATCGTATTTGATTTATATGTGTATATTTTTTTCTTCTAAATTTCATTTTCTGTAAATGAATAAAAACAATAAAATACGAAGTGAAATTCACTTTCGACCTATCATGAACAAAATAATTGTGTTTTTTTTTCTTCTTCTTTTCTTGTCGCATGGGGCGTAAGCCGAATCAAATATGCTCTTTCATTAAGAATAGATGTTGAAAATCCATCTATTGGATGGATTTTCAAAAAAAAAGATTTCCCTGCCAAAAAAAGGTGTTTTGGGAAGTAAAATCATATGCACGATGCCGACAATCTCGTGAAACTTCCTTGAATTTGATAAGTCTAGATTTTGAAGTTTTGGGTAATGTAGTTCATTCAAACTACTACATTCTATCTTCAGTATTGCACGTTGAGCGATTTCTAGAAAAGATACATGTTTTTTTTTTCGTTTTTTTTCTAAGTAAACAATTTCACTGTTTTCAGGGATTTCAGGCCCTGGCGATTTATTTTCAGGCCATATTTTAGGCTTTTTGTGTACAAACTAGCTCATTCTAGGTGATTTTCAGGCCCTCGGATCAATTCTAACTGGCATCCCTGTGTTTTACTACTAAGCCAAAATCCTGGTCAAAATGTTAAAGGTTTATCTTCAGTTGTGTTCGTACCTGAAAACACTTTCTCACATAATCAGAAGAAACAGATTCTCAACGTTTATTACCACTATATCCACCGATATCTGCTAAACGGTTTTGGTAGAACAGCTGAGTAATGGACCCAAAATGAAAATTTAGCTACCTATTGTAATATCTAGCCATTAAGTTTTCTCTCAAAACTTAGGAATATGATCGATGTAGATGTACATGTATAGTACAATTTGATACACTGTAGTATAGAACTTATCTGCAAAAATTATGATTGAATTTCCATGATTTTATACCATTTTTGTTGTGCCTCGATATATATTGCTCAATGTTCTCGGGACATCTATGCCTGGATTACATTTGCCCCGGGCGCCGTACGATAAATTAGTCTACGATTTTTCGTGCGATTTTAGGGGCATCGTAGGAGGCTACGGGCTACGATGTTTGTGTTTACCTTATCTACGAACATCGTGCCATTTCTTGTATTGGCCCTCGGGGCAGGCCGGGGCAAATCCGACAGAGGCTGATCGGAGATTGTACGGAAATCGTGCAATTTCAATGTGGTAGCCGTGCAGTCTCCGCAGCCTCCGCACTGAAATCGTACGGAGCCCGTGCAGCTTCCGTGCAAAGGTTGCGCGGAGAAGGCGCGGTGATCGTGCAGCCGCCGTGCCGTTTTTAAGCGTTTTTTTGTGGTTTTGCTGCACGATTAGCGCGAGTCCTCCGCGCAATGCCCGTGCGGGGATTGTGCAATGACACCTACGACATGTTTACGGACTACGGGCTTACGATTTTTCAAATTTGTTTAACTTCTCACGATACAAAATCGTAGAGGCCGTGGAGCCCGTGAATTCGTACGAAAATCTCACGGCCGCCTCCTGCCTTCGTACGGAGGCCGCACGGAAAAAGGGATACGGGCAGGATACGGGCTCCGTAGACTAATCGCAGGCCAAATGTAATCCAGGCATAAGCTTTCACCCTTGGTCCATTGAGATGACGTCCATGTAAATGGATAAACACTTTTTTGGGGAAAGGAACAACTTTCAAAAGCAAGCCGTGCGAGTAGCCAGCCCCTTTTCCAAGTCACCCCACCCCTCGGGGCCCCGCCTGATAAATTTACTTTGCTTTTAAAATTCCTGCCCCTTCCTCCTCATGACCCGTATTCCTACCTGACAATTGATTTAGTAGTATCTTTTTTCCCAGCTCCTGTATTTATCAAGGTATCTTCTACCAGTTTGGAGGTTGATTGCAACATTTCTCCATCCTAGTAGACTCCTTCTGTGTCATTCACTCCTGCAGTTTTAATGTTCCCCTCCAAGTTACTTCTTGGTTTCCCTTTTGGTTCTACTTTTCCTTCCGATAAATCTTTCAAGAGACTCTGATGTCTTTCAATGTGGCCTAGGTATATTGTCTTTCTTTCTTTAACCATTTCTATCAGGATATTTTGTATAATCCCTGCCATATTCAACATTTTTCTGTTAGCTCTGTTCAGCACCATGATACATGTACTTACAAAGTAGAGGCATTGTTAAAACCATTCTGATATCACGAATCAACAAGCAGCTCAGCGCAGGGTTACGGAACCAACCGATTTATATCTTCGAGTACGAGTACGCAATGTCATGATGTAGGAATCCCCTTGCACTTTGGTATTGCGCAATAACCGTCTGTGCTTTCCCAATCCCATATCCTTGTTGACATGTGTTACAGAAGACGTGACTGAAGGGGACCGCGTTGAAATCCTGATGTTGACAATTTTTCCAGGGGTATCTGGTTTGCAAATGCCGTAATATATAATTTTTTTATATATTTTTAAAGGGTCAATGCGGGGGACATACCAGGCAAACCTTGAGAAATGAAATCTAGTACGCCATGTTACATGTATGATGACAACCTTTGAGATTTTATAATTTTATACCCCAATTTGTATAGTGATGCACAAAATATTCTCACTTTTGAAAGAATAAAACAAATTATGAAAAGGTCACCGCATAAATACCAGGGTAGGTTTTAAGAAGGGGCACTTCTTCCTATCGTGGGAAATTTGAGGTTTGTAAAATATTCAAAGGCATTTTAATTTCTATGTTACAAAATCTCCTCAAGTTTTCAATTTCACTGACCATAGTTGAAGAATATGTTTATGTTTATTACCTTTGTGTTTGTTGGTGTTGCCTGTTTATTATTATAATTTATTACACCCCTGGGGGGGGGGGTGTTTCACAAAGACGAAGATCGACTTCAAGTTGGACTTAACTATGGCAGGCTGTTCATGCCACTGTTTGCTCTCACCATATAGACCATATACTGGCATTGGTTTCTCAAGGGACATACAAATCATGGTCACAAATCTACAGAATTTACATTTGTTGATAATTTATCATTGAAGTAAAATTTGTTGTCAAGAGATCTTAATGGTGAGAGCAAACAGTGGCATGAAGTTCATGAACGACCTACCATAGTTAAATCCAACTTAAAGTCGATCTTAGTCTATGTGAAACACTCCTGGCTACATCAAAGTGTAAATTTACTATTTTAAGTTGTCTTTGCATAACGCTTAGCATTACCCGTAATTGATTCCTAGATCCTGCATTTTTTTAATTGTACAGTCCCATATTATGGAATCGAATATCTAATATTGCATAAACATAAAAAATGATAATCCAAATGGTCGCAAAATCATGCTATAATTATGTATATTCCTTTACCTAAATTTCATAAACATGTAATCAGGTCTGTGCGTTTGCCCCTTATCCATTCAGTGAAATTAACCACAATATAAATAAAAGCGTATTACGTCGCTATCTATAGAATTATGAATATCATATGAAATTATTTTTGTGAGGATTGCAATACTGATTAACCCTTTAAAAAAAGTGTCGGCTACCCTAGTTATCAGAAGAAATACATAACGAATAGTCTCGAAATAAAGTCCCTTCAAATAAGATAAGATAAGATAGAAACCTTACAAACAGCCTTCATAGCTTGTTTGACATCGTGTGAAATTCCGTGTGATTCAAGTGAAAGCGACTGAGGTTGAGACTATCTTTAGGGACTTCCCAAGTTGCCATTTCGCAATACATTTCCGTGCTTTCCCCGCCTGGTGTCAATATATACACAGCGTGCTTTCAGATAAGGCCTCGAGTTTGAATACAATCACTCTTGTGTAAATTTATTGAAAGCTTTGTAGGCCTACATCAGTGGCGGATCCAGGGGAGGGCCGGGGCCCGGGCCCCTCCTGGCAAAAAAAACAGGTAAAAACACCCTTTAAAAAAAAGACAAAGAGAAGACGGGCCCCCTCCCCTGGTGCTCAAGGGGGAGAGGGGGGGGGTGGTTGTTGACAAAAACAAAAAATAGCACTATTCCCCCTCCCCCGCGCATATTCACCGGCTGGCTGAGTCGCCGCTAAATATTTTTCACGAATTGGGCCTCCCCTCTGGCCCCCTCTCTTGCCGCCGGCTGGATCCCCGCCCCTGGTTACATAAACTATTAAAGATATTTGTATAACTGAACCCTGGAATATTCCGATGTGTGACCTCGATGGCCTGATAAAAAATATAATTTTATAACGCTTACTTTTCAGTTTAATACAAACAAGCTTTGAAAAATGCAAATTGAAATAGTTGCAAACAAAAGAAGTAAAAATAATAATAAGACACTTCTTCAAATACAATTACTTATTACTCGTACATTAAGTTTTGTTCACAATGTGAACTATTTACATAGATGAATAAATAGATATAAAGATGGATAGATAGGTAAATGAATTAATGAAGAAATAAATGAATATATGAGTATTACATAAATAAACAAACAAATAACTGAATTTATACATAATTATATAGAAAAACTATTGCCCATAAAGTTGGAATGAATTTCTCTTACCTCATTTCATGAAATTATTGTAACAATTATGATATATTGAACTTAACATCTGCATAGAAATGTGTTGAGCAAACTTTATTGACCAATATATTTCTGAGAATATATATCAAGAATATATCATACTGTCACAATCATTTTATAAAAAGAGGTAAGAAACACTATTTCAACTTTATTGGCAACTTTGTAAATAAATAATCATAATAGTCATTTTTCTCCTCTCTATTAAACCTGGGTATGCCACTGAAAAAAGCTTGCCTCACCAAATACACATCAATCAAAAATGCAATTAAGATTATCACATCACTTATTCTCAGTTCGTTATGAAGTTGAGTTAAATATTTGTATATCGTTATACAGTACGTTTAGAAAATTACCATCATCTTTCCAAACCCTGCATCATTAGATAGAATTGAGTCGAGAACAGAATAATTAACTTCTTTAACGAATGGAATGTGAATGGAACTCACAATTTGTCTGCTAAAGAGTGTTGTGTGTTGGGTGTATACAGTTGTGTTTCTCAATAAATATCAAATAGTAGAGCAAAGTATTAGGCTTTAACAAAATCCTACCGCAAACAAATAAATCATGAAGCAGACAATCAAAGGTGTGAAAACAATTAGCAATCATAGTGTAAATATCTAACTGTAGCGGTATATCAGTTATTCTCAAGTTATCTCAACTGAACCAAATATATTTTGTTAGCTTTAGTTTTTAATTACAGTCTTGACAAACGAAGAGGTTGTATTCTCCTTTTATCTGAATATATACCTGAATGCAGATTCACACCATTCTTTGGATGAAAAAAAAAAACGTACTAGAGCTTTTTAGTCTAAACGTAAATCCACGCTGTCATGCTTGTTAATTTAAGTCACGTATCGTGAAGACGCTTTGAAGTTACGCCTATTATGTTCTTACCATTATTTTTTGCAGCAACGAGAGCTCTTCCCCAGTTCAAATGTTCAAAAACTCGTTCAAAAGTTCAACAAAAGAGTTAGACGTCTTAAATCTACCAGTCTTGATTGCAGGACGTAATGTAGAGAAGTGGACATTTAAAAGAATAAGATATTGGTAGAATGTCGATAGATTTTTTGCATTATCATGATGCTGATGAATCATCATCAGATTTGTTATGACAATAATGCACACCCATCTCTCTCTCGAACGACCGCCCTCTCTCTCTCTCTCTCTCTATCTATCTGTCTCCCTCACTCTTTCTCTGTTCTCTTTCTCATGACCTTCTCCCCCAGGCTTTAGTAAGTCTAATTTTCAGACCTCCAAGTAAACCGGTGTACATCTGCATATAATGCATATGGTTTTTATGTTATATTGGTGGCCTATATAAGCAGTGGGTGAATTCATAGTTTATCTATAACCGTATAAGCAGAAATATGTTGTTTTTTCTACCATTTGCAAGAGTTGATAAATTAAACTAAAGTTCAGTATAATTCATCTTTTCTTTGATTAATTTGTATTGATATTCCTGTAAAAGAAAAGTAATATAAAACTCAAAAGATTGTATGATTTTTATCTCGTGCGTAGTATAATCAGAGTCTGAAGCTGTAGAATATCACCGATAGAAGGGGAATCCCCCGGAAAGAATTGCACAATGCCATAACTCATCGGCTTTTTAAATAAGATGAGTGGATATGAAAGCTATAGTGTCATAATAATGGTGAGCGTGGCTCCCGAATCATTAAGATGATCAAGATTTACATGTATTTTTTTCCCCGAAATGTACGCGCGTTTCAAAGTTGTGCTCTTTAAGAAATAGAATTTCCTTATAGCTTATACTTGCACCGTCTAATGTAAAGAGTAGGATGACATCTGGTTTAGTGGTGCACCTGTAGTACAGTCAATCCTTGGTACAGAGATCGAGACTCACGAGAAGGGTGACTGGGCGAAGGACCATCGCTAATTTCCTCTCTCAGGACAGAGGTGGGAAATCGCCGAATAATCAAAATAATAACAATAATGTTAATATAGTAAACAAATAAATTTGGCGAATAATTTGCGAATGGAGGCTCACCAATTTGTACTTTCATCCAAACTATTATCCGATCAATTAGAGACGTCATCAAAAGATGTATCCATCACCCAATCACAAAGACTCTCGGAGAATCAACCTATACAGTGTATAAGGCAATGTAATTAGCCCTTGGCCTTGCGATCACCCATCGAAATGTGCGAAGAATGTGAACAAATACAATGACGCATTGCGTAATCCGAATATGATTATACGGGGTATACGATAAGGCATGCAGTGAAAGTGCGCTTGAGTTGACATTTCGAAATTCTTTGGGATCGTGTTCGCATGTTAATCCGATATGTTGTGACGCACCGAAAGTCCTCTGCTTGCATCCGATCAGCCAATCGTGTTTCACAGTGACTATGGCAAGATCACGAATATTCGGGAGGCCTCATAGACAATAGGGACTTTTAGATTTGCACGACGAGTACGTGAACTGCTACGTGACATCCTTTTAAGGCAATGTGACGTCCTTTTAAAACCCCGTCTTAATTGGAAAATAAAGTCGCGGTGACGTCCGGACGTCGTCCGGATGACATACGCATCAATCGGGGTAACGTCCGGACAATATCGAGGTAAATCTCACCCTAGACGGGCCAGGGTGATAGCGAGGTGACGTCCGGACGTCGTCCGGACGACTTCCTGATAAACGGCCTATTAAGACGCTCGCGGAATGTTACCCGGGTAAATTACGTCATCGCCGTGAAAAAATGTACATTTTTTCACGGCGATGACGTAATTTACATGTCATGTACACAGCGCGCGCCAGCTGATCGCGATAAGACAGGTGCGGTTGTTATGGTAACCTACCCGGGTGAGGTTTTTGCGGATGGCTGATTTATGCCTGGATTACATTTGGCCTGCGATTAGTCTACGGAGCCCGTATCCTGCCCGTATCCCCTTTTCCGTGCGGCCTCCGTACGGCGGCAGGAGGCGGCCGTGAGATTTTCGTACGGATTTACGGGCTCCGCGGGGCTCCGCGGGGCTCCGCGGCCTCTACGATTTTGTTTCGCAGAAAGTTACACAAATTTGAAAAATCGTAAGCCCGTAGTCCGTAGACATGTCGTAGGTGTCATTGCACAATCCCCGCACGGTCATCGCGCTGATCGTGCAGCAAACGCACGATTTTCGGTGAACATGGAGGCGAACAAACGCTTAAAAATGGCACGGCGGCTGCACAGTCACCGCGCCTTCTCCGCGCAACCTTTGCACGGAAGCTGCACGGGCTCCGTACGATTTCCGTGCGGAGGCTGCGGAGACTGCATGGCTACTGCATTGAAATTGCACGATTTCCGTACAATCTCCGATCAGCCTCTGTACGGATTTGCCCCGGCCTGCCCCCGAGGGCCAATACAAGAAATGGCACAATGCTCGTAGATAATGTAAACACAAACATCGTAGCCCGTAGCGTCCTACGATGCCCCTAAAATCGCACGAAACATCGTAGACTAATTTATCGTACGGCGCCCGGGGCAAATGTAATCCAGGCATAAGACGGTGTCCAAAAGCTCACCCCGTATTTTACGATCAGACCCCCACTGTTTCTCATCCACATATCGCTCGGGTGAGATCGAAAAAGTTCTATTAAGACGGGGCTTTAAGGCACACTGCCGGGCACTGCCAGTGCCTTAAAAGATACTATATCCCTTTTGCAGCCAACATCAAATTCTGTAGAACTCTGCAGGAATTATGAATATGTCATGTATGTCCTATCTGTGAAATTTAAACTTTAGTAGTGTCCTAATATTCAAATTATGCAAGGAAACCTTGCTAGACTTCACTATCAGACACTATTGAGTGACTGACTGGCTTTTTTCATCTTTGGTAAAAACATACATAAAATGAGCTGTAAAGGGTACATGAGCATTTGTCTACATCAATAACCCACTTCTTGTAATGGCCAAAATTAAACTGATTGAATCTTTGCGCAGCATAAAACGTACAACCATTCGGTACAATGGTCTGAAAAATCAGACTATTACTTACTGGCTCTATAGCTCCAAAGTCGATTCGACAACTAATAGTCGTTACTTTCCCACTTAAAGACATTTTCAAGCCCCCCTTTTTTTAGGGAAGTTCTAAATTAGTATTGTCTTTCAAATGCCGTTGGAATTTAACCTTTTCATATTTTTGGCCTGCAAATGGGACATAGTACCTTTAAAAGGACGTCACATTGCCTTAAAAGGATGTCCACGTAGCAGTCTTCGTTCTCGTCGTGCAAATCTGCTACTGACAGACCAATGCATCGAGGGTCGAGATTTCTTTCCAGTCTACAGGAGTCCCTGAGTCTACTACCATATGTTGCAATATAAATAAATAAATGTTAATAAAGTAAACACGGTAACACACGGCTCTAACGTGTATCCCCCTCCCTCAATCTGTCTGGACTTCTCTGTCTGTCTGCCTCTTTCTCACTATCTTCCTGTCACTCTATCTCTCTTTCTCTCTCTCTTTTCTCTCTCTTCCCCTTTCTCTCTCTTTCCCCACCCTCCCTCTCTTTCTCTCTCTCTCTCTCTCTCTCTCTCTATCTCATGGATGGATGCAGTATTTTCTTTTCTCTCTTCAAACCTTGCGTTCCATTCAGTCCTCTCAACATAATAATCTGTTTATTTTTGAACGGCACCAAGCTTCTTACATTGTCGTAACTGTCTCCAATATCCTCCCAAACGAAAACACCTTCCATTTCTGAACATTATTTATTCATAGTCGAAAACGTGAGAAAATATATAAATTATCATCGATCTGAGACTTCCACGATAAGACTAGTCTTACATGCGTATTCTGAAATGAGTGAGGCAAAGCATAGCCCCTCCCCTTTACCTCATAATCGTAGCACGCGAGAACCGAGAGCTGGCAGGGAAGTTTTGGTATTGTGATTACTTTATCTTGTGTGGACATCGGGAACGGTTCTAAAGGTAGGTTCGCAGTGTTCATATATTTATCGTTGATATATTTATGCCTATTGGTGTGGGTTTAGATGTTAAGAAAAATTATTGCATATTGCGTAATGACATGTTATGTAAATGAAGTTTACGATTATTGATATCCATGCATAACTACAATTCAATGCATGTTCTAGTTTTATTCAGAAATAAATTTAGAAAAGCCTGATTCTCTGATCATTAATTTGTTTCAGGTTATGTTCTATATTCTACAGGGGATGACTATCGGGTGTACATGTACGAAAGCTTAAAAATATTGTAAACTTTGCATTTTGTGTAGATTGTTCATCATTCACATCATTACTCTTTCTATGTTTCTCATTTTTCTACAGTAAAACTATCAAGCTGACGAGTAAAATGAAGTTGGCTTGGATAACCTCATGATCTTGGAGCAAATTACCCCTGTGTGATGCTACCAGGCTCGGTTTGGACCCGGGAAAACAAATTTTATGACGGAGAGGAGCATAGAACACAATACTGCAAGAAATCGTTCATATGTTATCAAATCGGAAAAATGTTGTTCGGTAATATATAAAAAGGCTTATGGAACAGCTCGGTAAAAGTGAAATCAGTTATCAGTATCACATATGGCCGTCGGAATCTCAAACTAGCGCAACCACGTGTAACCTTCGTTTGGAGTTAGTTTATTCGACTGCCTTTAGTGGAGCCAAATACAAGAACAAGTGAGTACTTTAGTGAGAGAAATAGGAAGATTAATGCATCTGTTGAAATAGGGGAGTATCATCATTTTTATTCAATTCATGTTTTATTATGTTGTAACATCTTAAAAGGGCGAAAAAGTTCATTATAAATTTTTAGGTATATTTTTGAGGATGGAAGTCAGGTATAAAGATTATTACGTCCACAATTAGTAATTTCGACAGATCCTAGTGAAACGTAGCTCAGTCTATATCGAGTATAATATCTGAAAACATGCATGTTGTCGTCATCTACCATATGGCGTTTGATAGTGCATAAAAGATGCAACTTGATGTGATATCTGCTATCAAAATTATGCAGTAATATAAGTTGATCAGTTCCACAATGTACGAGGAAGTCTCTCCACATCGTTTGCCTCCTACTTATACTAATACTATGATGGGGTGACCAAAGTTCGAGGAGATTTTTGAAATTATTAGGAAATGTCAAATGTGATATTCGATCAATGATTTTTCATATTCTACAAAATAAATGAGTTCAATTATTACCAAATGGACGGAAAAGTTTTGGACTACAAATATTGGTGTATCGCGTTCTCAAGTTCGATGTCGGATCGGAATGGCTTCAACTCAAGAAACAGTCATTTAAAAAACGAGATCTTAATTCGCGCACGGGGGTTTACAGCTGTTTTATCACAAAAAGTGATCAATCAAATATATGATAGTTGCATATTTTGCAAGGCAAAATATCATACAATCAGTTGGTACCACTTTTCCCTTTAAATTTTGATGACATCTGCTCTCAAAAAAAAGATTTCCAGACCCTTGTCGGTAAGTTCATATCTTTTTTTCGGAACGGACGTAAAAGACTGCAAAATTTGCTGATCTTTTGTCAATATTTTCATAATTTCACACCCAATTCTAAAGAAAATTTCGTCTCTGCGTAATTTTAGTTGGTGGTATAAGATTTTCGAAATCTTACCGATTTTTTTAGATGGCGAACTATGGTCACACCAACATACTCTCACTTATCATAATAAAAATAATAATAATGATAAGTATAATAATAATAATAATATTAACAATATTTATAAAGCGCAACATATCCATTCTCTAGATATGCTCAAGGCGCATATAAATAATTTAAATTTATATCAGGAATTCAACATTCTTAAGATTAAAGAAATATTAAATGTAAACTTACATGTAAGTTCATCATAAATTTTATAGATCACACAACTTCATGATGCCATGGTACATACAATGTGACACAGGCATATTATCATCCTTATATACAAATATTTCATAATTATGCTCCGGCGTTAAATATAATAAAAAATATAGACCACTTTGAGGGGCTCAGTCAAAACTGTTGACCAAGGTGACCCGAAAAAATAAGCACTTAATATTTGTTTAAAACAAATATGGAGTGCTTTTTTTCGGGTCACCTTGGCCAAATGCTTTATAAATTGTGCGGTATATAAACAAAATGTATGAACCAATAATTTCAGAATTTCCAGAGTGTTGTTATATTTGACCGAGGCCGCAAGCCAAGTTTGAAATGTAATGGCACGAGGGAAATTCTGAATTTACAGGTGAATAAGTTCTTCTAAATAACGAAATGCTTGCAATATTTGATTTTTTAAATTGAGGGTATTTGTGATCTAATCTTTGTAAGCGCTGTACCATTATTATCTCGGCTTTAGTCGAGCTACCACGATAAAACTCTGTGGCATTCAAGGAAATTCTTCCTACCTGTATAATTGAAATCACCTTGGTGGAGTGTGGCACATGTATCGTATTGACATCTTACCAAAGGACGTTAGTGCCGAGGTAGTTAGTGCCGAAGTATTTTTCTTTCTGAAGAAAAAAGGAATCAATGTTGTCTTGTCATTCCCTGTTAGGATCTGGAAAACATTATTAATTGGAATTTGGAAATACAATTATTATACCCAACAGAACCATCGAGGACCATCCACTCACTTGATACGAGTGCTTGGCTCAATCATGCTTTATCGAGTATACCTGGGTCGAACACTTTGTCTTTTGATATATGCATCAGGCAAGGATTGAACCCAGGACTTCTCGAATGCGAGTTAACCTTCGCCGATACACCAGAATGCTCCTACTGTTTTAAGTACCCCAAACGGAACAGTATATACGTTTATAATATATCATTTTATATCATATTCAAAAGCTACATCAGGGAGTGGGACATGAGAAAAATCGCCCCACCCTGCTAAAATTGGATATTTTAGTTGTCGGCACAAGTCATCATCTTTCGGCATACCCAACATTATGTCATAATAATAATAATATTCCGCGTTTATATAGCGCTTAATACATCGACGATGTCTCTAAGCGCTTCTGATGTTAAATGTAAGCAGTTCATCGTATACATTTTCGGTTGTGGTAATATATATGAGTTTATCTCATTATCATAATTTCAACAACAAAAAATAAAGCACAACTACTATACAAAATCAACCTATACTGCGCATGAATACTCAATATTACAGTATTATATCAAGGCTTTAGCTTAGATTCATGTGTTATAAGATGTTCGAACGCTCGAACATTCAAGGAATTTCTTCCTCCCGGTATCAATTAAACATTGCTTCACCGTGGGTCAAGAGTGGCAAATTGAGATTAATGTCTTTACAATGACGTAAGTGTTGTGACAGCGATTTGAACCACGTACCTTGTGATTTATAATCCACTGACTTATCAACTAGACCACTATACATCTACAAGGTATTTCTTCACCACAGGGTGTTATCATAGTGTGGTATACTTTAGGATGGAAATAATACTCTATACATGTATATTTGTGTTTTTTTATTCATCATAATGTACCTTTTAACCCCGCTCTCGCCATCTTTTTTTTTTTTACATGAGTTAAGTAGTTTGGGTGGTTTTCCGATAGCGCGTACTAAGTTAAGCCTGGCTTAAGTTAGTCCACACTTTTATGGAGTGCCTGTTGCCAACTCATTTACCCTGTACAGATTATTTTAATCCTGCAATGAAAAGTGTCCAAAAAATTAATTTTGCAATGAAATGGGAAGCAAAAGAAAATATGAGTATGAACTGAATTTCAATAAAGTCTTTGGTCGATTATCTTTGTCATGAATATCGAAGGAGGAAGATGAAACCTCGCATTTCCATAGAAGTGTGAACTAAAATTCTTGTTTAGTCTGGACTTAGTCCCGGCTTAACTTATGAGAATACCACCCACTGTTACATTTTTAACAATAAATTTCCCTTCGGAATCATTAATTCCATTGGCCGTTGTGTAAGGTTTTCATCTTTTAACTCCAATTTAACAAAAAAAACTTCTATAAACATGATAAAGTTAGATCAAAATATAATTTGATAATTCATTAAGATATGTTCTTAACCATGGAAGAGATTAACCAGATAACACTCTCTCAGGTTCGAATTTTTTTCTTGATTTCAAATGATGAATGGAACTATAAAGTTTTCAAGTAAGTGGAAATGGTGCACAACTTTTTACTTTTGCAACTTTATTGCTATTATTATCAAAATAATTATATTATATTTTTATAACTCTTCGCGTTCTGTAGTATACTTCTACATTAAGAATCACAATTATATTATGAATAAATTGTACATACTCATGTCTACGTCGACTACGACCATTGGAATGGATGCAATTTATTTCCCAACCAATGAAGCGGAAATTAATATTTATGAGAGCCGCAGAGGGCAATCTGTCATTTGCGGAAAATGTTTTGTTGAGGGAAAAGTCCTATCTGGGTACTGCCATTCTCTCCCCTCGTTTGTCAAGAACTCGTTTGAGCATTGTACGCACAAAAGGTACAACTTTGCAACGGCCTCGAAAGAGAATTTCGCTACAACATTATTAGTTGGTATGTACATACATGTACCACCTCTTATATTCGTCAGAATTTTCTTCTTCTTTTTCTTTTCTTTCTGTAAATTTCTTGAGGAACAGACATCACAAGAATTGCAAGTGCATTTCCCTTCAAAATTGGATCTTTTGAGGACCGCACACACAAAAAGGTTTATGGTCATTAGCATAATGTGACGTCATCTAGGCGCCATTTTGTGAATTTCGCCTATCTCTACTATCTCTATAAGCAAATGGCAATGCTATTTCATATTTCATATTATGACACTTCAATCTATTGCGCAGCATCAACATAATTTTCTCGCTCGACGCACGCAAACCATTAAAAAAAAGTGCTCAAAATCATCTCGAATTAATTTTCCATATTTATATGTTTCAGTCCATTTTGAATATACTTTTTAATTATTTCGCGCGCGTCGGCCTTATGAAAGCTAAAAACACCCTTTTTTCACATGATGTTCCTGATTCTATTCTCGGCTAAAATAAAATCTAAATAATAATTGCATATTCGTGAAGGTCTTGAAGTATAGATGCGATTCCATCCATCATTTTTTCTTAACAGAGGTTACGACGTCATCATATTGCAATTCAAAGTAAGATTTTATATTTTTAATTAATAACGTCATATTTTCAATCTGTTCTCAATGTTCTTTCGACAGTGTTTCGCTTGTTTCTACTCGATTTTCTTCTGATTTTTAATTTGTTGTAGCTGAGTGTTTGCGCTACAAGTATTGTGCCATTTATTTTTAATTTAGACATTGCGATTATATTCAAATTTTAGAATAAGGTACAAGTCAAAATTTGGCTTTGCACTTAGCGCGATTTGTGTACTTAACTATTCTACGGAAAAAATATTGATACACTACATCATACAACCAAAAAAGGGTTAATATTGTTAATTCATTATAATCTTCAAATGAGTACACACCACCTATACTTGTAAAGGTATACAATCTCTAGTTATAATTATTTGATGTAATATATCCATAAACATTTTTTCCGCGCTCACGGCATTCGTATCTATTTAATTTTGCTAGCATTAAAACTATGATAAATATGGACATTGATATTAAATTTCTGACATATATCGAGGCAGTGTATAGTTCCAAATCATCGCTATATGTTTGTTTAGACTGTAGATTTAATACACATCGATTAAAAAAATAAGCAATGTTATATTCTCTCAGCAGGCATTGAAATTAATTTCGTGAAATTAACTTGGTCGTTTTAGCTAATCGGTCAGTCTTGGAAACGACTGACTCTTTTTTTTTTGGCTGGACACTGCATGGAGTCTTCAATCGTCGATCCCTTTTTCACCTTTATCAATTTGATAGCAGGTAATTTTAGGTTCTTGCCTTTTCACATTTTATTTAATAATCCAATTGCGCACGTTTTTCACGAGTATATTGTTTGAGCTTGACAGAGGATTGATTCCAAAGCACTAAAATTCATTGAGGTTAAACATTACTATTTCCATCATTAGCGTTAAGCTTGCTTGCTTGAATGGTGCTCTGTCTGTCTTTACAATCAAGACATTCCATTTACTTCTATTTCTGGTTATTTGTATTATGCTCGTACGTCTGTTACCAGTCAGCCAAATGAACTTATCTATATATTTTATACTATCTCTCCCTCTTCTCCCTCTTCTCCTCATTCCCGAATTTCCTTCTAGACAGTACGTATTCTATTTTCAATATCTTCTTAGTACTTATTACATACCCTAACAACTGGAATCTATCAAGCATAACCCTGCCATTAGTTAAAGCGTAACATTCTCTTCCTTCAATGTTTCTTCGGACAATTTCATACTCCGCACCTTGTGCTCAATACTCTAATCAAGCGAATCATAATTAGGCTCCATAGCTTGCAAAATAAAACTAAATCGTACTCAATTTCTCGTCATACATTATGTTTTTTTAACTTTACCTTTGCTCTGTGTACCGACAAAGAGATATCATTTCGATTCAGATACAGTCTTCAATCTTTGTTATGTATATTAGTGATCATGTAATGTACAGAGATTAAGAAAATATTGGTCAGCTGTATGCTGAGAAAGATAATTTGATTTGTGAAAGAGTAGGACATTTTGAGAATGTGCTGTTCAATTTATTAACATCATTAATGGTTTTATTTGCAGAGAACTAATCAGAGCATGGGCAAAATTCGAATAACTACATCTGGCCAATCGTCAGGACGACGTTGCTATCGTAACGGAACAGGCATGGGCAGCATTTGAATATCTACATCTGGCCAATCACGGAGGGCAGTAATACACTAGTAGATGTATTGGACGTGCCCCTACATAAATATTGACGAAAGACTTAGACATTTGAATGAAAATTCTATCAGGAAGTCGCAAAAAGAAGGAAAACAGATCATTATCGGAAAGCCGAATACAGATGAATCGCATGACAAAGATGCCCGAAGATAACCAATTTTTTTCCTCTTGAAAGAGAAGCGAAATGCTACAGGGGATGATGTAAGATGTCAACAAATATGAAGCACAATATATATCATAACAATTTTACGGTTCTGCGGCGCTTGGTTCGGTCATATTTTGCTCCGCGTCATTTTCCTACAATAACTGAATTATTTACCTGATCGAGGACCAAATACTATACCTAATAATAATCAATACCCAAAACTTAACCTAAAACTAAGAGTACTCATGGTGCTTGCCCAAAAATCGAATATATATCTCATAATGTAATACATAGCTCCATAGATGCACTACTCGAGGTATTAACTGTGTATAATCAGTATCAAATAGTTCCAAAATAATAACCAGTTGTGTTTGATCAATAATCAGTCTACATCATGTGATGGTTAGTTCACTAAGTTAAACAGATGTGTCTATTAAACTGAAAGCTCTTTTGAAGAATTCCGTGGTAATATGGATACAAGGTGGGAGGCCTTTCCATATTATCTTTGCGTCAGCCACTAGCAATAAACGCTCTCCCCAGGAGTTGTATATTCTACAAGAAGACGTTTTCTCTGGATATTTGTCTTACATATGGCTCGACCAGATTATATACCTGTACGCGATGGAGAACTGCCATTTATCGACTTGAACACGAGAAGTTGATTTTATATTCAATGCGTAGCTAATGCAGCTTTTTCCGAAGATAGCTGATGCTATTATTATGCGCTTTCTGGACATTCTTCTTCTTCTTCTTCTTCAATACATGTCGACAGACTTATTAGTCCATATAAAGACACGAAAACGAGGCACGTGGTCATGGAATAGAGCGATCTTTTAGGAATTGTAGCGCATGGGACCTAAAGGAATCAATTGATCCCGTGTTGATAACGCTATCAGGTAATTTATTCCAGTCCTTGCACGTACGAGGAAAATAGGAGAACTTGAAGAAGTCTGTCCTGCAGTACGTCTGTTTCAAATGTTGGGTATTGCTGGTTGAGGAACGACGGGATCTAGTAACAGCAAGAGGTGTTAGGGTCTTCGGGATGGCAGATTGTCCGCTCTGGATCTGCTTCATGAGGGCAAGTCTTGCAACTTCTCGCCGATGTTCCAGGGAGTCTCAATCTAGATCCCTCAACATGTCTGTGACACTAGCACGTTGGTTGTAATTATTGCAGACAAATCTGGCAGCACGACGTTGGACCATTTCCAGCTGCTTGATGTACTTGGCCTCATAGGGGTCGTAGACACTAGCTGCATACTCTAAATGAGGTCTTACTAATGCAAGATAAGCAGTGATCTTGATGGTTCTCGAACAACCTCTAAGATTACGCCTTAACATTCCAAGAACCCTGTTAGCCTTCTTGGTAATGTGAGCATACTGGAAATCCCACTTGTATTTGTGGGTTAGGAAGACTCAAGGTATTGGTGATGTTCAACTGGATCCAGGATTTGGGCATGAAGAGTATAAGGGAATCTCAACTTCTTCCTCTTGTTGGTCATATTCATGACAAAACATTTCTTAGCATTAAACTTCATCTGCCACTCATCCACCCATTTTTCAAGTTGATGAATGTCCTTCTGTAGATTCTCACAATCGGATAGGTTATTAACGACTTTGTATAAAATACAATCATCAGCAAATAGACGTATTTCAGACTGTAGATTTTCGGTGATGTCATTTATGTAGAGCAAGAACAACAGGGGGCCGAGGACTGTCCCCTGTGGTACGCCTGACTCCACAACGTGCCAATCGGAGCTAGTACCATTAATGACGACTCTTTGTCTTCGTTTAGTGAGGAAGTTGATAATCAAGTTAAGTAATTTCCCACGAATTCCATACATATCTAGTTTGGCCGCCAGCCTTTCATGAGGGACAGTGTCGAATGCTTTCGAGAAGTCAAAAATTGCTATGTCCACCTGGTGACCAGCGTCGATTGCCTTAGCCCAATCATGGGAGGCAAGTATCAACTGGGAGGTGCAGGAATGATGCTTTTGAAGCCATGTTGCTTGGGAGTAAGGATATTGTGACGTTCCAAATGCCGACTTATATGAGAATGGACTATATGCTCAAGAAGCTTACTGCATGTCGCTGTCAAGGACACCGGTCTATAATTTGATGGTAGGGCTTTATCACCTTTCTTGAAGAGCGCGGTGATATTGGCTAAAGCCAATCCTCAGGTAGATCTCCACTGTCTAAGGATTGTTGGAATAGGTCACACAGTACTGGTGCTATTTCATCTGCGGTTTCCTTTAGCATCATGGGATATATTCCATCAGGACCAGTAGCTTTGTTAATGTTTACTGTCTTAAGCAACTTCAGAACCCCTTCTACTGTGATGTTGACATCGTCTACGGTTGGCAAGTTGGTAGGAGTGAAAGGTATCTGGTCTAGGTTTTCCTGGGTAAACACAGACTTAAAGTAGTCAGCTAGGGATAGCGCCTTGTCCTTGTCAGAGACAAAATGGACTCCTTGATGTCGGAGTGTCGGTATGCCCTGATTTTCCATGCTCTTACTTCTGATGTATTTCCATAAACCCCGAGGATTTTCATGTAGATTTTCCACAATATTCTGTACAAAATGACGATGTTCTTTCCTAAGTTCCATTTTTACAGTTTTCCTAGCATCCTTAAATCGTTCCCAGTGGGCAGTATCGCCTGTCAGTTTTGCTTTTTATGGATACGATTCCTAACTCTAATGAGACGTTTGATCTTGGTATTGATCCATGGTATTGTGTCGCGGGTTGACGACATCTTTGACGGAACAAATGTCTCCTTCAATTCTTCAAGACTTTTCTTTAATTTAGTCCAATTTTCATTAACGGATCTTGATTCAGGTTCACTACTAAAATACTCCTGAGAAAAACTGTTGATTCCATCACGCACTCTGCCGAAGTCAGCCTTGCCGTAGCAGTAGATCTTGCGACGAGGCTTAGGGAGCTGTTTGGGCCTGGTTTTGATGGAACATACAACTACATCATGGTCGCTCATTCCAGTATGAACCTCGACTCCTTGGATGCTACTCGGGATCGAAGTGAACAGTAGATCCAAAATATTGGCGGTTGACTCAGTGGTGCGTGTGGGTTCAAGCACATGCTGTGTTAAGAAATGTTTGTTGGCTATGTCTAGCAGGTGCATTTCACTTGAGTTTGCCGTTTGTATACCATCACCCCAATTGATAGATTTAGCATTAAAGTCTCCAGTCAAAACTACATGCGGTATGCTTGTAGTCTCCTGAGGAATTTTATCCAAAGATTCCTCAAGGTTCTTCCAGTCTCCTACTCGGCTGTCAGGAACACGATAATAACATCCCACGAGAAATGTTTTGCCTGATGTCAATAAAATCTGGGTCCATATCATTTCAGTCTCTGCATCAAGATCAGGACGAGGTAAGCTAGCTAGACTATTATTCACCGCAATAGCTACTCCACCACCATAACAATTCCTATCTTTCCTATAAACGTTAAAGTTACTAGGAAATAGTTCAGAGGAAGATATGGAATCATCAATATGCGTTTCCATGACACAGACAATGTCCGGCTGATGTTCCTTGATAATGGCATGGAATTCTGGAACTTTCCCTTTAAGGCTCCTTGCATTTAGACTGATACACTTTAATTTATGGTCCAATTTACATTTACTCCTACTTTTCTTGGTGGATGGTTGATTTTTACTTCCACCAAGCGGTTTCCCAGCAGGTTTACTACCACCTGTACTACCAGATCTCCATGGTGACTGCTCAGTGGCTGCATAGTTATGAAGGCGCTGAAGACGGTGTATTTGCGATATATTAAGATAATTGTACATAGAATTTCTAATGTAATGCCTGGATGTGATTTATGCATGCACTAAACGTTCTGCCCCACGGTTATTGACGTACTTGTGGATTAAGCCGATGTTTTCGAAAGACAGAAAAGCTGCTCGGGAAACTGCCAAGATGTGGCTTTCCATAGATAGATTAAAGTCAAATACAATTCTACCCACTTTAATCCCGTTAGTGTTTACCATTGATTTTGATGTTAAGACCCAGTGATCATAAACTCTATCTTCCCATTATTACCCTTCAGGAAATTTGAAGATATTTGAACTGAGAGTAGTATCTTCAACGCAATTCGCTGTACTGTTTTCCTCAATTTTTGTTGGCCTTAACATCATTCAATTCAATTTCAATTCAAGTTTGTTTCCACATTTGGTTGAAAATAAGAAATATATATAAATATATATATATATATATATATATAGGCATATATATATATATATATATATAACAAATATTCAAAAGAAACATGTACTACGTATAATGTGGTGAAAATAACAACAGACCAACAGACTTATCTAGGTAATTCCCAGACTAAATAACATTACATAAAATGTTTATTTATCGTGCTTAATTATAATATAAAGACAAAGAAAAGAAAAAATAGACGATTGAAAAATACATAAAGAGCAAATAAATATACTACAATACAATAAAGAAAAAGGCAAGTTGAGGTAGGCATAAGTTAAGTTAATGTTAGTTTTCGTTCAATTTTTACTCCTAGAAAGTTTGTGGAATTTACAAAAGATATATTATGCTGAGTTGTTTATGAATTTACACACAAAGAAATACACAAATTTCATTCATTATCTAAATAGGTTAAATCTTTCAACCACAAATATTTATTAATGAAATTACCAAAAACCCTGCTTCATCAATCAACAAGCGTTTTCCAAGACGTGTAATGTTGCATGTATGTCCTAATGATAGTTCAAACAATGAAATTGTATCATGTGCCTATTATCTAAATGCAAAATATTCACACAATCTTACAATGTTTCTATGGAAAAGTATTACCCCTTTTTGGTGCAGTACTGCAGTATTAAGACGTGAGCTCACCAATAATCAATATACCCCTTAATCATTCACGGAAAAAAGGTACAAATTTTAATACTTTCGCATTTGTGATAAAAAATTATCTGCCAATAAACAGTTCTAGATATTAGCGATACGCAACATCCGCGAATGTATACAGTCCTTTGGAAGTATGTGCTGATGTCTCGACTAAGCAATCGCACGTATAGACTCGCGACAGAATGTCCACGGGCATCCGACGTGACAGTCATCATGCGAAGCTGTACTGGACGAAAAGGTAACCGTACTCGGAAGTTTGAGCCGTCTAATCGTCTCAACGAGTAGCCGTACCCCGAGGTTAAAATCAGCTGATACAACCATCGTAGAGAGCCGTGTAAAGAGTGCTAGTACTCTGAAGTCAGAAATCACCCAGAAGTCAAAAATCGTCCAATAGAAGTAGAAGCTCAGCTCGTCTGTGACTGCTGTTAAAACAATACATTCAACCTAATGGTCATAGCATACATGTATATTCAATATTTAAAATATATATTCATAAATTAATCACATATGGCTGCTTTCATGTATCAGAAAATATAATATATCCTTATCATCATCTTCCTACCTACCACTGCAACTACACAGATATCCACATGAGTCAATCAGGAAACATACTCAAAATAGTAATACATCAACATAATCCACTATATTTCATACGCTTATGTAATACTTATCAAGGCTATTAAAGCTCTATATATAGTACATCCCCTTTAGCAAGGAAATATTATAAAACATCTTCAATTCCATTTACTAATTTCTGATAAATAAATGAACACTAATTTGGTAAAGTTCATATATTCCTTTCCATTTTACAAAAGAAAACCTAATATAACTGCCTCTTTTAGCCTACCTATAAATGCTCAAAAAATGATTGATTCTAGTGCTTTGCTGACAAAAAATTAAATGCTCTGCTTTCTCATAATACACTTGACTCCTATTACTTGTGTAGCCTTTCCCTACCTATGCCACGCCCTATATTTTGAAATTACCATACACAAGAAAACATGGATAAAGATATGAAAAAGAATATCAAAAATGTCACTTACAGGTTTCAAAAACATTTGGGAGCTGAAGAGGAGTCTTCTCCTGGCCTGCTTGCCCTGATTTCTAAGATGGCACCAAAATAAGATCAATGCTGCGCATCCTAGCTTGCACTCAACATAAAGTTCCTGCCTTGACTCAGTGCTGAATTCGTTCACCCCTGCAGCTAACTCATGCAACATACACTTCACATAGTACATGTATAGCTCCTTGCCTAAGGTACCACTGAAAAGCACACATCACACACATAGCTCTCCGATTGAAAACGTGCACTCTAGCCTAAGAGCATATTGTTCCCTATAGTCTTGTTAGAAATAACTATTCCCTGGGCTAAATACAAGTCGCTTTGTGACACTGATTGATATATATTATTTCATACAAGATGCATCAATGTTTTTATATTTTTGGTTGTAATAACATACAACACGTTTTTAGTGCATTTAATTTTAACTTATTTGCTTCAAACCATGTGTAAAATTTCTTTAGTTTTCATTTACTGTCAAACGCATAGTATCAATATTGTCACCAGATAGAAACAAACTACTATCGTCTGCAAACAATAACGGTCCTAATACCGAACACTGAGGAACACCCAGTTGGTTGTGTATGATTTCAGAGAATATACTATTTACATAAACATATTGCACTCTATTCAAGTTCAAAGTTCGAATCTTTATTCCATTTTCAACAATAAAAATACAAATTATACCGGTATGCAATAAATAAATTACAAACAACATTTTACAAAGTATACAAAAGTAATTATAAAAGTGTACATGTTATTTTTCTTTACATAACAAAAACATTATTTATATTATTCTTTATTAAGTTACAAGGAATTATAAGATAATCATATCATACAATCTAAATCAAGAAGAAAAATGAAGATGTTGCTGTATATATTTTATATGTCAAGTGAAAATAGAGGGAGCCATTAAAAAGTATGGCTTGTAGAGTGTGGATCCCTCTACAAAATTAATGTTATAATAAATTAACTCAAGAATTAAAAAAGAAAAAAATAAGTGTTGTTTCTACGGAGACTACTGAAGAGAACAGGTATCAACATATAAAACGCAGAGTGGAGTTAAGCACAAGGGTTAGAATTATAAACTACATGGACAAGATTATACAAAAGAAAAGGGGTTAGCTGGTGGGGACCGCATGCCTGAAGGACAGTGTATATAAAATTATAAACAGAATAGGAAGTACGTAGGAATTAAGAGCATGATGAGGGAGGCTGAGCGCGCAATTTTCATTAGCACCACTTGAGATTAATCTTGCGATGACCTTTTTTGTTATATAAAACACTAAATCAATTATTCTCATAACGTCGCAGTTAAAATAATTAAAGTTTTCTTTTAAAATAATTGGGTGAAATTGAATATTATATGCCTATATCAAGAGTGTTCCAAAATTTGGAACCGTCATAAATAAACGTGTTCTGAGCTAATAGAGTTCTTAAATAACTAGAAATAAAATTTTAATATAGTTCCCGAATCCCATAGAATTGTAATTTGTTTATTAATATTTGATGGCTTATAAAATCAAACGCCTTGGTCAGCTCTAATAATATACCAATTACAACTTTTTCGTCTTCAAATGACTTGGCAACAATATTTGTAAAATTTAAAAGGGCCATATATAATGAACTGTTTTGGGCAGGTAAGCTGTATGATAATGACAAATAAAGTACATGTACGTATGATATTTATACTGTGAATTTCGACATAGATGCAAATAGGATAGTTTCATTTATGATAAATTCTTACCTCCCCCCCAAAAAAAAAATAAAATAAATAAAAATAAAAATAAAAATAAAAATAAATAAATAAATAATAATAATAATAATTATAATAAATACAAAAATGCATAAATAAATAAAATAAATAAATAAATAAATAACTACATAAATAATGATAAAATTTAAAAAAAATAGTAACCCTAAAGATGTTTATGTGTTAGTGATTTTCCGTCCCTTAAAATTACAAGTTCAAATTCAAGTTCATTTACATCCAATTTGATTGAATAAAAAAAAAGGAATATATGCATTACAACAATATAATATAGGTACAAAAATACAAACAAATTGCACATGAATGACTAGCATATGAAACAATGAAGGTAAAAAAGTAGATTACATAGTTTACGGAAAAACATACTAAAACAGAGATTAAGTAATGAAGTGGAGGACTCAGTAAATGCCAGGGGTCTTTCTAAGGTTTAAAATATTAAGGTTTAAAAGAAACAACACAAATGACAGGATACCACATAAGATACTAATCATAATTCTTGTACTGTTTTTAAAGGAATTTCCGTCAAAAGTGGAGAAATCTGGATCGGAGCGAAGAAGTCAGTTCATGTCATACGAAGGCTCGTTCAGATATGACGCGGTAAACCACCACAAAACAAAAAAATGCTTCAGTTTTTCTGCGTGTAAACGGATGGCAACTGCGGGCAACAAAAGTCCTGGGCGTATTCACTGAGCTCTGTCTTATAAAATACACAAATGTGAAGCATATTACACTTTACTTCATCATGAACATGATGAAGAAGAAGAAAAAACCGCCGCGGTTTTGCCACGTCATATCTGAACGAGATTTAATAAAGATTAAAGCTAGCATTTTAATAAAGAAATACCTTAACATAATTATATAATTCTAAATTCTAAATTAGATTTTCATGTGGCAATACCTATTTTGGGAAATGTACACAAATAACATTTATTTCAAACGTATGTAGAATTGCTTTTCAAATTTGTGAGTCAAAATATTCCCTCATCATTTTTCTCGTAACTTGTAAAAATGCCGTTAACACCACTTTTGCTATATATTAACTTTTTGGAAATCCAAATGCCATGATTTATACCGGTGAACAAAATAATTATAAAAATACGTGAAATAATCACTTTTTGCAACTGTCTCTTCTCTCCATTAAGACAGAGGCATCTTAAACCTCCGCTTACAGTATAATGGCTCCAATTTTGGGAATTACATTAAAATAGTTGTCATAAAACCTATTGATTTATCATTTACCACGTGGGATGGGTTGGAATTATAGCTGATGCGTGGGTTGGGCTTTAATGTATACGAAAATAAAACTTAACATTCCATGATAGTTGGGCATTTGTTTAGCGTTTAACATGTTTAATATTGATATGAATCTTGGAAGAAAACTTTCAAATTTGTAATTTTATCTCACTATGTGCAATGAGTTTATTAACGAGAGATTTTTTTCTTTTTATGTTGTAAGCCTAGACTTTAGAAATCCAACTAAGATTACACTTCAAACCAGCGAATTAAAAATAATATATTATTCCAGGTAATAAAGCCATAGAATTACCCGTTTCCGTGTTGGTGATGTGAAGGGGAGAGAAAGGGGAGGGAGAGAGAGAGATCCCCTCTTGCTACTGAAAGAAGAAAAAAATCTTGTATCCTTTTCAAATCCTATTCCTCGTCGAAAAAAGGCCACATTAGCCCATGGTTTTCATATCGGATTGCTTGCAAAAAAAATATGCTGGTATCATCGCAGAATATTTGAGATATAAATTACAAGATTTCCCGTATCCCTGAAGGAGATGTGATAGGGATAGACGGAGATCCTGTCTAAGTACTTGTAAAATCCTGCATCCTTTACAATTTCAATGGCCCGAACCGACAAAAGGCCCACATTTCCCTTAAAATTATGGTTGCGCTAATAGACTGATGAATGTTTCTATCTACAGTTTGTCTCGACTCTCCATTATGACAGGGGTTTTGAACTATGTCGTTTGTATACATACATGTTCAATGTCCTTGTATTACATAAATTTTGTCTGCTTTTAAAGACATGTAGGCAGTTTGGAGGGAGGTGATTATGGAGGATAATTACGTAGCAACGGAGTGAAGGGTGGGAGGGGCTCGTTCTCTACAGTCAAGTGGCGAAGAACTAAAGAAAGAGAAAAGAGGCGGGAAGGAAAAGAGAAACAAAATATGATGCTCAACCATTCCATTATCCCCCCCCCGAGAAGCAGCATGCTAATTGCAATTCTTTGCAATTCATCCACTTTGGAAAATCGATGCCCTCAATAATGTCGGGAAAAGAAGGTGAAGTAAAATAATTTATCATAGAATGGGATATACTGAATCATTTGGACTTGTATCCAGCAGAGTAAACCGCAAGAATGAATAGAAATCGAGTGCATGTCTGTATTCACAGCTTGTCTATAGATCCAATTATCTCTTTACAATAAATTATACAACAGTGGCGTATCGTGGGTGCGGCCATTGATGGGGGCACCAATGGGGTCACTGATGTCATGAGTCTAACGAGACACGCAAAAAGGAATAGAACAATGTCATCAAGGGAGATTAGGGTTGAGGTCGTATAATTGCCATTTTCACCTTGTCGTCATCCCCTTCCTATCTTTTTTCTCTTTCTGCCCCCCCCCCCTCTTTTTTGCCATTTGATCGGCAGAGGTACATACTCCCCCGTCCTCTTCTACTAGCTACTCCACTGTACTCTAATAACAATCTCGATGTTCCTGTAATGGGGCAGGATGGGGCATCCATTTTATTTTCGAAATGAATGAACAGCATCCCATCGTACTCAATGAATATCATTATTGAAGATATGTGTAACAAAAGATGCACAGCATTAACCTTTCTTTCTCCTTTTCTTACATTCTTAAGTTAAGTTCTTTAAAGGATAATATGCTCTGTAAAGAGGCGATATGTCATCGACTTTTTTCCGGTGGCATATATACAGAGGCACATGGGGACGCCCCTCCGTGAATGGCAAAACACACACACAAAAAAAAAAAACACAGGAAGAGAGGGAGGGGATAAAGAGTATAAGGGAGACATAATGATGGTGAGATTGAGACCTCATTTTTAATAGTTTTTATATTAATATTTCGTTTCTCAGCAATGACTATCAGTAGAATTAATCACGTATGTGCTCGGCAATTTCATACATGCACGTACATCTTCCATCGCGTTGTCTTTGTTCATGTACTCTCTCTCTCTCTCTCTCTCTTCTCCCCCAAACCTTCTCTCTCCCCCAACCTTTCTCTCTCCCCAACCCTTCTCTCTCTCCCCAACCCTTCGCTCTCTCTCCTCCAACCCTTCTCTCTCTCTCTCTCCCCCAACCCTTCTCTCTCTGTGTCCATCCCGTTCCAGTGCTGTTTTTCTTACACGTTTCCCTTCGCAATCTGTTCCCGTCTCTGCCTCTCTCTCTCTTTATTTTTCTGTTAGATTTACCCCTTTTCGTTGAACAACTATAAGACCTATAGTGTCATTATTTCTAAATATTAGAAATAATCGATCAGTGTCAGGCCAAAGGACATTAGTGCCGCGGCGGGACTCGAACCGCGGACCTTGTGATCGACAGTCCGGCGACTTATCTACTCGACCACGACACCTCTATGATACCATAATTATAGGCAAAATATTTTACACCGTGATAGTTACGTCAAAAACTAAACATGTACGGCAACTCTTGCTTGATAAAGCCTTTCATGGTTGACATTTTTCGACATCATTTCTATTTGAGAGGAAAATTATTTATAAAAAAGTAGAGGGAGATATATAATAAGTCCAGTCTACTTGTTTTCAAGTACAAAGTACAGGAATAGTGTACAATGAAAGACATATAACATAATTTAAAACATGGAATACACAATTTGTTTTTCCTTTTTACAAACTGAAACATAATGAGGGTAGGCTTGGTTGATATCAACATTTTCATCCATTATGTTCATTTCAACATTACTTTTTTGTACAACGTAAAGTTTAAAATTTAACACTGGAATCTTAGCTGGTGAATAATTGTAAATATTGTTTTTCATTACTTCTTACTGATAAAGTTTGGTGCATGGAATGTGGTAAAATCGGCCCGATGAGGTCTGTTATCATAGTGTATAGCATTTGTAGAAATGTACATGTTTATACTATAGTTTCCATACGTTCAGCAGCGCCATCACTCGTTGACATCAAAGTATGTTATCTGTGAGGAACAAACAGGGAAACAATAGTTGAATGTTATTAATATGAAGTATAAGAAGATTGATAGTGTCAGCGCGAGTCTTGCCCATGATATGATTAAAAATCAGTTTTGTTTTACTACACATAACGTGTTACAAATCAAGAAGAGGCTAGTACGTTAAAGATTATGTACGTTAAAAGGTTTTGGGTTACACTTGGGTATTAGTTAAAAGGTTCAGGGTTATGGTTGTGCATATCTCACAAAACTTTCACTGTAAAGAAGTTCTGAGAGTTTCTATCTTTGGTATTCCTTCAATAAAAGGAATATATCGTTGACCCATAGGCCCATACATACCATATGCGGGTTGTTTTGACAGTCTTTACACTGACGTTACAACATGGTGAACCGCAAGATTTCAATTGTGAAAGCTATCAACGTAGCTTGTACATAAAAACATTGTCTCATTTTATTTCATTTAAACTGGAGCATAATAAGTCAGTTCACAATGCACTGTTCGTTTTAGTACATTACCATTCTTAATTACGGAAAATGCATATCATTGCTGTAATGATAGAAAATTCTGGAAAATGTATTCATTTCAATAATCAGCTATAGCGCCGTGTATTTTATGTATGTATTCTTGTTTCACAATCATGGATACTGAACTTTGGCACCATGCAAAATAATTCTTTTGTACGCCTACTTCTGTTTTCATAATGTTACTCATAATCCCGCGTTGGGCTGAGTCATTCAATGGAAAGATTATATCATTTGGAATCACTTCATGGTAAAAATTGTTTATATAATAAAGTCTAAGCATGCAGTATACTGTGTCAGACAAAAATATAAACTCAAGAACACTTAGTGATATTTCCAATTGATTTTGTTCTAGGCTTTATTTATTCACAGATATAGGTTTTCCGCTTTGATTGTGATTTGTGTATAATCCGTTTTTGATTGATTGGTTGGTTTTATATACCGAGTATAAAATAAACATATAGATAATAACATATGATAATATGACAAAATACTTTCGGAAAGAACATCCTTATACACGTTAGATTTAGGGTGAGAGTTTGCTCGGTCCATGGTTGAAATTATAAGTTCTGCATAGTGTTAGCCTTGTCACTGAAGCATGTGTCCTATAGAGTCAAGACCTGTTTAAAGTTTGTATTTTAGTCTTGTTATAATAGAAGATCTCGAGAGAGTTTAATGCGAGACGTGTTACTATATAATTATATAGAGTAAAATCCTAATAGCAACTGATATAATTTAGTCTTGTTATAATAGAAGATCTCTAGAAAGTTTAATGCGAGCGGTCTTACTGTATATATATATATATATATGTAAAGTAAAATCCGAATAGCAACTGTACGTATATATTTTAGTCTTGGTATAATAGAAGATCTCCAGAGAGTTTAATGCGAGCGGTCTTACTATATTCATGTAGAGTAAAATCTCAATAGCAACTGTATACTGATTCAGAAATCGTCACACTTATTGTCATACTTTGCAAATTCATAGGGCCAACAAACTACTGTGCAAATGAACAAGATTTTATAGCAAAAAGGCAATTAAATAACACCAAATTGTTTAAATCTACCATAAAATTCGATGAGCCAAGTATAGGCTAAAGTACATAAATGATTTTTTAGCAGCTCTAGAGCACCGAGTAAGCATAGTTTACCTAATGCTCGATGTATTGGGAAACATATTGTATGACAGTATAAACAAATTATAATCATTGCATACACTTCCGCTTTAATTCACCATTATCAATGATTCATCAAGTGTACGTCGTTTACGTAGTAATTGTTCACTCTTCCGAGTTGAATGTTGCCCCGGAATGTTGCCATGGCACTGGAAAACATAATGCTTGGTACATTGAATTTTCATTGTATCACAATCAAAAAGGTTGTTTTACCTGTGAGACTTTCGCCTACTCGTTGCTGCAGGCATCATCAGCCTCACGTTTTATCGCCACTAAGATGGGGTAGTACAACAGTCCGAGATATGATCATGATGCCTGCAACAACCTTTTTGATTGTGGTACAATGAAAATTCAATTTATGGAATAACTACCAATCAGATGAACCTCTTCAAGGATATAAGGCTTGATGTTTAAATTTTAATGATGTCAGGATTATGGATATATGTGTATCTGAGTGGCCCAAATCCGAAGGATTGATAAGCTCACTCAATGTACGCAGCAGGCAGGGTGAGCCGGGAACAATAACGACTAGACTACCTCGACGCGACTTAAGAACTAGACTAGGCGTAAATAGTCAAAATTGACTGAACGCCAAAAATACAACAAACAACACGTTATGGATATTGCTTTTCGACGTTTGCTGGCCGAAAGCCACAGGTATGTCATTTTAAATGCTTCTTCTTATCGTTTTCAAATTTTTCATGTATTTTTGTTGTTGAAGATGAATCATGGGAATGTTGTTCGACAGTATTTTTCTTGTCGTCACTGTCATTATCATTACTTTAATTGTCGAAAGATATTTCCAATCGTGTCTTAAAAGAAATTATATGGCATTTTGAATGTTCATGTAATTTAACTTTGTTAAAGACCTATTCCTGCAATAAAATGATTGCATATTATTATTACTTCTAGTACTTACCAGGCGTAAAAATCCAACAAAACATTGATATCCAAAATTAATTTTTAATCAAAAAGATTGGATAAATCCGGGAATAAATCCGCAAGAAAAAAAGAAGAAACAATGCCATAGAGAAACCAATTGCATACGGCGTTAAGTATACGCAACGAAACCAGTCACCACTTTGCTCCATCTGTGTAGTTTATAATACGATCAAATCAAACTTTTTAATCTAATTAATAACAATATGACAGTGCCGCCTTATGACAACCTATAGGATTGAAAACAAAAAAATCTACACTGTACCGCATGGAAATTATACACAGAACTCGATGCCGCTATATGAGACTACTGTGGATGTGCGTGTGCGTGTGCGTTTCCCTCTGAATATTCTTTTGGTGTCATTTGACCAATAATTAGATTGCCTATATTCTTGTACCTGTTTTGCGATGTTTGTAGCGACCGAGCGATAAATAATTCAGTTTTAAATATTGTACTAAAAGTTGACAGTCTATAAGCGCTCTGTAGCGCTTTACGAGCGTTACAAGGCTTTACATATAATTATTTGTGTCCTCTTTTTCAAAACATTTCTGGCAGGTGGGAGGGGGCCTCTTTTCTCTAAAGATCTGCGACAGCCGCCGCCCCCTCTTCGCAAAAGGTTATCACATTTTGGGGGCTATTAAAATTCCAAGTTCTAAAAAAAAAAAAAACACTGAACAGATCTAGCTAATTTTATGTGCCTTTAGGCTTTGGGGGTTTAAAATTAGGGGTCACTTTTTTCTGTAATTTCTAAAAAGGATTTTGCAGCCGCTGATTTTAGTCTCATCAAAATGATGTGATTAGAACCCATCTTATAAACAATGGTGATTGATTCGAATTTATCGACACGTGATACCAAATGCAACTCAATATAGGAGAGAGGAGAGTTTGCGATTGATTGAAGGACTTGCGATCAATCCGGATCAACCACAACACTTTACAAGACGGGACCATATAGGCAAACGCGCTAATAGGGGTCTGTTTCATGAAACGTCTTGTTCTCAAAAACAAATTACAATCCATGTTATAAGCTACGGAAATCAAGCTACTGAATTGCATTCGATTGGCTGAGAGGAAATATGTCACAGAATTTTAGCATTTCTTATTGATGGTGAGTTTTATGAAACCAGGCCCAGGTTACTGTTTTCATTACGACCATGGTGATGTTGCCGTATTTAAACTTTGAACCAGCCGTATCGTGCACGTCACTTTGGATTGCGAAATGGCAGGCGGGAAATCCCCTTTTGATAAATGATTCTTAATAGCCTTTGTCGCTGTAAACTCATGAATATTCAATCAGTGGTTTCAATGGGTGAATGAATATGACATTTACTTTGACCAAATTTGGAAACAAACTGCCGCTTTCTGTAAATCTGTTTTCCATAGACATCCACCTGCATTCCTTGCATTCATGGGTAATGTTATCAGGTCTGCTTCCAATTGGTATTTCTTAATTGAAGATGATCTTTTAACCTCCATCGTGACGTCATGAGTCCCATAGCCTATAGTGAAAGGGTGAATCAGTGAGCAGATAACTGCATTATATTATAGGCATTATTTTTGACAAACACTTCAGAACCCTCGATGTAGGACGTTACAGTTTGTATTGAGTTATGGAAGAGGTTCTATACTGCTATAACTGCTATATAATCTTTATTAGGTTGTTCGTGGTTACAATCATCAATTCCTCCATCACTTCTTAGGATTCCCATCATGATATATTCTAATGTATTCTGGTAAGTCTTTTGCATAACTCAGAACATCAGTTCTAGTTCACTTATGGAATAGTTATTTTGTTTGAAGTATTATAACGACTGATTATTTGTGTATCTATTACTTATCGGGATTTTTTTTTTAAATTGATCAATTACGAGTCACGGATCAATGAGGAACTTTATATCTAAAGAAAACGGATGTTTCTGTTACCTTTTGTAAGGAAGCGAAGTATATTGTAATCCGGGGACTTTAACAAAAAAATTCAGGTTGCGTTCTGACAATCCTTTTGAAAGAATAATGATATTGAACTGATGTAGCTACGATTTTGACATGCACTTACACTAACGATTGGAAAGAATTAAATGATAGTGGTTCCCTGTATATAAAGAAAGCAAATAATTCATGTTACCATTTAAACAACTATAGGACCTCTAAGATGGAAATTCGATTAATAAAATAAAGATAGAGCATTTAAGACTTATGGAAATAAGAAGTGAAGATATTTTAAAGAGTATTTTTCTGCCATAAGCTAACGTTGCCTTAGAAGAGAAGAAGGAAGAGGAAGCGAAGTTTTGAAAAGGTTTATGTTTGACAACAGTATGCATCAATGCACATCGGAAATGTACCACATCATGGTACAACCCAAAGCACCCAATGCCCTTAAAAGGTAATAATAGAGATGAATGCATTAGTATAATATGTCGAGCTCTAAACCGTATAGGATACGAGCTGCAAGCAGTAATGTCATCTTTCGGTGAAACAACTGCTTACAGCCACGTGTTCATTTTCTAATGGGTAAGTCATTGGGTTGTTTTGTATTTAAAATGTTTTTATTCAATATACGTTTGCTCGTTAATGTTAGAACCATAGGCCTGTCCATGACGGAGGTTCGGACAGCGCGGTTGCTGGTTATTTAGTTACTGTTTTATGATGCAACGAACAAATTCTGCCATGATTATTTCAAATCAGTTGTGTAGCTCGAAGGAGCGTGGGAGCACACGCCACCACCCCTCCAAAGACATTTTTTAAATGACGATAAAAGAGAGAAGGGAAATGGGGAAAAGGACGAGAAAAGAAGACGCCTGGACTATCTCCCACACTCCTCCCAATCGGTAGCCTTGTATAGCATTTAATTTTCCGAGTAAGACCGATGCTCCAAATCGTTCCAGCGCCCCCTCGGTGAGTGGACTCGCCCTATACGCCACAGTTTGAATTGCATATAAGTACATGAAGTATAGGTTGGACTAAAAGGTTAAGACTCGTGGAGGAGTAGGCCTAAGTAGGAAGTAAGATCTGCAATACGGGACATGGAGTGACATAGATTTGTAATAAGTCTAGTCGCGCTAATACAAATAATAATTATGATCAAAAGAAAAATATATTTAACAAGGACTGTTAAAAGGGCATACCAATCTCAATTGGTATGTAAGGGGATGTAATTTTTCTCGACCACATTTTTCGTTTGCAAATCCTTCAATATAGTGAAGGCTGGAAATGAATGGGGAAGTACAAGCTAAGGGATCGTTGTATTACTAAATACCATACCGGATATTGAGCGGGTGGCTGGGTAGTTGACGATTTCAAGAATTTCCCCTAGCACTATTTGTAGCGTATGTACGAAAATATACTGGTAGATAATAGGGAAACAGTCTATACAAAAAATTGTATAACTTGTTGGAGATTTGGGATGGAAAATCATAAAGAGAGGATGCTCGATGGAAACGATTTTCTTCTTTATATTTTTAGGTAAGCTTGATCAACCATTGCAAATTATTTCACGCTGGCTATTATCTTGACACATTCATTTTAAAACTTTAAGCTGTTAACCGACTATTATGTTGCTTTGTTAGTTTGCGATAAGCGTAGTAAAATTTTATGAATATATTTTAAGGCCAGCTCAAGATAATGAGACAATAGTCTCGTTTGAATCAGTTTACATATAGTGTGTTTGATCCATCGCAATAAACTCAAGTTCGTCCAGACTGTATTCATTAGAGCTGAAAGTCGACAAGCAAACTTTGTTTCATGTGTATAATGTGTTACATGTTCGAAGACCGCACATTATTTTGTCACCTAGCGACATGGCCTGTTTATGATAAATTCAGAGATGTTAAACGTGCTTTCACCGACTGTAAACCTTTCTGAAAACGTACTTGTACCAGATAATTGAAGATATCCTGCCTATTGCATTTAATGAAGAACAGACGCAATTTTCTTTTAAATTTTTACCATGATTGACACATTATAAATTATCACAGTGCTCAGATAGATGACAGTAAAGGAAATAGCAAAAAGATGTGGCTAACATATTATTCCTAAATCTAATCAGGTCTTACTCTGCAGCATAAAAAGTGAATGAGGCCAAAATTACAGATGATAAAAGTATTGCTCAAAGTTTTAGTGAATATTTTGTTACATGTGCTCAAAATATAACAAGTGGTTTCCCAAAACACTCTGAAATAAATTTAGATGACACTGAGATTATAAATACAGAAGGCAAATTTGAGCTACAGCAAGTCACAAGCGCATTTGTTTTAAAAGAAATTGAAAACATGAGTTATGATAAAGCAACCGGAGATGATGGAATAAGTTGCCGTCTTTTAAAAATGTCAAAGTATATCATTGTGGACTCCTTAACATGTCTTATCAATAAGTCAATTACAACAGGACAGGTACCAAAAGGCTTGAAAAAAGCAAGGGTGCTTCCAATTAATAGGTGATATATCCACTCCCGGTAATTACAGACCAATATCGGTATTATCCGTTGTGAGCAAGATTCTAGAGAAAGCTGTGAATTTTCAACTATGTGGTTTTCTATACAAAAATGAAATATTGCATCCTAACCAGTCAGGTTTTCATCCTCTTCACTCTACTGCAACAGCTCTAATGAAAATTGTAAACCAGTGGGCTTTGAATTTAGATAACAATAAGTTAACAGGTGTTGCTTTCATTGATTTGAGGAAAGCATTTGACACTGTCGATCACCATATTCTGTTACACAAATTGACAGCCATTGGATGTTCTGATACTAGTATTCAGTGGTTTGTATCATTCTGTCCAACCGAGAACAGACGGTTTGTTTTAAAGGGGCTACTTCGAGTTCCTCAAAAGTTATGATGGGAGTCCCACAAGGTTCAATTCTAAGGCCACTCCTTTTTTCTATCTACATAAATAGTTTTATAATTATTATGTATTCATGATGTCATTGTTGATATGTATGCTGACGACACGACTCTAACAGTCAGCGGGAGTAATGTCACAGAAGTAGAACAAAAGCTAACCAAAGGTACGGAAAATATATTTTCATGGGTAACAACAAACCGTCTAGTTTTTAATGCGGATAAGACAAATGTGATCAGTTCTTAACGGAGTAAATTATTTTTCTGTCACACTAAACGGCAGCTGTTTGAAAAGAGTAAAAGTGGCAAAATGCCTGGGTGTCATGATTTACGTTTATGATTACGAGGAATTACGTTGGACAGAACATGGTTTGGTCTGAGCGATTTCAAAGACAAACGATCAATTACAAAAGGTTAACAAAAAAACGAGCTGCACGTGTAGTGCTGGGAGAAAGATTTGAAGTATCTTCAAACGAAATGTTTAGTCGCTTAATGCTACGTTTACACTATGTTCCCGGCGCCCCGGCAGCCCCGGTTGGCCGAAACGTAGTGCGCCGTGGGATTTTGGCCATTTTTCTCTGTATTCAGGTTTTGTTAGGTCTTGTCAAGGGGCTGCTGAGTCCCGGAGGCTCAAAGTCGCACTACGTACGGTTCGGCCTGCGATCTACCACGGATGCCAGTACGTTCCCTCCCGGCCAGGCCCCTTTCTGATGAGGTCCCTCACGTTTTTCACTTTCTGATCAAGGTCCGACGAGTTGTTCACGTTCTGTCAAGGCTTTCTACGAATGAAACGTGGATGCCGGGCAGTTTTGGAGCACGTTTGTGCCCACGGTATAAAAAGGAAGGCCTCCCAAGAATGAAAAGCCGATAATACCAAAAAAAGCCTTTAAAGGTATAGACCAGTTTTGGAAACGCCCCTCCTCTCAAAACATGAAAATGGAAGCTCTTATTACCAATCATGTGAAAGAATATGTTTTTACTAATAAGTGATGATACAAATTTTGCCGGGAAACCGCCAGCTACTAATTGATATATTTGGTAAATTATCATATCGATCCGGACTGGATAGATATCGCGTAGTCCCATATACATCTTTCTTTGTACAGTGCATGTAACTTTACCAAGACTGGGCCAAATTTGTTATCATTTTGATGATTCCAGAACCTTGCAGGACACACCAATACTTATATGCTAGATGATCAACCTTTTCTGATCGATTCCACAACGTTTCTTTCACAATGCAATCGCATGACCAGAACTGGTCTATACCTTTAATTTTCTCCAACTTATTTTCCTACATAAATCATCCATATTCTACGGAATTCTGGCCTATCATAAAAAGAAAAAACACACACATAAGTTTGCATTTACTTTCTAAGAGATGAAAACAAACTTAGGAAAATGTTCACTGGTCTGGTCTAGTCTGGTCTCGGAGGGGGTTGGCTGCCAGTGCCGGTCCAGAGGCTCCCTTGGACGACGGGCTAGATGCTTTCCTGGAGGCTCTCCGTACCAAGTCCGGGGTCGCTGTCCATCAGCTGGGGCTGGCTGATGTGGTTTTACCGGCCCGAACTGATGTCACTCCGCATTATTCTGGCTTCTGCTGTACGTCGGGAGGCTGCGGGAGGCTTCACATACTTCCGTCGATGTAGGAACCAAAGGCGGTGGCTTGGTGCGCCTGACTCTGCCGCTCGGTCAGGAAGGTCTCCAAGAGGACCATCAGGATATCTGGGTTGACGCCAGCTGTAGACGACGTGTGTGTAGAAGCTGGGGTGCCGGCAGGTGGAGCAGGTGAAGCGTCTTCTTCAGCCTCCTCAGCATCAGGTTCAGGTTCCAGTTCAGGGACCGGGTCAGCAGCAGAATCATGTTCCTCTTCATTTGGCGGCGGTAAAAGGCGAGGAACTTCAGCCTGCTCCTGCTCCTCTACTTGTGGTGGTGGTGCAGGACGGGGGGCCTTCGTAAGTCTAGGCTTCTTCGGTGGCATAGCTTGGCCTTCTCTCGTATTGTAGGTGCAGTAATGTGTCGTCGATTGCTCAGACTCGAATGAAGTTCCCCATGCAGGGCCTGGCTTTTATATAATCCCCCGGGACCGCGCGCGCCGTGTCAGAACGTAGTAGAACGCAACGCGATGTAGCGCGCCGGGCCCGTAAACCTTCACACGCTGGGACGCGCGCGCCGTGATTGAACGCGACGAAACGGCTACCATACACCCTTGCTTGCCGTGAGAACCGTGGCAAACGTGGCAAAACGTGGCTAAACGGGACAAAATGCGCAGCAACCGTGAAGCAACCGTGACAAAACGTGCACCTAACGCGACAGAACATGAAAAAACTTGAAAGGACCGTGAGATGCCGGGGAATACACAGGCTTCCCGTCCCACTACGGACCGCCTCCAAGTTGTGTTACGGCCTATTACGTACTGTCACGTTTTGTTGCGTTCACCCCGTTTTACTACGGCCTACTAGGTTTCTCATCCGCACCGTGACTTCCGTGGCAATTTTGTTGACAGTTTAAAAATCTGGCCCGGCATCCACGGCAATCACGGCCTGTCACGTTTGCCCATATTCCGTCCCCCGCGTTGTCTCACGTCCATCCCGTTTTGTCCACGGTGGCCTGAAACGTGATTACCGTGGCCGCCGGGAACATAGTGTAAATGTATAGCATTAGGGTGGATGCCTATTCAGACACGTTTCCAGTTTGGACGTGCAGTGATGATGTATAAATCAATGCATGACATGGCACCAACATACTTTAAAAAAAAATTTACGTCACGTCAGTTCACTACATGATCACAACACAAGACATGCTGTAAGGCAGGAGTGGCCAACCTTTTAAAGTTCGCGGGCCACAGCTAACGATTGGCATAACTTGGCGGGCCGTAGGTAGTCTTCTCTCCCCCACACACACACACTCATGCAATACGTGTACACACCTGCAATTTTGCAAACATATTTCTCGATTCACAACATTTGTATATATATTTACAAACATTACTGCGTGCGGAAATTACAAACCTCTTCCCGATGAAAAATCAATGCCATTTGTTTTTGGACGAACTTCGATTGACTCAAATTTTATGGGCGTGCAGTGATGATGTATAAATCAATGCATGACATGGCAGTACCAACATACTTTTTAAAAGATTTACGTCATGTCTGTTCACTACATGATCACAACACAAGACATGCTGTAAGGGATGCATTGCGTGTACCTAAATTAAGGACAGACACATATAAACATAGTCCTCTAATTTCTGGAATTAGAGTATGGAACCTACTTGAAAGTTCTATCAAGACGTCACCTACTTTCAACAGTTTTAAACACACTCTTAAAGCCCTGTTATCTGCAGATGACGTGTAGGTGATTTTGGGGGGAGTTTTCGTGCGAAGCTAACCATTTGTTCCTATTTGCAAAATTATTAAATTTGGTTGACATGGTTAACTTTATATGATGTATACATACATGTAATGTATCAATTTTACAGCTATCTTGTTAACAACCTAAGTGTATTAATTAAAGAGCAATCTAAAAATGTACGTTTTCAATCATTTTTTTCTTCTTTTAAATACGTGGTTATCATCTTTTCTTTATTTTCATTTTGTATTGTAATTTCTATTCAAATTGAAAATTCCATTCACATATTTCTTTTAAATGATCAAGGATAATTCTTGAATGATCAGTTATTTCATGAGGATACCAATTAATATGTATTATAACTGTTTATATGCTTGTGTATTTATCAATTTTGTTTTTGCTGCTGTTATTTGTTTTATTCTTAACAAACAGGGCCTCACGGAAGACCACCAAATTGGTGATATGTGCCACCCTGTATAAATATCAGAAATAAATAAATAAATAAATTAGATGTCAATCCAAGATTACATTGACATTCTAAAAAGTATTTTAGAATTCTAACATGTATTTTAGAATTTATCCCCTTCTTGATTCCTTCGATACATAGAAAGTGGTAATAATTTGAACCTACTTTTTTGATAATATACTAGATATTCGCTATCATCCGTCTGTTTCTTTTTTTATCAACTGGAGTAAACAGATGCACAATTTTTTTTTTTGCCTTCGAAAATTGAAAAACAAATTTCACCACCACCCCCCCCCCTCCCTTGAGCGCCAGGGGAGGGGGCCCATCCTTTTTTTTTCCCCAAAAAAGGGTGTTTTTACATGTTTTTTTTCTAGGGAGGCCCCCTGGATCCGCCACTGGGCTCGGGCCCCCTCCCCTAGCAAAAAAAAACAGGTAAAAACACCCTTTGAAGAAAAAAAGAAGATGGCCCCCTCCTGGCGCCGAAGGGGTTGCGTGGAAAAAAATCACCCTTCCCGGATGGAAAAAAATTTTCGGGTGCCAAAAAAAAAAATTTGCACGAAGTGGGCCCCTTTTTACGCCCCCTCCCTTGCCGCCGGCTGGATCCGCCCCTGCATTACTATTCTTCATTATGGAAAATGCATATCATTGCCGTAATGATAGAACATTCTGGACAATTTATTCATTTCAATAATCAGCAATAGCGCCGTGCATTGTGTGTATGTATTCGTGTTTCACAATCATGAACTTTGAACTTTGGCACCATGTGTGTGTGTGTGTGTGATTGGGTTTTTACAGACGTGTATCAATCAGATATGATTATTTACGTCTGGGGACCGACCTTTAACGTCACCATCCGAAAGACGTGACTCAGTTTCGAACCTGCGTCCTCGGCTGAATCAGTTTGTAACTTCCACTGTTAGCTGGATTACAGGCGCACGCCACAACGCCTAGCATGCAAATAGTCCTTTTGTACGCCTACTTTTGTTATCATGATCCCACGTGGGGTTGATTCATTCAATGGAAAGATTGTATAATGTTGAATCATCGCATCGCATGGTAAAAATTGTTTATATAATAAAGTCTCAGCAGTATTCTGTGTCAGACAAGAATAAAAACTCAAGAACACTGAGTGATATTTCCACGGGCTGTTATCGTGAAAAAGGTAGAAGCTACTTATTTTTTTACATTGACATAGTGGAACGGAAATGTTTTGGAAATAATTTTAGGCCTACGTTACATTCACACACATGATTTCTTTGACATGGATCACACTGATTGAAGGGATTTCATGAATGGCAAACCAATATCAGTAAGTAAAACACATCATGTCACAGAAATCTAAAGTGAATGTCATTTTTCATATGTTTTGCTCGTTCAGTATCTGTGTATGGGGTACATGTGGGGTATACAACTTATGAACAAGACGTCTTGGTGTCACGTGATTCCATACTAGCTACTAAAGTACTAGAGTACCCCTGATTGGACAAAAATGAACTGTGCAGTGTTTTCGTGCCAATATAGTTCTCCGTGCTAAATTAACATTAAATTGATCAGATATTTGTTCTAAGCTTTATTTATTCACAGATATAGGTTTTCCGCTTGGATTGTGATTTGTGTGTAATCCGTTTTTGATTGCTTAATCGGTTTTATTTACCGAGTATAAAACAAACATATAGATAATAACATGATATGATAATATGACAAAATACTTTCGGAAAGATCACCCTTATACACGTTAGATTTAGGGCGAGGGTTTGCTCGGTCCATGGTTGAAAATATAAGTTCTGCATAGTGTTAGGCTTGTCACTGTAGCATGTGTCCTAAAGAGTCATGACCTGTTTAAAGTTTGTATTTTAGTCTTGTTATAATAGAAGATCTCGAGAGAGTTTAATATGAGCGGTCTTACTATATAAACATATATTATATATGTAAATGTAGAGTAATCTCCCAATAGCAACTGTATATATTTTAATCTTATTATAATAGAAGATCTCGAGAGAGTTTAGTGCGAAAGGTCTCACTATATTAGAGTACAACCCGAATAGCAACTGTATACTGATTCCGAAATCGACACACTTATTGGCATACTTTGCAAATTCATAACGCCTAGAAACTATTGTGCAAATGAACAAGATTTTATAGCAAAAAGGTAATTCAATAACACCACATTGTTTAGATACCATAAATTCGAAGAGGCAAGTAGGCTAAAGTACATAAATGATATCTACCAGCACTATAGCAGTGAGTTAGCATAGTTTTCCTATATACTGCTCGATGTATTGGGACACAGATTGTATGACAGTCTAAACAAATATATCATTGAATACACTTCCGCTGTAATTCACCATTATCAATGATTAATCAAGTGTGACACTTTAAAAAGATCAAATATTTTGTCACGGCTTTATGACGTAAACGATTTTGTACCAACCATGCCGGAACTCCACGTCATATTGACATATGTGCTGACGTCATAGTCACATAGTTTCGAATTGTATGTTCAGTACCAAATAAAAATGTATCAAAATATCAATGACGCGAGTTCTGAAATTGGACTTTAGTATTCAATACAAATATAGTCGTTTGAATTTACCTGTATTGATTTTCAAATAATATATTTTTTTTTAAATAATTGTTATAGATAGGTATAGTAGTGACTCATCGTTGACAACACATGCTAAATTTATCTAAAGGCAACCAACTATATACGAATACAATCCTCTCTTCGACCAAATGAAAACACCAAAAATAATCAATGATTTTCTCAGCAATTTTCTGAACAATCTTTACCAAGGACATTTGTATATAAATATCGCCGAATTGAGGTTGGCCCTTCAGTCTTTATATTCAGGTATAATGAAACATTTACCATTCGATATAATTGAAATTAAAAATGTGAGATTATGATGTATTATTTATTACTATTTCTTGATTTGATTTTAACCTATCTATATGCTTATCTGTTTTGCACCGTTTTCTATAATTTAATTGTGCCTATCCGTTTTAAAGTGAAGATTATTTTCAATAAAGAAAAATAGAGTTTAAGAAATTGATTTGAAGTATACTTGTCGAACTGCATAATGCCTTAAACGGGATGTGTATAGCAAGTAATCGTATCAAGATTATGAACATATCTTTAGGTTTAGCAGGGAGGTGGGAGTTCCCCTCCCTGGGTTTAGATAAAATATTAATATATATTAGCGCTATAATTAAGGATGCCGATATAACACATTAACACTCTCAGTTATTAAACTCATGGTCATGTAAACACTAACATGTTGTGTGTATAGGTGTCAGGGCATAATTTCGCCCGGGTGGGGGTCTTTTGTCCGAAAATCTATTTTCCTATTTTTCATTTTACTTTTAAGAGTAAGCAAAGCGAGTGAGCGAAAGTTTTGATTCTTCATTGTAGTGAATATATAATTTTGTCATCAAATATAGTGAATGAAATATCGAAGCTATACACTATATTCATGCCCGAATTAGAGGCCGTTGCGGTGAAATTGGAAACAAGTTCCAAAATTCGTGGACTGCTGCTCCCCGTCTCGTACGTCTATGCATCAAACTGTTGAGTATATAATCAGTTATGATTTTGATAAAATAAGATCTAGAAATTTTGATGAAAATTTATTCCTTATCTGCCCCGTGTATCACAATAATATACATGCGACACATGAACATAATCACTACATCTTGCTGGCAAATGTTAACAAAATATATGTACATATAAATTGAATCGTTTTGATGATCCTTACACCGGAACAAATTGTTCATACATACTCTAAACTAGAAAGGGTAACTGACAATTTTTGTAAACCTACATGATATGTAAAGCATTTTGTCTGCGATCAGTTATTGAAAACTTTAGCGCTGTTTGTATATACACTGTATATCTATTTCGCCATATTTTCTATACTTGATTTGTATGTGGAGCCTGTGAACAAATGCACAACTCACCCTAATAAGAAATCAAATCCAATTCATATATCGTATACATCAGGGGCGGATCCAGCCGGCGGCAAGGGAGGGGCCGAAAAAGGGGCCCACTTCGTGCCAAAATTTGAAAATCGTGCCGGCCGATTTTCCGCTCAGTGGAGGGGAGGGGGGTAGTGAGCACAATTTTAAAAACAAAAACAAAAAGGGGTGTTTTTACCTTTTTTTTCTTCCTAGGAGGGGCCGGGACCCTCCCCCTGGATCCGCCACTGGTATACATGATAAATAACTTACCCCTAAAGCAGATGGAATGTGGGCTATGCATCTTTAATTACCGGATTGTAAACGATAACAGTAGTTCAAATAAAAATTCGCAGGCCATTCAAATGACGTACCCATGACGTTCGTCTATATAGCAACAATAATAACATAGACACAGGGCATTGTGCTGTCTATGTCGTAATATTGTTCACTCTTCCAAGTTGAATGTTGACCCGGAATGTTGCCATGGGCCCATGGCATTGGAAATAATCAGACATGATGCTTAAATATAATGGATGTCAGGGTAATATGGATATTCCTTTTCGATGTTTGCTGGCCGAAAGCCACGGGTATGTCATTTTAAATGCATCTTATTATCGTTTTCAAATTTATAATGTATTTCTTTAGTTTAAGATGAATCATGGGAATGTTGTTCGACAGTATTTTTTTGTCGTCACTGTCATTATCATTTCTTTAGTTGCATTACCATTATCTTTGTTGTTATCATTATGTTTGTATCACAATTTTTTCTCCAATTATTATTATTATCATATTTTTATTATTATAAATATTATTACCGTTATTATATACATTGTTATTATTATCATCATCATAATAACTATTATTACTATTATTATTATTGTCGTTTTTCTTATTACTAATGTTGCTGCTGATACTAATACTGATATTTGTATCATTTATTGATTATTATCACGAACTGTTTAGAACTGAATGATGAAACATTGTTAGATTGAACCCCCCCCCCCCTAAAACATATTAAATTAAAGAGGGAAAAAATGCAATCCACCGAAAATTCGGTATATTCAAAATCTCGATTTGTGGTCGTAACGATGCTATTTACTTTTTACTAATTACTATAATTTCTATAGAAATTACCTTGGTAACGTTAATAACGTTGTTCAATAGATGAATATATCATTAATGGTTTCAACGTTGGTTGGTTTTCTTTCTAATACTTTCAAAATGATTATAGAATCTCTGAAGTGTAAAGTTGATAGAATAAATTTCAATTGTGATTATGATTATTTGTCATTGTCGGTGCCTTTTTGTTAAAAAATCTCTGTCAAGCAAAATTCACAGATTGTGCCTATCGCGTTTAATCATTATTAGTTTCCAGTCGCTTGAATTGCTTTTCGAAGCGGTGCAGGCGTTTGAATACTTTATCTAAATACACTGTATAAACGTTTCATTTATATATATCAAATCTATTTCGATTCAAGGGTCGATCTGGGCCGTCTAAATAAACATGGAGAGGTTTCATCATTATGTCAATAAAATTATATCAATTGAATGAGGCCCATGCCTCTACATGTATATCTTTTAACGTATTGTGTATTATGAATGTCGGAGGAATTGTAGGCCCCCGTATAGTAGTGGCAACAAAACATCTCCTATTTTTCCCGTGATGAGTTCGCGGTATAAAAAAGCCATGTTGTGTAGCAGGCCTATTTATTTATTTTCATTGGTCTCAATGAAATGTGATTCTTTGTACAGTATAAGTCTTGTGTTTATTAGTTTGCTAATTAAGACAAGATAGCAACTACTTTCCAAAAAGCAATCTAAGGCAATAATTTCAATAGCCTTGTGCGTCACCTATTAATGTGCGAACATGACAATGACAATTAATTATGTAATCCGAACATAATATTGGACATACACTAGGGTATAGAATTGTCCCTTAGTTGAAAGTTCGGAAATATTTGTTTTAAAAGAAATTGTATGGCATTTTGAATGTTCATGTGATTGATCTTGTTATAGATCTATTCCTGCAAATTAATTAATGCATAATCATTACTTCTAGTACTTACCAGGCGTTAATATCCCACTAAACGTTGATATCCAAAATGTATTATAAATCCGGGAATAAATCCGCAAGAAAAAAAATAAAGCAATACCATAAAGAAACCAAGCACATACAGCGTTAAGTATACACGACGAAACCAGTTACCATTTTGCTTCATCTCATCATCTGTGTAGTATATAATACGATCAAATCAAACTTTTAAATCTAATAAACAACAATATGACAGTGCCGCCTTATGACAACCGTAGGGTTGAAAACAAAAATCTACACTGCTCCGTACACAATGCACAGAAGTCGTTGCCGCTATGAGACTGCTGTGGCTGTGCGTGTGCGTTTCCCTCTGAGTATTTTTTTGGGGGAATCCCAAAATGTGTAGGCTTTGCTGTTCAGTCTCAGAAGATATAATTAAAGATCGTACTTCTTAATTTCTAGTTCTACCTTCTAAACTAATTATAAGCAGCATCTTGTCATAATTTTAGATATATTTCTAATAGACTTAAAGCATAAACAAGTACAGAATTCAAACATTGTATGACAAATTATACTGTGATATGAAACTTGATAACAAAAGCGCCTAGATAGTAAACTATCGAGATACTCGATGCTCCAATGAGATTTCAGGCTTTCGGAGGGTATATTTGAAAGATTCAGATCAACCTATCTGTAAAGATAAGTTCTTCTTCTTCTTCTTCCTGTTCAATTCAACTAGAATCATCGAATATTATCTGATTTGGTAATTATTATGTTTGCTTTTTTTCCATTTACCTCTTTTTTATTTTCATTTATTGCTATCGTCATTAATATCTGATAAATTGTTAAACACTGATAGCTATATATATTGTAGGCTAATAGTGCTTCAGTGAATATGCACTACACGCAGGTTAAGTCACAATCGGATAATGAACGAGACTTGTCAAGTTCACTATCCCCGCCGCGGGACTATCCCGCTAATATTGACCTTAACCGAGTGCAGTGCATATCACTTATGCACGATCTTCAAAGCATGAATAAATCATTTTAATTAAGCGGGTCGAAAATATTAATATAAAGTCGAGAAAGAACGTTAGGCTTGGTAGGAAAGAATGATGCACGGTCATGTGGTGTCATTAATTTGACCAATTAGATTGCCTATTTTCTTGTACCTGTTTTGTGATGTTTGTAGCGATAAATGATTTAGTTTTAAATACTGTACTAAACTGGACAGTCTAAGCGCTCTGTAGCACTTTGCGAGTGTTACAAAGCTTTCCATATATATTTTTGTGTTCCTCTTTTTCAAAACATATCATTGAGAGATGGGAGGGGGGCTTTTACTCTAAAGATCTGCGACAACCGCCCCCCCCCCCTTCTTCGCAAAAGTTTATCACATTTTAGATTGCTATTATAATTCCAAGTTCTATATCAAACACTGAACAGATCTAGCTCATTTTCATGTGCAATCCGGGTCAATACAACCCTTTACAAGACGGGACTATAGCAAACGCGCTGATTTGGGTCTGTTTCATAAAACTTGTTCTAAATAACAAATTACACGTTATTTAAGCTACTGAAATCATTGCATTCCATTGGCTGAGAGCGAATATGTCACAGAATTTTAGCATTTCTTATTGATGGCGAATTTTATGAAGCCAGGCCCAGATGTTGCCTTATTTAGCGCTTATAGAGATTTCGGTGGTAAGCGCTTTATAAGCACCGTGTTTATTATTAGTATTATTTTTATTTGAACCAGCCGTTACATGCACGTCACTGTGGATTGCGAAATGGCAGACGGGAAACCCCCTTTTGATAAACGATTCTGAATAGCCTTTGTCGCTGTAAACTCATGAATATTCAATCAGTGGTTTCAATGGGTGAAAGAATTTGACATTTACATTGACCAAATTTGGAAACAAACTGGCACTTTTGTAAATCTCCTTTCAATAGACATCCACGGGCATTCCTGGCATACACGGGTAAATATTCTCAGGTCTGGTTCCAATTGGTATTTCTTAACAACTTTTGAAGTTACACAACTGACAAGGCACATCCGAGCTAGCTTCATACAAGCATTAGGGCCTATATTAAAATGAAGAATCTATAGAATATCGCTTTAAAAGAAATGTGAACTCAACATGATAGAATAAATCGCATGCAGTTATGCGAAATATTTATTTTTAAAATTCATGAAGAGTTGGAAAAATCCATGAGTAGAGGCTACTCGTAAAATAGTAGTGGGCTACCCGATCGGAAACATGCACCAAGTGAAAGTAGAAATGTTCTGGTACCACCTTGCCAGAAACGGAACCAGGGTATTAAATTAGGTGATATCCAATATAGCAGTCGAAAAATCACTTACGGATAGGACATGCTCCAGGTGGTTACCGTGGTTCTATTCGCCTTCTGTAATGGATGCGGCAAGCAACCACCCCGTCTCATGCTATTCGTCCAAGAGATCATAACAGAATATTCTTTTCGATAACAAGGAGATATTAGTTGACGAATGAGGTGCCTACCCCCATTCTGTTTGCTCAAGTGCACACTGTCTTCTCTTTACCTTATAGTCATATTCAGTATGACCTTCTTTGGTGTTATGGCATGAATGATATCATGAGTCATGACAGATGTTGCCCCCCCCCCTCCCGATCTTCCATATTAAAAAAAAAATCTTCACTCTCCTGTAGGGTACGTGTTTGTCTTTCTATGCATGACAGAAAGGTTGATGATTATTTCTTGTAACCTCCATCGTGACGTCATGAATCCATATAGCCTATAGTGAAAGGGTGAATCAGTGCGCAGATAATTTTTGACAAACACTGCAGAACCCTCGATGTAGGACGTTACAGTTTGGATTGAGTTATGGAAGAGGTGCTATATCGTTGTTTTGTAACTGCTATACTCTATTCGTGGTTACAATTATCAATTCCTCCATCGCTTCTTAGGATTCCCATCATGGTACATTATAATGTATTCTGGTAAGTCTTTTGCATAACTCAGAACATCTTTTCTAGTTCACTTATAGTATAGGTATATTTCTTGGAAGTATTGAAACGGCTGATTATTTGTGTATCTTTTACTTATCGGGATAACAAAAAAATGATTAATTACGAGTCACGGATCAATGAGGAACTATAATCCAAAGAAAACGGATGTTTCCTATACCTTGAAGTATATTTGTAATCCGGGGACTTTTTTTAAACATTCAGGTTGCGTTCTGACGATCCTTTTGAAAGTATAATAATATTGAACTGTTGAAGCCATGATTTTGACATGCACTTACACTAACGATTGGAAAGAAATACATGATAGTGGTTACCTGTCTGCAAAATAATAATAATAATAATATTCCGCTTTTATATAGCGCTTAATACGATGTCTCTAAGCGCTTTACAGATATACTATTACCCCGGTCATTGGATTCAGTGCTTGCAAAGAAAGCAAATAATTTATGCTTCCATTTAAACAACTATAGGACCTCTATTTATGATGGAAATTTGATTAATACAATAAGATAATGCATTTAAGACTCATGGAAATCAGTAGTAAAGAAAAAATTCAAGAATGTTTTTCTCCATCATAACCTAACGTTTCCTTAGTAGAGAAGAAGGAAGAGGAAGCAAAGTTTTCAAAAGGTTATGTTTGACAACAGTATGCATCAATGCACATCGGAAAATACCATATATGGTACAATCAAAGCGATCATTGCCCTTAAAAGGCATGTAGATAATTATTAATACAAGGGGATCTCCCTTAACTTGTAAAGAATGTCAAGCTAGGATACTAGCTGCAAGCAGTCATGGCCTCTCCAACAGTTTCGGTGAAACTGCTGCTTCCAGCCACGTGTTTAATTTCTAGTGGGTAAGTTATTGGGTTTTTTTTATACTTTAAATGTTTTTTATTCAATATACATTTGCTCGTTAATGTTAGAACCATAGGCCTGTCCATGACGGAGGTTTGGACAGCACGGTTGCTGGAAATCTAGATACTGTTTTATGATGCAGCGAACAAAATGCTACCATGATTATTTCGAATCAGTTGTGTAGCTCGAAGGGGCGTGGGGGCAAACGCCACCACCCCTCCAAAGAAAAATTTTAAATAACGATAAAAGAGAGAAGGGAAATGGGGAAAAGGACGATAAAAGAAGACGACTGGACACCTCCCGCACTCCTCCCAATCGGTAGCCTTGTATTAGCATTTAATTTCCCGAGTAAGACGAATGCCCCCAATCGTTTCAGCGCCCCCTCGGTGAGTGGACTTACTCTACGCCACAGTCTGAATTGCATGGAACTGATGGAATTACATGTTGTAGGTTTGCCAAGTCTGATAACTTCCCGATTTTATTTTATTTTCCCGATTTTTTTCCCGGTTTTTTTCTTGATTTTTAGGGGGGGATTTTTTTTTAATCATAATTTTTTTCTTCCAAAAATGGATAGTCCATGAGGTCGATGTAAATCCGGTTTAAAATTAGGGGGGGGGTGATGTGCCGTTTTTTCATGACTTGCTTGAACGCCTCGCGAAAGCGCTCGGCACCTCGCTTCGCTCGGATTTCGAAAACCAATTTTTGTTAAACTCTCACTAAAACCAATTTTTGTTAAACTCTCATTAAAACCTTTTTTTCAAACTCTCACTATCACCCTTGATTTTTGGTTGCGTTTCTATACAATCACTGAAGTTGGACTAAAAGGTTAAGACTCGTGGAGGAGTAGGCCTATATGTAGGAAGTAAGATCTGCAATACGGGACATGGAGGGACATAGATTCATAATAAGTATAGTCGTGCTAATACAAATAATATGATCACAACAAAAATAGAATTAACCCGTATTAACCGTGCTTTCAGATATCTTTGAACAAGTTGGAATTCACTTTTGTCGAGTTTAAATTTTAAAAATATAGAAATTAAATTGAAAATGTACAGTATGCAAAAAACACACATAAAAATGCAAACAGAAAGTGACCACCATGAATTAGTGATAGTTAACGTTGCGTACACGTGATAGAATTTAGAATTCGATATTCGAAATTTCTGTCGGAAAATTGGGGGTAAATTACCGAAGTAATAATGTTATAATTATAGTTACGACAAGAAATGGACGGGGAAGTACGAGGGACAGTTGCAATACCAGGATGTATCTATATAGCGGACGCCGGGTGTGTAATAGTTAAAGCAGGTTGAATTAGAAGTTTCCCCATGCACTATTTATAGCTCAGTGTGTACGTTAGAACAAAACATATAATTTGAGCATTTTCACAACTTGCAGGAGATCTAGGATGGCTAATCATATAGAGAGGGTACTTGTACTCGATAGACACGTTTTTTTTCTTTGTATCTTGAGGTAAGCTTAATAGACTATCAAAATAGATGTTACCATTATAATATTTATCATTAATTTTCATTTTTAAACCTAGCTAGTTGTTAAACAACTCCAAACGATAAAGTGCGCTGTTAGTTTACAAAATATAGTAAAGTTTTAGGAAAATAAATTATCAATTTTAAGACAAGCTAGCTGAAGGTTATTGACTACATAGCGTTTCTTTGATCTACCGCGACAAACTCGAGTGCCATTTGGAGTCCTCCGGGTTTTTTGTTTGTTTGTTTGTTAACGACGTAGGCCTACACGGCCCTCTTTTTACTGTATTTCTCATGTTACATACTGGACGGGGCGGATCTACGGGGGATGTTAGGGGTTTAACCCCTTAATGGGCTGCCAAGTGAAAATGTGATGTGCATAGAAAAACGCCATTAATGTGTATTAAACTGTTACTTGATTTGAAAAGATGTTATCATGCACTGCTTTTTATGGTCTCCATTGTGTTAGTAGATGCCAGGAAAACATCACTTACGGGGGTTCGAGATAGCAAAAAAAAAAAAAAATCGCCGATACTCGGCTAGTGGACGATGCTCCGCATCGTCATTGGGTCACCCCCCCAGCAAAAAGCTAGATCCGCCCCTGATACGGACCGGTCTCTATGTTAGTTTTGAAAAATTGGTGTATGTTTCAAGTATAAAGAAAGTCAAATAATCGCAAGGCATTAGGCCAAATAACACACAAAAAAGGAGGAGGCATGGCCTTTAATATTTGCGATTTTTTTTTCCCCCACGATGTCTGCCATGCTAATTATACTCAGTCTAATTATAGCTGGTCAAGCCTATTTATTCACAGAATTGTGTTATGTGAGTGTACTGATGCAATGTATGACAAAACAAATGATTTGTATCACTTTAGAAGCTATTTAAACAAAATGTATATCACAGGTTTTTTTGTGGCTCTTTTTTAAAAGGAGGCGGGTGGGGACGAGAAACACTTCATTTTTGTTATTTGGCCTTATGACAGCGGCTGAATTAATTATTAGTGACATTTTGTCGGGTCAGGTGTCCGTATGTTTGTCTATCTAATACGAAAACCGGTTGACTGAATTCAACATAGGCCTACTTGTAAGTGAAATCCCGCTTCCACTTTTTTCTTTTCTTTTCTTTTTTGATATTAGGGATGTCTTGCGCCAAAACTTAAGATTCTTACATCATAGAACGCTCTCTCGATGATTAACTTTTACGTGAACATTGCGCAAGATAACCCTAATTCTGCACGCATGTATGTACATTTCCGAAGGTTAAATTAAGTTACCAAAATTATTGCTCAAACGTTCGACATCCTGTAGAGAATTTGTGAACATAAAAGAGGATTATGATAACGTTTCAGGTAGGTAGGCGACAGAGATGTCGGATAAGGACCACAATCTCCCAGAATCGAGTCACAATTTCGTAGAGGTTGGCAGGATTGGAAGTTGGTTGCAACATTGTGTATGTAGGGTCCATGTTGCAGCAAGGACTTAGGATTTTCGGGGATTCCCCTGTTGTGTAGCTAGCCCTATGTCGTGGTGCATATTTTTTTTAAGACTCATCCATTTATAAGAAGCTAATTATAAAAGACATAATTGTATCAATGTTATATGGTACTAGTTTTCAAATATGTAGTTTGATTAGAATTTGTAGAATTTTGTTGACTCTTTGACCCCCTCTCGGGTTATGAGAGTACAACAAACATACACGTATAATAGCAATGATAGTAGGATATAAGTGAAAAATGATTATTAGTGGCTGTAGTATGTGAGTAAGACTAGTAAACAATTCTCAGGATCGCATCGGTTGCGGTTAAAGGCATCGAAACGATCTGTATTTCCTACCATTTGCACCGATATGTATACTGAAATTTAAAGGTAATGATGAATTTCAATTTGGTTTCACAACAAGAGCAAAGACGGAATGTCAAATAGAGTCTACTTTTCATTGAAAATGCTAGACCGAAAGATTCAGTCTCTGATATATCGACGGTTGTTCCGCTGAGTAGTACTAGTAGACTAGTAGTACGTTCTTGCTCTGGACACTGATCGCCTCTATACAGAGACTGTACTGGAGTACATATTTTAGTATGGTTTAGTGAGGGGAGGTTAAGGTTTTGCCATACAGTTTGTGTGTGATTGCCGATCTCATCGCGCGCAGTTTTTTCAAGTAAACGGGCAGATTAGCTTAAAGTAAGTTGCTATATTTTGATGTTTTACAATGATTTTCTATGTCATTTTGAAAATATATGAAGAGTAGATCTATTTTCAGTGCTAGTTCAGTATCATATCCAGACTAGTTTGAACCGTAACTCTGGCGTGGAGATACCGTAGTATAGTAGTAAAACGTACCAAAAAAATCAACTAAATCTTCATCAATTGTTCAAATAATGGTCATGATTTAAAAGTCGTTCTGTTTATCACCTGTTTCGTGTCAATTTTCATATCTTTTTTTGGAGTATTTTTCCTTAAAACGAAGACATAATGATGTACACTTTCTCACAGGTTTCACTGCAAACCGCTGCACAATACAATTGCATACCGTATAGCGATAGCGTACCGACGGTGGGGTACGATTGCGTGTGTGAAGATAGTGACTGTAATCTCAGATCCTGATTAAATTCATGTGAGTAATTCATCATTACGGTCGCTAACGAAAATCGCTAGTATTCTCCCCCCATTGTGTGAGCTGTAAGGGGTACGTCCGTGTATGGGGAAGGTTGACAAATGTCAGTTTTACTAAAGAATTCCACATACCAGACGGTTATTTCTGTGTATGAAAATGCATGCTAATGGCCTATTACTCAGGAGTAGAGCAGGAGCTACGATATTACGTTTTCCGTAAAATATACACTGTATTAATAAGTAACTCATTTTGACAGTTTAAAATGATCTGTGACTTTTCTGTGTACTTTGAACTTGGAAGTTTGGGCCTTGTGGTATATATACTAAAGTGCATGCATGCCAGTGGGATGGCAGAACAACTTTTTTAAATAAATACTATAAAAATACTAAATAAATTTTAGATCTAGACTCTACATCTACAGTAGACAATCCAAGTCGGATTCCAACTTCCAAGTTGACAACAATGAACCTTTTTATAAAAAAATGAGTTACTTGATCTTCTCTTCTTCTTACTTTTACAAAAGATGAGCACAAGTGCAGTGTCGTGTATCATTAATCCTTCAAGTACGTTGATTAAGCTTTGCTTTGTGTTGCACCTTTTGTACAGTACTACAGAATGAACATCTCTGGGGGGACTTGATTACTGTGATACAATTACATGTCAATTAATTGTTGTTCTTTTCATTTTCCTTCCTTTCATGAAATACAATTGGGCCTTTGTCTTTAATAATATAATGATGCAATGGTTGGAATTCTAAATTTATTTGAATGTAGGCCTATGTCAACAAAACAATTATAATGCAAATCAATTTTAATTTAATGTAATTTTATTTCAGGCTTTTCTTTTGCCAAATGTAAAGTCATTTTTTCCTTCTTTTTCTCTTTTGAAATGGTACACTCTTAGTCTTACAACGTGCACAACATATCGTTGTTTTATATTTATCGTCTCATGATTTGTCTTTTGCATCCTCTTGGTATTGAATTACATACTATATATATATCTAATGTAATTATGTTTTATTTATGTATATATATGTCTTATACCATTAGCTAATAAAGAGAGCCTTTTACAGAAGCTCAATTTCTTTTAGTAATCCACAGGCATTAGTTTATGGTTTCTTTACTTTTGTTATTGTATTTATTATTATACATGTACTTTGTTATTGGTATACTCCTTAAATCTTAATATTCCTGGAAATGAAAAAATAAATAAAAACAGCGGGCTAATATACCATCTTTTTTGCTGTTTTCATGCAAACGGACCATATCAAGCATTAAATGCAGTATACCTAGACATTGTGTGTCCGGACAGGTTGTGCATGTATCTAGACAGCCGATTTAAAACAGCAATTTGAAGAAATTTACAAGCAATATTTGTATAGATCTTCTAAGACTTAATTGGGACAATATTATACAGGACAAATATTCATGATAGTGCTATTGGAAGAATATTATTTATTAAATCCAAAGGCAAAAGAGAGGCTGTATTTTATTTTGTTTTAAGTGTCCGGACACACGACCCCAATCATTCTTTCTTATCCTTTTGTAATGTAATGATCATTGAATAAGATTGGAATCATGTGTTGTATACTTATTTTTACACAATTAAACCAGCCAAATGATATTGTTAAAGTTGCAGGTCTGATTTTCTTGAATGAAATTGGATTTTTATTGCCTCCCTTTTTTCAAAATTAAATTTTCAACTGATTTGATTATGTTTTGTTTTTTCTTCCCATTATTGTAGGTTATGGAACAGAATGGAAGAGCACGCCAACCGGTACCCAACATACGTAGTACCCCAGGTTATATCATCTTCTTGGATACTCCGTTGGGACAAGGTGCAACAAGCAAGGTCTATGGAGGAAGACACAAGGTAAATATCTCTATTGGTAGGGGCAATGCTAGAGTATTTTCTTTGGAGAGCTCAGCTCAGGTCTCTCTCTCAAAAACATAAATAATATTTAAAATTTTTTAAAAGTTCTCATATTATTTATTTTAAAGAGTTATATTGTAAAATATCTCTGGCAAACAACCAAAATGGACAAAAAGCTTGTCAAATTTAGGGGGAATGTAGGGAAAATCAAATAATGCTGCCTTAAGATACTGCAAGTTTATCAAGAATTGAGAATAGCTGGATTAAAAAGTAGTTGATTGTTCCAAGAGGAAGGATTATTTCATTCACAACTCAAAACTTCATAAATACCAATTTTTCACATTTTCTGTTTTTAGTGTAAAAACAAGCTAGTCAACAAGTTAGTATTTGATGACTTATAGGTAATGATGTGGTCAAAATTGAAATAGGAATCAAGCTTTTATTGTCCTTTGTAAATACAAAACAAATTCTTCAATTTTTGCAGAAATCTGGAAAACGGGTAGCGTGTAAAGTGCCACACCTTCCGAGCCTCTTCAGATTAGGAACAGACATGGAGAGAGAATCGCAGGTTCTGCTTGGACTACGCAACAAAAACATTGTCTGTCTTGATGCAATAGAAAAAGATGTAAGTTGAAAGAAAGGATTTTATGGACTAATTAGCTTAGTATTGTATGACTCCTCTGCTTTTTTTTATTGCTATCATATTTGATTTTATGGCTTCTTTTATGCTTCTTTCATGCTTGTTTGCAGCAAATCTCCAAAGAGAACATACTTATCATGGAGCTTTGTACAGGAGGGAGTCTCTTTGATGTGTTAGAAAATCCTGAAAATTCCTGTGGACTGGCAGAAAAAGATTTCCTTCAAGTGCTTGCTGACATTAGTAAGTGGATAGATCCTACAAATGAGTCAACTTGTAGAAATTCTGACAAAATCATCTAAAATATGGATTAGAATATATAATATTCACACATTTTTATCAACTGTATCTGTTCAATAATATATTCCATGCTTCTTTCCTTTGTTTTTCCTCAGCTGCTGGCATGAAGTACCTGCGTGATAATGGAGTGGTGCACCGGGATGTGAAGCCTGGTAACATCATGTGCTTCAAGGATGACCATGGACACACTGTCTACAAGCTAGCGGACTTTGGTGCTGCAAGACAACTCAGTGATGATGAAAACTTCACCAGTCTTCATGGTACCGAGGAATATCTAGTATGTTTATATTTTTGTCTTTCTAATATGTAGTTGTTGGTCGTATTATGACAGGAATATTAATGTAGTCTGAATACCAAACCTGAGATAACTTTGGTTGGAAACCATTGAAAATTCTCTATCGAGGGAAAATTAAATCATCTGTGATAAGGTTAAAAAGAGGATGAAAACGTCATGCTGTTTTTTTAATAAAATCGGGGTATGAACCTGAAAGAACATTTATGTTCCAGTAAGGCTGCATGTTATAGAGAAGTACTCTGAAAAATGCTCTGGTGACAATCGCTGTAGGCTATATTTCATATAGGTTAGGGTTAGTTCTGTAATTAGGTTTTGGGGTAGGTTTAGAGTTAGGATTCTGAACACATGTAGTATTTAGTCCAGGGTTGAAGATTAGAAATTGGTTAGTGAAGAATATTGCCCATGGAGCAACCTACTCAGATAATATATACTTTGTGATAATAGATTCATTGATTTTTACGGTATTTTCATTGGACTTGATCTTCAATTCTCTGACCATTTTCTCATTTTCCTCCAGCATCCGAGGGTCTTTGAAAGAGCAGTGCTGAGGAAACCTGCAGCATTTCCCTTTGATGCCAGGATTGATCTCTGGAGCATTGGAGCAACACTGTATCATCTAGCAACAGGCCAGTTGCCCTTCCGACCACATGGCGGTCGTAAAAATTCACGCATGATGTAAGCCAGCCACATCTTCTTTGTCTTAATTGTCTCTTTTTCAATTTCTGTTCCTCATCTCCACCCAACCTTAATCTTTCCCCTTCTTTCATTTGTCTTTTTCAGCTGTAATTTTATGCAGGCAGTATCTACAAATGAGTATATTGAAAAAAGGCCAAAGTGTATAATGTCATTGCATTGTAACATTAATGAATTTTAATCTTTAACAAGCTGGTTGTATGTTTCTTCTCCTGAGAGACCTCAATAGATGAGTTAGTCAATTATATGCAACATTAGAAAAACAAAATTGTACTTAATTTTATGATTTTAGTTGAAAAAGAAGCAACAAATGAATGGAGTATAGCTTCATTGTAAATCACCACTTTACTGTGTGAACAAGCAGTTAGATTACATTCCATGCTAGATATCATGTCTTGTCTTGAAGATACTCCACAAAAACGCCTCAAAGTGGCTACCGATGTGCAGACCACCATCTAGTCGCAGCCTGCATCGCTTGAGTTGATTTAAGACTTTGTGTTTATCATTAATCTAAATGTTGCCACAACAGGGCGTTCTTTGTAGCTGAAGGAAGTGAGTTCCACTCTACTATTGTTCAAGGGTACAAGAAGTATATGTAACATTCTTTGTTAGCCCTAATAACATTCTTATTTAGTTGGTGTGATAGTTTGGTTCTTGTTTTTAGGAAAGTTTATTGAGCTTCTTAATTGATGTCAGATGTGGAATGTAGGGTTTCCCATTCTAAGTTTTGTATCAATGTAGTGACCCTACTGCAGTGCCTGTACTCATTTGTTATGATTCATCATATCTTTATCGTGATTCTCTCTCTCAGGTTTCATCTGACCACGAAGAAAGCACAGGGGGTGATCAGTGGGGTCCAGACTGGACCGGGAGATCATGAGATCACCTGGAGTCGGGAACTGCCAGAGACTTGTCGTCTCTCAGTGTAAGTTAACCTACTGCTTACAGGGGGGGGGGACCAGACGGTCCCTGTATTAAGCCAATGGGAAGTAGGGAAATTTGGTAGTCAGTGATTTAAAGTGGTTTTGAATTGATTGGTCCATTGCACATCATGTGATGAAATACAATGCTAGAGATCATGTGGAAAGTCCTTTGATGAAAGGAAAGTGTAATTTCTGCCCAAAGTTCTCATAACAGTAAATTTGGCTGGTATTAATAAAGATGGGCCTAATTAAATTCAGTTTAACTTAGTCCAGAGGATTACAGGTCAATGGGTGTGGAGCTCTTTTTTGTAAAAATTACTATAATTCTGTAATAAAATGAATAAATACAATGAATCCAGTTTTTAAATGAAGATGAAACATTAATGTCATAATTACATGGTTTTTGTTTGCTCATTTAGTTAAAGAATTGACAAAATCTTTACAGAATGAAGAGGTTGACACATAAATCATTGGATTAACTTTACCCCGTACTCACTTGATCCTGCATTAACGTTAGTGTACTTTTATGAATATCGGCAATAATCTCTACATTTCAGAGGCCTCAAGAAGTTGATTACACCCTTGCTGGCTGGCTTGCTGGAGAGTAATCCCAACACTGTGTGCTCCTTTCAACAATTCTTTAAAGCATCCCAGTCCATCACCAACAAGATAGTCATAGACATCTTTTGGGTGTGTGAAGCATCTTACATGAAGATCTACTGTAGTCCCACTGATATGTAAGTATGCAGTAACGCAGTGGTTTGAACAATGGTTTTGAAACCTGAAGGTACCAGGCTCAAAACAAACCATCCCAACACAGTCATAGCTATTTTTCATTAAAAATTAGACAATCAAAGGATATTGAAGTCAATTACTCAGGCCCAGGGATAGGACTGCAATCTGTATTTATTGTCATTTTAGAATTAAAGGTGTGATTTAATACTTTGACATGGTCATGAAAGTAATTGAATGATTTATGATTTATCCATTTTCATTTTGTCTGTGTGGGCTTTAGTGATACATTACTAATATATAGGGGGAGGATATTTCAGATTAAAAAAAATAATTATCAGGAAATTTGTTAACGATCCATTTCTGAATGAACATCTCCTGGATATCAAGACATCTTTTGTAAGTTAATTTTGTCGGTCACCTAAGCGTCAGTTATTTCATATCCAACTCATTGCTATGTCATGCGTGCAGGTTTGCTGAGTTTCAAGAAGACATCACTTCTCAAACCAAACTCTCAGCCACCAAGCAGTCCATCTTGTACAATGGTGAAACCTTCAAACCAGACGGAAGTCTTCCCATCCGCCAGTATCCAGACACCTGCGAGGCCAATCCCATCATGCTTAGCAATAAGGAGCAGATCCATGTCCAGCATCAGATAACTCCACCTTTTGTTGGTTAGTTGAATTTGTTGTTGATTGAGGTTTATACAATGTAGTAACAATAACCTTTATATACCTAGTAATATATTATGTTAAGTATTCAATGAGCTAGAAGACAAATAGAAATTGATCGGAGAGAAGATTATTTTTCTCTTGAATTCGTCATTAGAATCCCCAAACTGCTCTGATTTACTTGTGAAAAAGAAAGCTTTATTGATTTTAAGTTATATGTCATTAAGTCCAGAGATAATTCAAGCACAGGTGGTAGTAAGAATAAACACTTACTGATCATACCAGCTTATTTTGTTCACATGCACATTTAATTTCTTGATTTTATGAAGGGTTATACTGCACAAGTCATAACATGCCTACTTCAGTTATCAGTACCGGTAGTTGCAAAACAGTTGTGCAATAAATTTCAGACTTTACACCAATATTTCATAATCCGTCATATATTGTTTTCTTGAAAATCCAAAGAGTAAATAAAATATTTCCCCCCTATGTCATCATCTTTTTTGTTTACCTTACAGCTACCATGCCTGCCCTTCGACCTCGATTTTCAACACAGAATGATTACCCAATAGCCAAGGTATATTTCAGAAGAATTTAACCCTATCATTTTTGATGGGTTCCATGCTTGTCATCGCTTGCTTGTACACTCCAGACTAGCTTGTCAATTTTACTGACTCTTTCCATGAACACATGTGAATAGAGGCATTGTATCAACATTTTATCTGAAAACTCCTCTTTTAAATAAGTGAACTTCCATATTCAACTTTATCTAGTGGAATGTGTGTTGTAATTAAGACATCTCTTGGTTTAGAATATGTATTTTGTTCATTTCTAAGAACATTTTATTATTGAGTACATGTACATAGTAAAATATATGAATTATCCCTCCTGGCATATTATGTAACCCTTTTCTGACATTCTCTTTGTAACCCTTAAGACATGCTCAATGATATTGGCTTAACTGGAGAATACCCCAGTCACAATTAAGTGTATCAGGAATACATGTAGAGTTAGGTTTGTCGTCAGGGTTAGGCACCAGGATCACGGTTATGGTTTGGGATACTTATGTGATGGGGTATTCTGCAGTTATTCCACAGTATTACATACAGAACAGAACCAGCATCTATATTTCATTTGATTTGAGTTCTATATATCTGTTGTCTCTCAGGGTGCGTTGGCCACAGGGTGTGTCCTTCAGACACGACAGAAGATGATACATCAAATGCATGGGCTGTTTGATCAGTATGTCATAACTCTACGGTAAGTTGTCATGGAGATAAGCAGTATTTGACATGATAAATACAGCTGATTCTGAACACGATATCATGTGACAAAGTGTAACACATTAATCTTGCATTTGAACAAGGCCCATATTTCTTCAGTGAGGTCGTTGTGAAATTCTCTGGGTGAATGTAGGATTTTTGTTAATACTGAAATATTGGATAGGGTATCTTTGTGTATTGAAATATTATCAGATAACATTGGGATTGTGTTTTTGCCATTAAATGCCTCATGTACATAAATCTAGAAAAAATTGTACAATCTATCTTGTCTTGTATCTTATGATCTTTCAAAATGTTATGTGTTTCCTTGTTAGCGTTTTTTCATTCTTAAAAATAATTTCATTTAAAAATATTTGTTTGGATTTAGTGATCAGTTGAAGATGGACATCTTGAAATTACAAGCTCACCACAAGCCTGTGAAGTGCAAGCTTTCCATCATGTCAAAATACTTAGGAGAAGGAAGACGAATTCTCAACCTCCTGAGGAATACTCAGGAAGGCCGTATCAGTGAAATCACTCATCAACTTGAGCGTAAACTTGAAGAAGGCAGTCATGACCTTATGCAGGTAATTTTGTTTGTTCAACCTTTTACTGCTCAGTGGGAGTACCCTGGTGAAGACTCTTTACTCTCTCTTACGAGAAGTCCCTGGTTACATCCTTGGTGCTTACATCCTGGTGTGTTACATAGGAACCTGGCAATCCTGGGATGATTTACATTTGCAGGGCCCGCAGGAAGAGCAGTGTGAAACTGTGAATACTGATGTGGCTGCCTTGAGCAAATAAGATAGAACTATATAAAAATTGTAATTATTAATTGCTAAGTTTAATAAACAGCTATATGAAAACTGTAGATGTTTGATTATGCTCTTATATCTTGATTTTTATGCCTCCGCCACCGAAGGTGGTGCCGGAGGCATCATGTTTTTGGGTTGTCCGTCCGTACGTCCGTACGTCCGTACGTCCGTCCCGTTTGACCGTTATCACAATATCTCAAGAACCATTTAAGATTTAAACTTAAGACTCGGGAATAGTATTTATCACCATAGGAAGACGATCTGATTAGATTTTGGAGTACGTAGGTCAAAGGTCACAGGTCACAGAGGTCAACTTATGAAATTCCTTGTATTGAGTTTGTTAGCGCGATATCTCAAGAACCATTTGAGATTTAAACTTCAAACTTAAGGATAGTATGTATCACCATAGGAAGACGATCTGATTAGATTTTGGAGCACGTATGTCAAAGGTCAAGGGTCACAGAGGTCAACTTATGAAATTCCATACATTGAGATTGTTATCATGATATCTCAAGAACCACTGGAGATTTAAACTTCAAACTTAGTGATAGTGTGTATCACTATAGGAAAACAATCTGATTATATTTTGGAGCACGTAGGTCAAAGGTCAAGGGTCATAGAGGTCAACTTATGAAATTCCATACATTGAGATTGTTATCATGATATCTCAAGAACCACTGGAGATGTAAAACTTCAAACTTAAGGATAGTATGTATCACCATAGGAAGACGATCTGATTAGATTTTGGAGCACGTAGGCCAAAGGTCAAGGGTCACAGAGGTCAACTTATGAAATTCCATACATTGAGATTGTTATCATAATATCTCAAGAACCACTGGAGATTTAAACTTCAAACTTAATGATAGTGTGTATCACCATAGGAAGACAATCTGATTAGATTTTGGAGCACGTAGGTCAAAGGTCAAGGGTCACAGAGGTCAACTTATGAAATTCCATACATTGAGATCGTTATCGCGATATCTCAAGAACCACTGGAGAATTTTCACTTCAAACTTAATGATAGTATGTATCACCATAGGAAGACGATCTGTTTAGATTTTGGAGCATGTAGGTCAAGGGTCACAGAGGTCAACTTGTGAAATTCCATGTCTTCAGCTCGTTTAATATGACTTTACATTTGATATTCGATATGATGTAATTTTAATGGAATTTCTGAAAGGATTATGCTTTTATTGCAAGACTTTTCGCCTGTAGAGTATGACGTCACTCGGTGTTGAGGCTGGTGTTGAGCTATCGATAACGCGATCGGTATCGTCCTTCTAAACTGACCGTCGGTGTTGGAGCTCGGTTTAGCAGCCTTTCCATGCTCTCAACACCAACACCAACACCGAACACCGTACTTGAAATCACTCAATGTCTTATGGGTACACAGTTCATGAGAAAAAGCAAAAGGCACTGACAATTGAATTTCATATGCAGCGCATGTCATTCTTTAAAAAAAAATCAAATGAAAACGAGCTTTAATTCTTTATAATGGCAATACATGGTTACTTTTTTATGCCTCCGCTACAAAGTAGCCGGGGGAATTATGTTTTCTGGTTGTCAGTCCGTGCGTACATACGTGCGTACGTCCCGTTCTCGTGATCGCGTTATCTCAAGAACCAATTGATGGATTACCGCCAAACTCAGGTCATGTATGTATCTTGCAGAGCTAATGAACTGATTAGATTTTGGGGTCACGAGGTCAAAGGTCACAGGGTCCATTATGTATGCAAAAATAGCTCGTGATCGCGTTATCTCAACCGATTGATGGATTACCGCCAAACTTGGGTCCTGTATGTATCTTGCAGAGCCAATAAACTGATTAGATTTTGGGGTCACAAGGTCAAAGGTCACAGGGCTCATTATGTATGCAAAAATAGCTCGTGATCGCGTTATCTCAAGAACCGATTGATGGATTACCGCCAAATTTGGGTCATGTATGTATCTTGCAGAGCTAATGAACTGATCAGATTTTGGGGTCACGAGGTCAAAGGTCACAGGGCTCGTTATGTATGCAAAATAGCTTGTGATCACGTTATTTCAAGAATCGATTGATGGATAACCGCCAAACTTGGGTCATGTATGTATCTTGCAGAGTCAATGAACTGATTAGAATTGGGGTCACGAGGTCAAAGGTCACAGGGCTCATTATGTATCCTAAAATAGCTCGTGATCGTGTTATCATTAGAACCAACAGATGGATTACAATCAAACTTGAATTTTAAAAATTGCTTCCATTTTGGTTTGTAAAATTGCTCTATGGCGGAGGCATTTTTCGACTGCGCGCAGTTGAAGTTCCATCTAGTTCAATTATGGTATTTCTTTTCATTATCTAATATTGATTCTTTTCATGTTAACTTCATATTAAGTGCATTTTCCTTTAAATTCTTTTTCATTTTACAGTATGAGATGCAGAGCAATGAAATCGGTGACATATTGAATCAACTTCTCAAAGACATCTTTTTCAATGATAACCTACAAAGCATTTGGAAGCCTTCCCAAGGGTGCAATGTCCAGGATGAAAACTGGTATGTTAAAATTTGAAAATATTCAGTATCATTCTCTTTGAAGAGTTTTAAACCATGAAGAATGATGTTTCTACATGTACATATACATGAATGAGTGTGCAATTTTATTTTACATTACATTTACGATGAGAGCTGAGCTTCAAGTTCCTAATAAAACAAACATGAGCAGAATTGTTAATCTATAAACCAAGGTTGCGATTTGTCAAGTACATGTGTGAAGAAATTTGAAATGAAGCAATTGACAGCTACATTCAAGTTCAGATTGAGATTCTTATTTATTGATTCATATTTTTTTTTTAACCCACAGAACAGTGGCCTCTACTGGCATAATTATCAATGTACATAATACCATTAAAACAAAAAATAGTACTTTCTTTATGATGATTCACTTTATATGCTATGCTATAGAGGTATCATGAAAGTTTAACATTGTTTCTTTTGTTTCCATAGTACCACAGAGCTTGTACATTTGACAGATGAAATGGAGGATATCTACAAGCGATTCAGCAGAGACAAGAAGACGGGCAAGCTCTCCTACAACGAGGAGCAAATACATAAGATGGAAAAGTAAGCCTCCTTTAAAGATATTAACCCATTGACTTCTGAATTCTCTAATACCCTTAGGCTTTAAACAGGGCCCACCCAGTTCCCATAGGCAATGGGTTAAATAAGTCCAAGGTTTTTGTTCATTATGTGTTCTATGCACTTCCCCTCTTAGAGGATGATGAACATGAATTGACGTCTAAAGTATTTTATGAAGCTATAATAGGGCTATTAACTTGATATGAAGAAGACGCGATGGCTCAGTGGTAAAGCAGTGGTCTCGTAACCGGGAGGTCCCGGGTTAAAAACCAAGTCGATGGCCTAGTGCCCTTTGGCCTAGTGCCCTTTGGTGAGGCATTAATCCTCATTACCAATTCCCTCGGAAAGGACTTAAAGCCGTCGTTCCCCGGGTTGCTTACTTACAAGCATACACATGCTTTCTTAGCAGTCAGGTAAAACTAACCATCAAACCAAACCGATATAAACATTAAGTTTTGTAAAATCTTTGAGGTAAACGATAACATGATACAAACTACCTTGGACTTGCCCATAAAGGGCATGTTATCTCAGCTCTTCAAGTCATGGATCAGTTAAGGTTGACAATTATTAGTCTTTGTCTAGCAGGAATAGTAATAAGATTCCAAAATGAAAACTATCTTGTCTCAGATCACTAAATATAATACACCTCAATAACAGCATTATTGTTTGTGTTATCTACTGACGCATTGTTTCACATACTTTTTTCAATGCAAAGATTGTTGATATACTTTACTTATTAGTTAAATATTGAATCCTTTCTCATTAAGTTTACTTTCATGAATATTATCTTGTATAATTAAAAGGAATAGATAACTTGAGACTATAGTCTTGGTTAGATAGAGCATTATACAGTCCCATTAATTCTCTTTTATGTTTTTTTTTCTTCGTGTAGACTGAGTCTAGGTGACCTAATGAAGAGAACCCTGACTTGTATTGGACAATGTGAGGGAAGATGGAGAGAGCAACACAAACTACTCATGGTCTGCCACAAGTAAGTTTCTCCACTAGGAGCCTAACCAATTTCATATTAATGCACTCAATGACATGCATAAGAATAGGATATGTGATATTGTTCTTTCTGGATGTCACTCAATGAAGGAGATTTAATCTCTAGTTGAAAGGTTAAATGCTCAACAACAACAAAATCTGTTTTCTATTGTGATGCAAGCCCCAAAATAATCTAAGAAGTAAGAGGTGACTAGCTTATTGGTTTGATAAACATGGTCCTTATTAAAGTTTGAAAATTCTTCAGTCTCTGAAGTAGTTATCTATCACAGCAAGTCTTCGATTTAAAAAAAGAAGTATTTACTGGTACATATAAACTACTTTTTTGTATACCAATGGAACGATATGATCATGTATTCAACAAGAGTTTTTTCCTTTTTTCTTCTCAATACTAGATCTAAAGATTATCTGCTACAATTTCCTTCAATAGTTGTACAGTTGTTTGGAGACCCTTAATACTAATTTGGAATGGATATTTTTCTTTTCTCCTCTTCAGCAAAGCCTACAGCCAACGACAAGAGCTGATGAAGGCAGACCGTTGTTTGGTCCCTCTCATTCAACAGTGTATTGTTCTTGAAAATGCAGTCAGTGATGTAAGTAGAATATATGTGGTTGGGGGTGGGGATGAGGATGAATTGGGCATCTAGTATCCTCACTGTGCCCTTTATTCAAAGGCATATGACATCTTGTATCATATCCTGTATGCTTATCTTGATTAAAGGATCATGAAAATTTAAAGTGTCTTAGACTTACTCAAACATTGAATTCATTCCCTTATAAAGTTCATTTGCTGGCATGTTTGATTTGAGAAGTTAGTAACATGATAGCTAACATTTCCTAGGGTTTAAAACCACTGCCATGAAAATGTATTTTTGTTGTTTGTTGTGGAGTGTCTACAGTACTTCATCAATCATAACTACAATTTCAATTTGGTAGATTTAAGTTGAAATATTTTAGGTTAGAATTGTCATGTTTCTGATCTTATTAATTTACCAATTTTTGAATAGATCAAAGAATTCTATAGAAGTTAAATTGACTAATTTGATAACCAGACAATGATATTTGAGTTTTACTGTGTTACTTGAGTTGAAAATAACGAACTCTAATACATATTTCTATTATTATTAGGTACTTTACATACAGATACAAGTCCTGCACAAATAAGGAATGTTGTTATTAGGATTAGCGATGTTACATCCTACTATGATATGTGCTGTACAAATACAGAATGTCTTTTAATATTCACAATATGTTGATACATTGTTGGTAGTTGATAATAGATTTCATCATGCTTTGTTTGTTGCCCTACTTGAAACAGCTTCGCTCCCAATGCTGGCAAATTGCGGAATCTAAAACTCCACCTCCTGACATGAAACACCATCTTGCATATCAAGCTCCAAAAGAGGTGAGTGTGTTAGCATTCTGGTATGAGTTAATGATTTTTATACGAAGATCGTCTGTTCAGCTAGAGCCCGAAGGTCGTTAGTTCTGTGTTCCAAGTATAGGAGTTTTCATAGCAATTCTGCCTCCAGACAGACTATCTGTGCATTTTTATATGACACAAAAATAGCACACAAATTGAATGTGGCAATATATAACAGATTTATATTCTGCATTTTATTGGTTAGCAACAACATCGAAAGCTTGCCAAGATTAAGGCCCATACTCTGTTAACCTTTTTATTTGTACAGTCAAATGTGCTACAGGGACCATCTGTATGGAAAGACTCACCAGTCTATAAAGACCACAATTTTTGTTTCCCGTTAACCAATGTATCATTTAAACCAGTATTAAATAAACCTGTACTGAAAGACCATCGATCTTTAAAGACAGCCTTCCTTGTCCCCCATGAGTGGTCTGTATATTCAGGTCTTACTGTATTTGTTCATATCATCATTAATTTCATTGCTATCCATACATGTATCTCATTCTCCACAGATTCTTCTCAGTGCAAGCACTCAGACCTCTCTCCGAAAGAAGAGACACCATCCCAACACACCAGTCTCTTGCTTGACCACCACTACGACCAACTCACCAAAGGCGGCAAGCCTCTCGTCATGGGCAAATCAACTATCACCACTCAGAGGTCACCCTACTCAGCAGCAGTTGATCGGTCATCTGCTCAGTATCCTGAGCTTTACCAAACAGCATCAGCCTTATCTGCACCCTCTTGTGGCACAAGTCAGTATCACTATGATGCGCCTCTTATGAGAGCGTTCATCACCACCTGACTTAGTGGCGCGTGGTATTTCGAGAAGGTGAGGCCACTTTGTAAAAAGTATGCTGGTATGAAATGGGGATCACGAAGAATGCAAACAAAATTTGAGAACCAAGTTCCTCAACAGTTGAAATTTGAGTGAAATCTGGTCTTACAGCATTCTAGCAGAGTGATTTGACATATTTATCACTCTTGTCAGTATCATTGTCAGGGATAATTTGCCCCTGGTATTTTTCTGAAATCCCACATGCTTGGTATGAGCGCAGAGTGTGCATACAACCAAGAACCCTGTTTAGATTGCCCTTGAAACTTCCCTAAAGTTGCTACAGGTGCATGACCTTGATATGACTTTCAAAGCATGGTTTTATTCAAGGTGCACTTTCAACCTTTCATGCTTTGTGGCTTTTTACACCAACATGCCAATGGAAGTTTAATTTTGCGGTATGTCCAGATGTACAAACTGTTTAACCGTCAATACAGATCTTTCTGGTTTACTAAATGTGTGCATTTTTTTACCATCTTCCATCAAAGTAGTTGTGAATCATTTGTTCTCCAGTTTTACAATGAATGCTTAAATTGATTTCTCCAGGGCTCCAGATCCTCCATCTGAGTTGTATGGAGTGGATCCATCACCAGGAGCCATAGGAGGGCTCCAGGATCTGAGATCTCCTGCAGGAGATTATCAACAAGTAGAAGGACCCAGGATGATCAAAGTATCCAAAGAATTTAAGAAGAAGTAAGTCCATTCTCATTTCATTTCCTTTTCTTTTATTTTGTTGGATTGATTAGATAAATCAATTATTCTACTTGGCTATTATTCTACATGGTATTTGAAAATGACTTTTATAGCGAAATACCTGAAATATATTTTTGTAATCTTGCTGAAAATGGCTTGCAGTGGTATTTGTCTGAAAATTACTACTTACCTCAATTAATCAGTTCCCTTCTTTTATGGGTGTTCCTTTCTATCTAGGATGGCGGACTATAGAAAGGAGTCTAACAATTCATGTGACATTCAAAGGGACTTAGCTCAATTGACTCAGTTAGAACTTGAGGGTTTATCCTTGGAGGCACCCGAGATGCCTCGATACACTGAAGATTCTAGTCTACTTGATACACTGACAGGGGGAATGGATGAAGGGGATGAAAGCATCCTGGAAGGTTTAGACATCAAACGTCCACCAGCATCCTATCAGTCTGGCACATAGTGACAGCAGTTCTCGCTAACGCCAATACCAGGCCCGGCCTCGCCTATCCCAGGCCCGGCCTCGCCTATCCAAGAGTGCATTTGAAATCGGGACATGAAATTTACATCCTGGCATTTTAGGGTATTGGCAATAGCGAGAATTAATTAACTAGAGCACCTTCACATCGCATTCCAGTCTGGAGAACTGCACTTTACACCATGCACAGTTTGTTTGGTTGTGGGTCTGTGGGTGGTTTTACATAAGATCTGCTATTTATGGGAGGAGTATGTATATCGTATTTACATATTCATCTGTAAATGGTTTCACTCTAAGATCATTAGGAGTTCATCGTAAAAATGCCCAGTTCTCCAAATGAGCTTAACAGCTCATCACAGTGACGTCAAAGGACTGCGCCAAGTTGAAGATGGAAAAGATAGGTGTGGAAAGAAAATGCACATCATAGACATTTTTTGTTTAAAGGACTGCACCTTAAAGGTGGAAGGATAGACATGGAAAGAGAATGTGCATCAGAGTAACCAGTTCATAAATCAAGACAAAAAAAGTTTGGGAAACTTACTTGGTAATTACTTACTTTTTTAAAAACTATTGATCTGTTTATTATTGTTTTGATGTCATATGGATAGTGAATGATAGTTTGTAAAAGTTTGTTGTATGTATATACTGCATGATACAAGATTGTTGGCAGAAAGTGGCAGCATAGAGAAAAACAATACCATGAGAAGTCAGATTGCCCTTTAATGAAGATCTTGGGCAGAAAAAAATAGGAAACAGAATTTGAAAACAGAATAACATTGTCACGGCAAGAGGCAATGTAGACAGGAGCAATATTCTGCAAATACATTTGGTGTAGCAATGAATCACAGATTAAGCAAGATGTAGCACATAAAGATTCAGTACCTGTCACTATCTAAGAGTGTGTTGACAATGGTTTGTGCAATGACATACTTGCAAGAATTGATGAAGATGGGATGCACGTCTGTAGCGGTGATTTAATTGTTACATAAGGGTGCCTAACCAACAAGCTCCCCGTGCTGCACCCTGGATAAACCCCTAGCTCCATTCTCATCCTAATCCACCATCAAATTAGTGGTTTACCATATAGTGAATGTTGTAAAGATTCTTAATTCAAGGACTTGTATTGATAAAAATTCACCAGGTATAGTTGTGAGCTCTATACTACCGCCTTTGTATTAGTAATAGTTTTGTAATAGTTGACAACTAGCTTGTTAAACTTTTATAAATATTGGCCCAGTGTTCCCTTGTGGATACTGCAGTGATTTGGGGGAATTCCCCATTTATGGACCTCTGCCGATTAGTCATACTTTAGTGATAAGCAAAGTGGGCAGTCAAATTGATGGATGAGAATGGATCTGTTTTACCATGTGAATTTTGTTTTCTAGTTCACAGGGGTACCTAAGCAAGCCAAGAATGTTGCCATGAATTTTCTGGTTAAAAGAAGGGCACTTTATCTTTACATTTCTTTTTTTCAATTTTTCAACTGCTGATAGTACTCTTGTCTGCAAAGTACATTGCATTTAAGCACAGATTAATCAGTACTTTACAACATCACTAATCAAAATGGACGTTTGCCCATCACAGATGGTTTAATTCAAATCAGATATCTCAAATATAACCTACAAGTCTTGGCAACATTCTTGTTTATTGCTGATAACTGAAGGTTGGCTGTAGTAATCCACATGAAAAACAGGTAATTTTTAAGAACATTTTCAAAGATTTGCACTCATTGTCGCATAAGCATCACTGCAAGAAGTGTTTTATGTGTTTTTTTAAGGTGTATTCTGTACAAAATTTGACAAGATAAAGAGTAGGCTGCCAAATGTTGTATAATTTATCTTGCTTCCAATACATTCTTTGTTAGGGAAATATTTAGTATAAATCCATTTTCTTTCTTCACAGCAGTGAAAATAGTGTAACCAAATTGTAAAAAAATGAAAAACATGAAAAAGAAATCAATGAATTAGTGCAAATCAAAGAAGAAAACAGCTGTTGTTTCATGTGGATTATTGAACATTTGCTCATAGAATTTTGTTCCTGTTAACTTTGCTGACCTTTGATATGTATTGTAGTATATGCTGTTGTATTCATTAATTAACTTTGAAGAAACAAAGAGAATGGTCTTCAAGGCCTCAATTTCTTTTACTTGTGGCTTTGGACTTTTCTTCAAAATGAACATTTATGACATTATCTAGCATATTTCACTAGACCTGAACTGTATACTTTTCTTGAGTACTAATTGTAAAAACTTACAATTTACAACATTTTTTTCTATTGATCAATATGTAAGTACACTGAAAGCTCCCTAAAAGATTACATACATGTATAATTTTATATGGTTTCATATCTGTATACTGTGTCTATTTTTGTATGTATGTATGTATGTATGTATGTATGTATGTATGTATTATATTATTGTCTATGAGTGTAACAGTATTATTTGATATAAATGTTTAATATCAAGTCTCATATGTTGTTGATCATATAATCTTTCAAAAGTTTCATCATAGTCAAACAAAGGAGTTACTAGCACTAGTAACTCGTTGGTCAAACCTTGGAGTCGCAGTTTGAGGCAATACCCGTATGTAATTGTGATTTTGCTGTATTTTTATATCAAAGTTTGCTTTCCAATTCAATTTGAAGCTTATGTATATCATATGTTGAAGTTGATAGCTTTCATTCATACTTCATTATTCATAATTATATGAATACTACAGGACACTCATAAATTAGCCTACTATTCCTGTGTACACTAGTTTACAGCCTAAAAATATCATTCATGTTTTAAAATGTCTTGCTCTATTTCGTTGTTTCAAACATTCTATACAAAATTTCTAGACAGGAATCAATAAACAGATTGTTCAGAAATAATTTTGAATCATGCTTGACATATGAAACACAAGTGATAACGAACTTAAACTAAATATTGATACATGTACTTGTGCCAAAGCTTTGCTCTTTATTCCACTTATTCTAGATAGATGCAGTATATCTGTTGTCTAATTTTCCTGAAAGGGAATTGATTCAAAACAATTTAAGAAAATATATTCTGTGTAGAGATAATTATTAGATAGGAATCTTTATGATATATACTGTTGGGAATTATATCAGATATAAACCTCTGGCTCACTAGAGTATCATTTATATTAATTATTTCATTGTTTGATTCAAAAAGCCATTTGATTTCTGAATCTCATCATTACCATTTAAAAGATGACATATGTATTCAGGGAGTATTAATTATAAAATTATTTATGTTATCATAAGTGGTGACTTTATTGTGCTAAATCAGTATGGGGGTTTCTTGATGAAAATCATCAAAGAGAGTTGACCATTTTGCTTATCTTCACATGAGGTCGAAAAATGGTTCTGTATTCATGGTAATACATGTACAATGCAATTTCAACCAACATATATACACACACATACACATCATATCTGGACACAAGTAGGCCGATATGATGAAAATTAAAAATTATATTCCCGAAGATTAAAGATAATTTGTCATATTTATACATTTCTTGTTTTTGGTTGTGTGTCCGTAAAGTAGCACTGTAAGTTTTTTTTCCATCCCAGCGCAGTAGAGTATTTTTATAAAGTAACTATTATTTTTATTATTATTATTATTAACATTATTGTTATTATTATTATTATATTTTCTACCTGTTCTAAATGTATTGAATTTGTTTAATGTTTCATAAAATTAGTGGTTTGGACACTGAGTTTGCACTCTTTGTATTGCTTCCATGTGTTTATAAGATATAATGAAAACTGTGTTTGTTTTGTGTTTGGTGAAGGGAAGGCTTGATCTATTTCCTCTTGTAATGCTCCTGCAAAATATATCTGGAACAAAAGAGTACATAACAATGATAACTTTAGCATAATGAAATACTAATCTGCTGGCACAGACCTGTATAAGTCACCCATGGAAATATGTAATTGAGGCTGAATGAGCATTTAAAAGTGCTTAATTGTGTAGTTCTCCATGGACAGCAATATCAGACCCTTTAATATAAGGGTTATCTGTTGGCCCTTAAAAAGACTTGTGCTGGTCACTGAGTACATGTAGTAGTATCATTGTTTGATTCATGTATGTAATTGCCACTGGATGGCCTTTAATTTACATGTTTGAATGCATACTTGAATACAGGCTTGAATGCATGCATGAACACATGTTTGCATTTATACTTGAATGTATATCAGTATTATCCAGTTGTACACTCCCCTTCAACCTGTAACCCAAATCGTGCTGGCCGCCTCGCATACACAGTTTGAAACCATACATGTGACACCAGTCAGTCTATATAGTTTTGCCTACACAAATATTTCACCATAAATATTTTGTTGTTGTTGAAGTGTTGACGTTCATTTGGTTTTGTTTGATATTGTAGGAATTAAAGTATATTAACCCCTCAAAAAGTTTCTCAAATTTGATTGATTCTATATCTCTTCTCAAGGGATACCTGTTGCTTTGTTTACTACCATTAGAGAATATGTAGAGGTGTCGTGGTCGAGTGGATACGTCGCCGGACTATCGATGACAAGGTCCGCGGTTTGAGTCCCGCCGCGGCACTAATGTCCTTTGGCAAGACATTGATCTACATTTGCCACACTCCACCCAGGTGAAGTAAATGGGGACCTGGTAGGAATTTATTCCTTGAAACGCAGAGCGCGTGACAGCTGCACTGCTAAAGCCAGGGTAATTATGCTGCATTATTGTAGAGCGCTTAGAGACTTGTGATAAAGTAAGTGTTAGGCGCTATATAAGCAAATATAATTATTATTATTATGTTTATTCCTCTTTAAAATTATACTATACTAGTCTTGTTATGATTTTGCAGCCATGGAATGAGCAGTGCATCAGAATAAGGGGCAGAGTCAAAAGTGAAAAGTTGCAAAATGAACTTGTAAGCACTGGTATTGTTTTTTTATGCAGTGCACTGCACAGCAGCCCTACACTCTTCAAAGAAAGAGGAATGCACAGCAGAATAAGAGCAGTGCATTTTGCAACATTTCACTCTTGACCTAGCTTGCCCCTCATTTTGATGTAATGCACGTTCCATTACAGAAAAATCGTAACAAATGGGGTATCATTTTAGATAGGAATAAACACAATTTATAATGATATTAAACATAGCGATGATTATGCCATAACAAGAAAGATATAATCATCAAACTTGAGTTTCCAAACTGTTTTGAGGGGTTTACATGTAGACTCACCCTGGGTACCCTTTGACCAGCAGGTTTGCTATTTACATATTGATGTTTATAAATTTTAAGAGAGGTATTTTTTGTATGCATTAAAAGAAAAAAAATAATCTGTTTCATCCTGTTTTTCTTTCATTTACACACCTTTCATAAAACCTTACCTACGGGGCGTGCAATGACATTTATCCACATACAAAGTTAAACATTGCTTTAAGAATAAAATGTATTGAGGAAAATTTGAAAATATACAGGGTTAAATTTTCAATGTATCTTTATAAACCCACATGCCATATGTCATACATCGTCATAAGAAATTAATACACATTTTGAAAACTACACTGATTGGCTGCGAGGCGTGATAAACATGTAGTGTATTCTGCAGCCTTGAAATTCATCCACCATTTACATAACTTTCACATTTTCACATTGGTCACATAATAATGTAATCAAAACATGGCATCAAACAAATATTGAGCGCTTCATTTTTTATTGCAGAACGCACTGGCTAATCATAAATTGTTGACATTAGACTTGGAATCAAACAGTGGGCGAGCGTGAAATGCATTATTATTTACACAGTCGCAGCAATTTCGACAAAATAACAAATGCGCTTCGATCCTTTCATATATAGACACGTTCTTCGATCTATTCTTCGATCTATTCTTCGCCCCCTTTGTGTCACTTTCTATTTCTTTTCTCTTCCAATCATCATTATCTTTATCTTCATCGTTTACATATAATTTTTACCTCGTAACATTTCCTTTTTAGTCTATATATAGGCATACGCATGCGTTGTTTTGGAAAATCTTCGAAGCTAGGCCTCATTATCATACGCCATGGCGGGTTTAGAGGACACATCCAGACCCTGCCCCCATTTAACACTCAGGGGCATACCTATACGATATACGTAGCCTACACAGCTCCAAGATTGTGCCCCCATTCATTTTTTTTTTTTTTTTTGCTTAATGGTCATTCTGTATACGTCGCGTGCCCCCTCTTTTAACAAAATCCTAGATCCGTCTCTGTCATACGCGATACGGGGGTTAGTGAGCAAACAAACAAAATTTTTGGCACCCGAAAAAAAAAATTTCCACTGCCACCCCTTGGGCGCCAGGGGAGGGGGCCCAACTTCTTTTTTTTCTTCAAAAAAAGGGTGTTTTTACCTGTTTTTATTTTCTAGGGGAGGGGGCCCGGGCCCCTGGGCCCCTGGATCCGCCACTGCCCTGGTCTTACCTCTTATTCGTCTAAGGTTACAAGATTCTCTTCATCATACAACAAATAGAAGCTAAATAATTATGAAGGTCCGCTTTCTTTTCATCACGATCTTTCTTGGTCGTGTGATTCGTGTTGATCAAACAGGCCGGTAACGGTTGCAGCGTTTTTCACAAAATGACGTTTAAAAAAACATGAACATGCAGACAAGGAAACAAAGAAGGCAAGTTTTGCTTAATTTCATGTGATTTCAATCCGATTTTTTTTTGGTTTTATTGTCCAATTTCCAAACGATCATACGGAAGCTTAAACGTGCAGCGCGAAGGCGAGTTGTTCAACTCGCCAAGGCGCCTTGTTTCGGCAAAAAAGGCGAGAAGGCGACTTGTACAAACTCGCCAAGGCGCCTTGTTTAAGACGAGAAGACGAGAAGGCGACTTGTACAAACTCGCCTAAGCGCCTTGTCTAAGACGAGAAGGCGAGAAGGCGACTTGTACAAACTCGCCTAGGCGCTTTGTCTGATAAGAGAAGGCGAGAAGGTGACTTGTACAAACTCGCCTAGGCGCTTTGTCTTTGATGAAAAGGCGTCTAGGCGACTTGTGCAAACTCGCCAAGGCGCCTTGTTTTAGACGAGAAGGCGAGAAGGCGACTTGTACAAACTCGCCTAGGCGCTTTGTCTTTGATGAGAAGGCGTCTATAGGCGACTTGTACAAACTCGCCAAGACGCCTTGTCTTAGACGAGAAGGTAATAAGGCGACTTGTACAAACTCGCCTAGGCGCTTTGTCTTTGATGAGAAGGCGTCTAGGCGACTTGTACAAATTCGCCAAGGCGCCTTGTTTAAGACGAGAAGGCGAGAAGGCGACTTGTACAAACTCGCCAAAACGCCTTGTTTAAGACGAGATGGCGAGAAGGCGACCGTGTACAAACTCGCCAAAGCGCCTTGTTTAAGACGAGAAGGCGACTTGTACAAACTCGCCAAGGCGCCTTGTTTAAGGCGAGAAGGCGAGAAGGCGACATTACAAACACGCCTTAAAAAGTGCCCCGTTCTCAGGTCACTATATCAACAAATTCCAGCTCGCATTAGGCCTATTTCTTTAAGGATATACATCTATGTATCCTGTTCATGAGGATTCAAAAAAGCGTTTAAAATGCCCCGTTTTCAGGTCACTATATCAAAATTTTCAGCTCGCGCTTCGCGCTCGCATTATTCGTTTCAGGAGAAACATATCCTGTTCACGAGGATTACAAAACACGCCTTAAAAAGTGCCCCGTTCTCAGGTCACTATATCAACAAATTCCAGCTCGCATTAGGCCTATTTCTTTAAGGATATACATCTATGTATCCTGTTCATGAGGATTCAAAAAAGCGTTTAAAATGCCCCGTTTTCAGGTCACTATATCAAAAAATTTCAGCTCGCGCTTCGCGCTCGCATTATTCGTTTCAGGAGAAACATATCCTGTTCACGAGGATTACAAAACACGCCTTAAAAAGTGCCCCGTTCTCAGGTCACTATATCAACAAATTCAGCTCGCGCTTCGCGCTCGCTTTAGGCCTATTTCTTTAAGGATATACATCTATGTATCCTGTTCATGAGGATTCCAAAAGCGTTTAAAATGCCCCGTTTTCAGGTCACTATATCAACAATTTTCAGCTCGCGCTTCGCGCTCGCATTATTTGTTTCAGGAGAAACATATCCTGTTCATGAGGATTACAAAACACGCTTTAAGAAGTGCCCCGTTTTCAGGTCACTATATATAAAAATTCCAGCTCGCGCTTCGCGCTCGCATTAGGCCTATTTCTTTAAAGGGACTGGGTAACATTGTTCAGATGAGAGATAGTGGTTCTAAGGTAGTGACTTCAATGCTAGATGTACAATTAAAGATAATCTGAAAATTTGAGTGAAAACGGACCATTATTCATGGTACAAATTGGGAAAACTGATCTGATCGATTCCTTAATTCTCCCAACTAGGTCTAGATCTAGATCTATAGAACAATTAATTACATTTTAGGTGAATGGAAATCTCACAAAGCAATAAAATGGCTCTACATTCCATTCCAGACATTTAAGTGTTGACAGATTTTTTTCATGGAAAAACGGTTGGGAAAATTCAAAAATGTTTGGGAGAATGTATTGTTAATCACTGTTAGAGGGTGCCTCACATCGACGCCTTCACAGAAAACCATAGATATCTTTGTGGTTTGAGAATTTTTTCAGGATTTTTTGCCTGTCAGAGGGTTAGTACAGTAGAAGGAATATAGTAAGTTACATTTTATACAAAAATTAAGCAATTTTTTTCATTAACCTTCAACAATGTTACCCAGTCACTTTAAGGATATATATCTATGTATCCTGTTCATGAGGATTACAAAAAGCGCTTAAAATGTCCCGTTTCACGTCAATATATCAAAAATTCAGCTCGCGCTTCGCGCTTGCATTATTTGTTTAATTAGATACGTATCCTGTTCATGAGAATTATAAAAAGCGCTTAAAATGCCCCGCTTCAGGTCAATATATCAACAACAAAATGCTCGCGCTTCGCGCTCGCATTATCTGTTTAATGAGATATACATAATCATGTTCGTGAAGTTAAAAATAAAGCTCAAAAGTGCTTAAAATACACTGTCTTTAGGACTACCCCCCACCGACTTCTCGCCTTCTCGCCTCAGACAAGGCGCCTTGGCAAGTTTGTATAAGTCGCCTTCTCGCTTTCTCGTCTTAGACAAGGCGCCTAGGCGAGTTTGTACAAGTCACCTTCTCGCCTTCTCGTATCAGACAAGGCGCCTAGGCTCGTTTTTATAAGTCGCCTTCTCGCCTTCTCGTCTTAGACAAGGCGCTTAGGTGAGTTTATACAAGTCGCCTTCTCGTCTTCTCGTCTTAGACAAGGCGCTTTGGCGAGTTTGTATAAGTCACCATCTCGTCTTCTCGTCTTAGACAAGGCGCCTAGGCGAGTTTGTATAAGTCACCATCTCGCCTTCTCGTCTTAGACAAGGCGCTTTGGCGAGTTTGTATAAGTCACCATCTCGTCTTCTCGTCTTAGACAAGGCGCCTAGGCGAGTTTGTATAAGTCACCATCTCGCCTTCTCGTCTTAGACAAGGCGCCTTGGCGAGTTTGTACAAGTCGCCTTCTCGCCTCCCCATCTTAAGCAAGGCGCCTTGGCGTGTTTGTATAAGTCGCTTTCTCGCCATCTCGTCTTAAAAAGGGCGCCTTGGCGAGTTTGTACAAGTCGCTTTCTCGCCATCTCGTCTTAAAAAGGGCGCCTTGGCGAGTTTGTACAAGTCGCCTTCTCGTCATCTCGTCTTAAAAAGGGCGCCTTGGCGAGTTTGTACAAGTCGCCTTCTCGCCTTTTTTGCCGAAACAAGGCGCCTTGGCGAGTTAAACAACTCGCCTTCGCGCTGCACGTTTAAGCTTCCGTACGATCATGACTAATGCCTAGATTACATTTCTCCTGCGATTAGTCTACGGAGCCCGTATCCTGCCCATATCCGTGCGGCCTCCGTGCGGAGGAGTTATTGCCTACAAAGTTATACAAATTTGAAAAATCGTAAGCCCGTAGCCCGTAGCCCGTAGACATGTCGTAGGTGGCATTGCACAATCCCCGCACGGGCATCGCGCGGAGGCCTCGTGCTGATCGTGCCGAAAACGCACGATTTTTCGGTGAATATGGGGGCAAAAAAACGCTCAAAATGGAACGGGGGCTGCACGGTCACCGCGCCTTCTCCGCGCAACCTATGCAAGGAAGCTGTACGGGTTCCGTACGATTTCCGTGCGGAGAGTGCGGAGACTGCACGGCTACTGCACGCCTTGATTTCCGTACACTCTCCGAGCAGCCTATCTACTTTGCCCCGGCCTGCCCCCGAGGGCCAATACAAGAAATGGCACGATGCATAATGTAACCACAAACATCGTAGCCCGTAGCCTCCTACGATGCCCCCAAAATCGCACGAAAAATCGTAGACCAATTTATCGTACGGCGCCCGGGGCAAATGTAATCTATAGGCATATAATGCTTGAAGCCTGGTCACTCTTTCGTCACGTTTAATAACACCTATAATTTTATGAAAGTCTAAACATAATAACTTTCTAACGATATGGTGATATTATATGTTATATTCCATATACTAAGAATCTTGCTCTACGATTGGTAAAAAGTAAATCACGTGATGAAAGATAGTTCGCCCATCGATCATTGACGGGAGAAGAAAAGTTCGTTACACTGTGTAGATATTACTACTATCTTCAGTGAAAGTGCGTTGCACTTGGTAGATATAGTAGTACTATAGTAGTAGTATAGTAGTACTATCTACCGAGTGCAACACACTTTAATTGTATACGTTGCATATTGCTCTCCTCTTTACGCGCTATTTTAGTGTTAATATGCGAACTTTGGTCACGCGCGAACTATGGTCACACCACCATACTGCATGCACTGTACGTATCGTACATCGTTTGCTAGCTGTTAATTGATGACTTGTTGCTCTAAAATGACGGAAGAAGTGAAATGTTTCCGATGTGGAATATAAAGCAAATAATCACCTTTTGGTTTCAGGCGATGGCAAACTATCACTCCTCGGCGATCTGAATGTATACGCTATCTTTCCTCAGCTTCGCTTCGGAAAGATAGCTACATCCAAATCGCCTCGGAAGTGTAGTTGTCCCATCACCTTCACCAACCGTAATTATTTGCTTAATAATTAAGCATAAAACGTTTTACACGAAAGTGAAACGTCTATTGCTACGCGTTATTTTGGTGAAGAAGTTAATCAACAAAATGGTTAATTAGCTATTGAAGTGTTTTTCCACTTGATCGAAGAGTTTATTTTGCAGAAGTTCAGGTAAAGTATGGTTTAACTTTAAGCTGCTCCTCCGACAGTTGCCCCGACGACATTTGCTCCGCCGACATTTCCTACGCCCAATAAAAGGTGCCCCGTGGAAGACAAATGCTCCCTACGACACAAAATGCTTCGCCGACAATATTTCTTTCATGGGTTTTATATATATATATATATATATATATATACATATTTTTATATTTTTTTATTTATTTTTTTAAACTTTGACTTGTTTTGTTGTTGTTATTTAGGGCCGTAGCCAGCATTTTGAGAAGGGGGATACGTTTTTTTTCAAAATATTTATTGAAACAAATCTCATACATAATAATAAATATGCGTTTTAATTCCCCGATCAGGAGAGTGGGAGACACTGATGGAAAAAAAAGTGATAAACCTTTACGAAAGACGCAATCCTTTTTTTTCGGGGGGCGCAGGTGCAGAAGCTTTTAAGCCGGGCTTTTAAAGGTAAAGACCAGTTTTGGAAACGCCCCTCTCTCCAAAAAATGAAATGGAAGCTCTCATTACCAATCATGTGAAAGAATATGTTTTGACTAATACGTGATGATTCAAATTTTGCCGGGAAAGTCGGGAAACCGCCTACTAATTGATATATTTGGTAAATTATTATATCTATTGGGACCAAATAGATATCGCGCACGTGGTCGCGTAGTCCCATATACATCTTTCTGTGTACAGTGCTTGTAACTTTACCAAGACTGGGCCAAATTTCTTATCATTTTGATGGTTCCAGAACCTTGCAGTACACACCAATACTTATATGCTAGATGATCAACCTTTTCTGATCGATTCCACAACGTTTCTTTCACAATGCAATCGCATGACCAGAACTGGTCTTTATCTTTAAGTAATAGATAAACTTTTCTCAACCTTGAGTCGACCTTCTTTCAACAAGTAGTGATTTTTTTTCCTTGGCACAATATTATTTAAGGTAATAAGGGAAATATTCATTCGATAAAACGTGAACAAATGAGAAGAAATCGAAAGACATATTACATATTCCGGACAACATTTCTATAGGTAAAAGAAGAGGGGATTGAAATCGCCCTTAGATTGAAATCCATGGCACATGCTCCGCCGACGATTGCTCCGCCGACAGTTACTCTGCAAAACGCGACAATTATTGCTCCGTGACATTTGCTCCGCGACAAGCTCCGTGACATTTGCTCCGCGACATTTCTCCGACGACATTTGCTCCTCCCACAGTTGCTCCGACGACATTTGCTCCGCCGACATTTTCTACGCCCAAAAAGTGCCCCGTAAGACAAATGCTCCCTACGACAAAAAATGCTTCGCCGACAATATTTCTTTCATGGGTTATATATATATATATATATATATATATATATATATATATATTGTAGTTGTTGTTGCTTTACTTTGACTTGTTTTGTTGTTGTTATTCAGGGCCGTAGCCAGCATTTTGAGAAGGGGGATGCGTTTTAATTCCCCGATAGAGTGAGGAGACACTGATGGAAAAAAACAAGTGACAAACCTTTACGAAAGACGCAATCCTTTTTTTTCGGGGGGAGCAGGTGCAGAAGCTTTTAAGCCGGGCTTTTAAGTAATAGATAAACTTTTCTCAACCTTGAGTCGACCTTCTTTCAACAAATAGTGATTTTTTTTTCCTTGGGCACAATATTATTTAAGGTAATATTTATTCCCCGTTGGTAAGCGTTGATAAATAGGCGAGAGAGAGAGAGAGAGAGAGAGCTAAAATGTAGACTTATCATTAATATTGAATAGCATCTTCCTGCTTAATTTCCCTCTTTAATTAAATGAGCATGTTTATACCATAAACTGGCGAGCGAGCGATTTACTAACCAAAGAATTATTTTCAACAATAATGAGTATCAAACAGAGTTTTCTTGCTGAGGGACGGGTCGGGCACATTCATAATTAAGGCAATGTCAATTTCATTTTAGCGAGCGGGCGGTTTTAAGCTTATTTTATATTGAATAGCATCTACCTGCCTTCCGCCCTTCTTCGTCAAATGAATATGTTTGAAATTATATTCGCGAGTTAGCTAGCAAGTGAGCGTTTTTTTTTTACACTTCTCTTTTGATAATAATTATAGGCATATTTTTCCATTAAGTAAATGTGTCTTCTCGCCTCGTGAAAAGGAGGACACAAACACATTTAAGGCCGGGACGTTTTTTTGTTTTATTTTTATTTTTTTATTTGGCGAACAAGGAAGGTAAAACTCATATCTTGAATAGCATTTTTCTACATTACGCACCTTTTTAATCAAATGGGCAAGACTTGTTTCAGGATTATTGTTGGCGAGCGAGCATAGCGAATGGTCGAAATTCGTTGGCTTGCCATTTCATATTGAAAAGCATCTGCGTGCCGAGCATTGCTTTTAATTATTGATGTACAAAACGTATTACGAACATAAGCTAGCGTAGCGAGCCGAGCGAGAAAAAAAGCGAATTTTCATCCTTTTCATATTATAACTGAAAAACCATCTGTCTGCCTACCACCCCTATTCTTAATCAATGATTATTTCACGAGCATAACGTAGGCCTATATTTCATACTCCATTTTATTTCTTATTTTATTTCTCATTTTCTCCGACGTGTCGCGACGCCGCGCCGGCACGATTTACCGACATTAATTATCCCGACACCGTTCCGACACAAAGTTTTAGGCCAATGCAAAAATATGGAAATTAAATCTACCTATATTCTATTTTGTGTTCTTTTCCCCTTGTCTTTACCCTTTTCTTTTCTCTTTTCTTTTCTTGCCCTTTTCTTTTTCATGTTTTTTGTCCTGTTCTTTTCTTTTCCTTTCTTTCTTTTTTTTTTCGCTCCAAAATGGAGCATTTGTCTTTTACGGGGCACTCCTGATACGTCGGCGGAGCATTATTTTGTCTTCAACGGGGTACTTTGGGAAGGAGCAATGTATTTGTATTTTACGGGGCACTTTGGGGGCGGAGCAACAGTCGGAGGAGCAATTGTCGGAGGAGCAATTGTCAGCGGAGCAATTGCCGGCGGAGACAATATTGGCGGAGCAATATTATTGTCGGCGGAGCAAATATCGGCGGAGCAATTGTCGGCGGAGCAAATATTGGCGGAGCAATTGTCGGCGGAGCAACTGTCGGCGGAGCATTTGATGTCGGAGCAAATGTCGAGGAGCAATTGTTGCTTTTTGCGGAGCATTTGTCACCGGAGCAATCGTCGCCAGAGCATGTATCGGGTCACCTTAAATTGATTTCTTTATAGTCCTTGCGATCATGTTTCGAGAACAATCTTGACTCACAAATTTTAAACAATCTTTGAAAAAAACGTGTGTAAATGTTTTTTTTTTAAATGTATATCAAAATAGTGCATGCACGCACTTTATCTTGTCCGGCTACCTCGACAAATCGACCGTTTATTATTAGGGTGACCAGCCACATGCTTTGGCGACATCTCCGGTCTCTATTAGTATTAGGCCGGGTTATGGGGACATCGGATTAGAGTTGCGATTTTGGTTTGAGGTTAGTCTATAATGATTGAAGTTCAGTTCAGTTCGATTCGGTTTATTTCATATGTCACATTTCTCTTAACACATAGTGTGTTTTGCCAGCTTTCAAGTTAGGAATTTGGTTATTGTCCCCGGGGTACTCACATATTAAGACATACGGGGGTATGCCGCTCTAATGGGTCACTTTTTCACAAAAAGTCCCTAAACATGGGTCCCATTTTTAACAAAAATAAACAAAAATGGGTCCGTTTTTTTTTCTTCAAAATTTCCAAAATTTTCGGGTGTTTGCATGGCAAGCACCCGAAAAACATCCGAACAACACCCGAAAAACACCGGAAAATTGTGAAAAATGGGCCTTATTTCGAGAAAAATCCCCCCCCCCCAAATGACTCTTAAAAATGGGTATGGGTTTCGAGGCTTGAGCAGCACACCCCCGTCGAAACCAAATCTGAGTACCCCTCGGGGTTATTGTTATTGACCACTGATATATTATTGTCGCCAGGGCATGTGTCTTTTTCAGACTGAGCTCAGGTTGTGTTGGCTGAATCGGTCTGTTCATTCACACTACCCAAACTCACTCTTCTTGAAATCAATGTCATGACTCCTTTTTGAAACTTTCGATAATGGAACGTGTAAATAAAAGGATTACAGCACATATTGCAAAATGCCATTACAACACGGATGCGGTTGTCTTCGCTGATTGGTAGTGGAGGTACCCGCCAAAGGAAAACAAGAAGAGATATAAGTAGGTCGATCAGGGACTGGTTAGCGATGAGAAGATTGGTAACGCCTTGCAGTTCTTTGACACTCCCTATGACGACCAGGACAAATACGTTTCCGACCACACCCAAGGCGGCCAAGATGGTCGACACCACATCCAAGATGAATCTACTCCTCTCAGCCATGGGAGATGGCGTCGAAGCCGAAGGCAACGGGTCGTACCACAAAGTTGAATTCTATTTTTGATGGATTTTGAACCAGCGTAAAATGGGAATTTTACGAAATACTGTATAAAAGGTGCATATCTACCGAGTTTTAGAGATGGAATAAACTTCTTCTAATCGATCAATTCGCTTGAAAGAGAAGAACCGTCATAGAAATGAGAGTATCCTCGAAATGTCAATCAGTGCCGTACAGAGAGCCTGGCGAGAACCATACTGTTTTCATGTATATATAATTATACGCTCAAAGATAATTATCAGCGATTCTCTTTCTTTCTCTCTCTCTCTCTCTCTCCCTTGGTCTCTCCCCCTCCTCTCTTTCTCTCTCTCTCTCTGTATCTCTTTTTTTCTTTCTCTGTCGTTCTCCCCTTCTCAGATAATTTTAAAGATTAAATGCGTCATCAATTCATCAATGAAAAAAGAAAGAAACTGTAGCAGCTTATACTTGACCATAATTTTTTTCAATTTGTAATATTTTCTCTGCAATATATTATTTAACCAAGGTACCAGTCACTGCTTTACTTAAATTAATTAAAACTGTGACTTAACGAATGTAACTCCACGAACATAATTATGACTGACAGGTGTTTATCTCTACTCTCATTTAAAAAAAGATAATAGGTATGTTTCATTTTAATATGTACAGACATAGGTACTATACTAACCTTTAAATAATGAAAGATAAGTTATCAAGTACAAAACGATGCTTTCTTTTAAAGACATGAAGGCTAAAACTTGGGTTATTAATGACAAATGTTTATGACCTGCTCTGCTGTATAATATTTTCTCTTCTTTCATCTGTGCCTTATTTTTACTTCTCTTCTTCCGCAAATAAAAATGGCAGATATCTTACGTACACATAGGCTACAATTGTAATCTGTACGGTCACATACCTGTTATCAAAGGAAAACGCTGCTATACGTATGTGTTTCACTTTTAAACATATAATGTACTTTGATTATCTTTGTTATTACCTGGAATAAATTCAAATCAATACATTTAATCTTATAAACAGTTAGGTGTTTTTCTTTACAGTACACACACACACATTCACACGCCCACACACACACGCCCACACACAGATTAGAAACGCAATTAATGTAACAGTAAACTCCATCGCACATTATACGATCCGACTACAATTCGAATTGTGATGAATTTGCAATAGTATATTTGATGTGAACATTCAAATTTCTAAAATCTTAATGATCGATGATTTGAATAGTCATATGATTATTAAAATTTAAATGTCAATGGATTTCAAGCTTTCTTGGAGTCGGAATAGATATCGGCTAAGAATCGTAGTGACATTATACCAGTAGTGCGAATGTCTATACGATTTGAAGCCGATTCGCCATCATGGAGCTATAATTATATGACTTAAAATCACACACATTCCGGTTGTTAGTATTCTTTATTTATTTTATCATTATTTAGAACCTACTTTAGGTAGATGATGTTTGTTTAGATTTCTATATGCAATACAATTGCCATTTCTTATAAAATAGGAACGCAGGAGGATCGTCTATTGTGCGGCTTACAAATCAATTTTTAACAGTGCATACGTGCTTTTCACCCAACATTTTTCAAAGGCTTGAATGTCTATGCTACATGTTAATGACACTAACTGCACACGACAATAAAATTGATATTGCATTCAGCATAGCATCGGATTATTTTGTAGGACATTGCTATTGCTCAAATGAAGTGCGTTTAATTGACTTAAAATCTTGAGGAGAAGAAATTTGCAGGCTACATTGACATAAACTGTTACCATTCATGTTCGCTGTTATGGCGATCGTCTGAACGGGTGACAGAAAACACGAGAGTACTCGCCTTTCCATTTCCAACGATTAAATAGTTTCTTAAATCCCTTCTGAAATCTTCGATATTTGAAAGAGTAAATGATAGGGTTGACGCACATATTAAAGAATGCCATGGTCACCGAGCAGTAATACAACGATCCCTGGAGCTCCACAGGACCACCAAGATTAAACATCAAGAAAATAATTTGATTGGGGGTCCAACAGATGAAGAACGTTATGGATACGATCAAGAGTGTGTTAATGATGTTTTTGCGCGCTCGATTTCTGTAGGATGGAAGATCACTGTGATCAATTTGCTGATTCTTCCGACTTTCACCTTTCATAGCTCTAGAGGATGTAGTCATTGGAGGTCTGTCACTGGTGATTACACTAGACGTGGTTGGATCGGCATTGGTCAAATTGGAAACCAGTCTAGAATGGGTGTCTGCCGTCTTGAAGACATCATCCTCTGCCCGCTGCCTAGCACCGAGTGGCAAAGGCACATCTCCTATACGAGTACGTAGCGATATGCAGATGCGTATGTAGGCGAATATGATACAAACCAGAGGCATGACATACTGTATCAAGAACGACACAATCCCGACTATTGCGAAGTCTTGGGCGCTGAAGGTGGATTTACATGTACCGTCCTCGACTTTGAAAGAGAAGATTAGGTAAACGTGATTCGCTACACCAAGTGTCCAAGGGACAATTGCAATAAGTACTGCCCTTTGGAAGGTCACACTCTTTCGGTAGTGAAGAGGATAAAGAACAGCGTAATAACGCTCGAATGTGATCAAGATCAAATTGAAGGTCGATGCAACAATTGCCGACCAGAACAGAACCTTGCTGTCGAAGAAGATACAGATCAAGGCACCTTGCACAGGTTGATCTTCATGGACAGCCATCTGTGGAACGACGCGGAATATCAGCAACATGACTGACGCGACGAGATCAATGAGGGATTGGTTGGCGATCAGCAGGTTGGTAATATTGCGAAGTTCTTTGACGAATCCGATGACGGTCAACACCAAGACATTTCCAAAGACACCCACAATGCCGACAGTGCTGAAGACTACACGAGGGACCAAGATATCCACAAGACTAGGGCCCTGGGGTAGTGGGTCGTTCCTACCGAAGTCGACAGTTGTATTCATCATGAAAGCTATGATAGGAAAGTTCACATGAGAAGATTCTCTAGGATTGGTTCATTAAAACAAAATAGAGAAAGAAAGAGCAGGTTCCCAGACAAATCCTCCTTTCCAACTTTGCCACGAATGGCCCCAGTATTATGTTGAAAGCTTCAAGAAGCAGCAATCGATCGCCGGACTATTTTCGAACATTCTGCAAGTGCTGTAGAAAGTTCTTCTTAAATATCAGACGACCATCTAAATTACTATTCACACCGACCCGAATCAAACAGAATTTGATATTGCGTTATACATTTTCTGACGGCAATGCATTATGCCGATCATTTTAATGGACGATTATGAAAGGCGAAACACGTCTCCGGTTTATGATTGTCTTTTCGCAAACACCAAATTCAAAATTAATGCTCATGCATATATTACTCATGTTGTCTAGCGGCTATCCGTGGAGATGTACTAGTGTCAATATTACTTCACACCGCCGGGAGTTAGGGAAAAACGATGAAATGCATTTAATTCCGTTTACTGTACAGTGGATCTTTTCATAAGTGGGAGGGTGGTTTACTCAGGTTTGCTAGCTCCCTGGTCTAAACATTCGTGAGTGCTCATGTATAATATTCATTTCTAATTATTCCTAGGAATCTTATCTAACTTTTGCGTAAGTTTGTATCTTTCTTAAGTTTTATACTGCCGTGTGAAAGTAAAATATGACACGCTTTCACAATAGAGTAGTTTAGGAATTACCTAAGAAATTATCACTTCTAATATTCCAACAGCAACATGCAGAGTATTTTTGTTTTGAATATTATTTATTGTGCTTCCATTCAACAAATTCATAGAAAACAAAATTACATTTTATAGATAATACGAAAACAAGCTCATACGTTTCGAATAATATGACAAATAATGACAGAATGGAAGCAATATAACATAAAAAACCTCAAACTCCCTCTCCCCCCAAAAAGCTAAAACCCCCCCCCCTCCTCCCCATTAAAAACAAAAAACAACTTCCCTCCCCTAACCCCTCCCCCCCCCCAATAAAAAAAACCTTTGTATATTTTTGTATTGTTTTTAAATACAGTTTATTTATATCTTATTTAAAACGGGACTGCACTATACGTGCAGCTACTTGCGCCCTCTATATAGCTAACAATGCCTAAGCGGTATCCGTTGGTCCCCCATGGTCCCTTTTTTTCTCATGTTAATTGAGAGCTGATTTGATGAGATATCCACCTGCCACAGTGACCACGGAGGGAGGTCTAATCCATCCTGGCCAAACTAGTGCAGATAGGTTTTAAACAATTTAATACAGAAAAAAAAAACAGAAAAAAGTCAAATCCATTCCATAACGATGAATCGGAAACATAGGGACACTGATAATATACAATAATCAAGGAATGGAACAATATAACATAAAATTAAAGAAAACATAATAAAATCCATCATACAATGAGTACTTAAAGTTCCTATATCTTCCTTACTTCGACCACCAAAATGGCCTCAACTCAAGGGACATCTACCCAACCCCTCCCCCTATGGACCCCTGACCACCCCCATCCCCCACCATACATGGCACCATCACGCCCTGCCCATCTATCCCTCCCCATTACACACATACACTTACACGTACGCAGTACGAAGTAATTTGTATTGAAATTCTCTTAGTTCCCTAATGAGTGTCGTGACTCTAGGCCTTACAAAAATATCTCTTATAATCTTTTTTGTAAAGTCAAAATTATTGTGGCCATATCGTATCTGTAAGCTATATAAATGTTGTAGATTTGTTACAAAATATTCGTAAATCTTCCTCGAAGACACATCTCTTAACGATAATATTTGTCCAGAAATATTCAACTGAATATTGTATTCATTTATATATATTATGTACCAGTTAACTGTTGCCCCACCATATTTCCACTTTCCACCACTGCTTGACGAATATTCCAAATATCTAGAATGTGATCACTACTTAAACCCAAACTTTGAAACTGAGCTATTGATCTAATATCGTCTTTAGCAAAAATTTGATGTAATTGACAAATATTCCGTTTATACAAATCCATATTATATATCATTTTCCCTTTCATTTAAAAGTATTGGTGTGAACACCATCCCCCCCCCCCACACACACACAGCTTGTCTATTATTTTATACAAATCCATATTATATATCATTTTCCCTTTAATTTAAAAGTCTTTATTGTTGTGAACACCGCCCCCCCCCCCACACACACACACAGCTTGTCTATTATTAAAGCCTATATTATTTTGAAAATCCTGCATCCTGTTATATTGTCCATTCATGTTTGCTGACAGTTTCTTAAATTCTTGTATCATTGTTTTTGACGTGCCAATAATGGAGGGATGATCTGAAGTGGGTTGGGGTGTGACAGTGGGGGTCGCCCCTTGGATTCTCACGTCAGTGCTACAGTGCACTTGCAAAACAAACAATTTTATCGGATGATGTTAGAAACTCAATTTCTTAATTTTCCTAACTATTTACACTCACAAGCACCCACTCCTCTCTCTCTCTCTCTCTCTCTCTCTCTCTCTCTTTCACTCTCTCTTTTAAAAATATCAAGTTCACGAGTCACTGACATTAGCGAGCAACTTCTTCAATTTCCATCACCCTCTCTGAGCTCCTTGATCACTACAGTATTATTATTTAGGTCGTCGTGCCGGCTAAGTAATTATGGCAGAGGCGTTTTCAGAAATGAACAAATAAACAAAAAAATAAATAAGTAAACAATCTAAATAAACTAAACAAACAAACAAACAAACAAAACGGAGTCATCTCCACAATAAAAGACGAGGAGACCTCGAATCAGGGGCGTCGCTAAAGGGGGGGGGTGTGGGGTGCGACACCCCCACCTGTCGGGATTTTGTCGGTAAAATTGCGCTGCCGTCGGGAAAAATGAGAAAAGGGGGAGGGGAAAAAGAGAGGGAAAGGGAAAGAAAAGAAAAAAGAAAAGGAAAAGAAAGGGAAGAGAAAGGAAAGAAAGAGAAAAAGAAAAGAGAAAGGAGAGGAAAGGAAGGAAAGGAAAAGAGAGAAAAGAAAGAAAAGGAGAAAAGGAAAAAGAAGAAAACAAAACAAAACGGAAACAAAAGAAACGGGGGATGAAAGAGAGGAGAGAGAGGGGGTTAGAGCCTGTGAGAGGAGGGGTTGGAATAAGAGAGAGAGGGGGTTGTTGGGTGGAGTCGCCTCGTCTAGGGAGCAAGAAAGATACGCATAGATATGTTGCTGTGTCGGGTCAGCTATGTCGGTGTTCTTGCTCGATCATCGTGTACTATATCAATACAGAAGTTTGAAGTCGGTGAGATGTATTATGTCGGTCGGCCGGCAAATTTGTTTTCCCTACGAACTGTGACTTTTTATCAGACAAAGTAAAACTTTTTGATGTTCAGACAATGATTAAGAGTCGAGAACAGTACAACGAATCGTCTTCTTTCTCTAATATACTTCTCTTATAATTTAATAAAACACCAAAGCTTTCGCGCTTCGCGCGAAAGGGGCGAAAATTAATTCAAACAAGGATTTAGAGTAATATTTCAATGAAACGTCAAAGCTTTCGCGCTTCGCGCGGAAGGGGTGAAACTGAATTCTGACAAGGATTAAGAGTCGAAAACAGTATAACGAATCGTCTTCTTTCTCTAATAATTTAATACCCATCAAAGCTTCCGTGCTTCGCGCGGGAGGGGAGAAACTGAATTCAGACAAGGATTAAAAGTCGAGAACGATACAACGAATCGTCTTCCTTCTCTTATAATTTAATAAAACGTCAAAGCTTCCGTGCTTCGCGACTTCTTTCTCTAATAATTTAATAACCATCAAAGCGTTTCGCGCGGGATGGGCGAAAATGAATTCAAACAAGGATTACGAGTAATAATTTAATAAAACGTCAAAGCTCTTGCGCTTCGCGCGGGAGGAGCGAAAATTAATTCAAACGAGGATTAAGAGTAATAATTATTTGATGAAACATCAATACTTCCGCGCTTTGCGTGGGAGGGGGAACTGAATTCAGACAAGGATTACTGAGAGTCGAGAACGGTACAACGAATCGTCTTCTTTCTCTAATAATTTAATAAAACGTCAAAGCTTTCGCACTTCGCGCGGGAGGGGCGAAAATTAATTCAAACAAGGATTATTAAGAGTAATAATTTAATAAAACATCAAAGCTTCCGCGCTTCGCGCGGGAGGGGGAAACTGAGTACAGACAAGGATTACTGAGAGTCGAGAACCGTACAACGAATCGTCTTCTTTTCCTTATAAATTAATGAAAAGACAAAGCTTCCGCGCATCCCGCGGGAGGGGGAACAAACCCCTCCCTGCACCCACCCCCTAGGAAGCTCGCTATGTAAGTGATTTGCACGCTTCGCGTGCTCACTACCACCTGAAATAATATCCTAGCAACGCGCCTGATAGTTCGAAGGAAAAATAATTTAGCCCCCGGCCCCGGGTTTATACGATTAAATTTGTAGACATTGGGACATTGGCATTAATATAGTTGTCGGTAATGGTGGCTAGTTTTGTCGGTAATCGGTGACCTCTACACCCTCCCCACTGAAAAGGTCTAGCGACGCCCCTGCCTCGAACGCCCTTAACCGAATTTCTTCTTCCTCCCCCTCGCAAGTGCAGTATTTTTACCATTGTCAGTTTTAATAATCATTTTCAAGAATGAAGCTTACGGCGCCTCCAACACATACGGGATACGCCACTGCACATAGTTACGTGCAGGTACAGCGTAATTTCAATAAAGAAATCAAGTGATTACTCGACATTTTTGATAATTTCTATGTCCCTTGGCAAGACATTTATCTCCGTTTGCCACTCTCCATCCAGGTGAATAAATGGGTACCTCTTAGAAAGTTATTTATTGATTACTTTCAGTTCACTTCGGCAGCTGGGCTAAAGGCGTCTTTAAAATTCCTTTGACGGGCATGCATTTGGGCAATAATGAAGCTATTATTATTATTATCATTATCCTCAATATTTACCGTTAAAGCACAAGTCCACTCCAAAAATAACTTACTTTCAATAGAAGCAGAAAAATCAGACAAACCGATCAAAAAAATGTTTGAGCAAAATCGGATTACTAATAAGAAAGTTATGCATTTTTGAAAAAGTATGTAAAACTATGGAACAATGGAAATCACTACACAAATTGCCAATTTGGTTATCAGTTTGTGACGTCATGTCCTCACTGCTTATCAATTGCTTTATATAGTTTAATCCCATTAATTTCCTTTTAATTTTTATCCCCAAAACTTGATTTCCGCATGCCTTTGCCCAGGTTATATGATTTGTATCATATTGCGTGCATGACATTTCACAAAATCTTTTATGAACTTTGAAGAATTGATACTATTTTCTGAATATTGTATATTCATAATTATTGATTTTTATATAAATAGTTTATCAAAATTCACATTTTTCATGATTTAACTGGAAAAAATTACTCTTTATTAGTGCATCCACATAAAAACATATTACTATCAATCTGATAGGAAATATTATTGGCACGTCAAAAACAATGATACAAGAATTTAAGAAAAATAGGAAATTTGTATTATCAATATATAATAATTAGTGGATAGTGAGGACTATACGTCACAGACTCATGAGTGAGTTGCCAATTTGTCTAGTGATTTTCAAAGTTTTTTCATGTCATTAAAAATTCATAACTTTCTTATTAGTTAATATCCGATTTTGCTCAAACTTTTTTTGATCGGTTTGTCTGATTTTTCTGCTTCTATTGAAAGTAAGTTATTTTGGAGTGGAATTGCCCTTTAGGGTAAAGTGAATCGCCTGGTGAAACTCTAGATGGCCATTTATGAATTCAATTGGTATCAATTTAAAGTAAAAGAACATTAGAAATAAGCGTGAATCCAATATTGCGGGAAGTGCAGAGTGATGAAGGTGAAAGGAATTGATGCACTTGCTACGTGCAAAAAGTAAATGTCACGGAATCGTTTCATAACTCTGCTGCTTTTGTTGATGAAAGCATGCATGTTGGGCTTCATGGAGGTAGTAGATGATGGATGGTAATTGATACGCTACCAAGAGCGCTTAAATATTGGCATTACAAATTGAATTGATAGGTATCAAACTGGCAGCGGCAATTTCCGCCCTCCCTTTGTCAGTTTTAAACCGCTGAGTCCATTATAACAAATAGAGATATCATACCCTCCCCCGCCAAAAAAAAAAAGAGAGAGAGAGAAGGAAGGAAGAAAAAGAAGGGAAAGGGAAAGAGGAAAGAAAGGGAAAGAGGAGAGAAAGGGAAAGAAAGAAGAGGAAGCAGGAAAGAAAAGGGGGAAAGAAGGAGATCAGGGGACCGAAAGGGCCTTGCCTCCCAGGCTGTTGCCGCCCCAGCAAGAAAAAAAGAGAAGGAAGGAAAGGGAAAGAAAAAAGGAAAAGAGGAGATAAAGGGAAGGAAATAAAGAGGAAGAAGAAAAGAAAAGAAAGGGGATATCGGTTACGATTTTCCCGCCAAGAAGATGTGGATCGGGGCCAAAGGCCCTTGCCTCCCCGCCAAAAAGGGGAAGGGAATGGGAAAGAGGAGAGCTAAAGGGAACAAAAAGAAAAGGATGAAAAGAAGGGGAGATCAGTTGAGATTAATTCGGCCAACAACGTGTGGATCGGGGCACCGAAAGGCCCCCCTCAGCAAACTTAAAAGAGAGAGAGAAGGAAGGGAAGGGAAGAGGAGTGAAAGGGAAAGGAAAAAAGAGGAAGAAGAAAGGTGGGGAGATCAGTTGCGATTTTCCCAGCCAACAAGGTGTGGATCGGCGGGGGCCGAAAGGCCCTTGCCCCCCCCGTAAAATAAAAGAGAGAGAGAGAGAGAGAGAGAGAGAGAAGGAAGGGAAGGGAAAGGGAAAGAATTATAGAGGAAGAAGAAAAGAAAAGGACAGATCAGTTGCGACTTTTATCGCTTCGTCTATCATAATTGTACAACTATCATCGTACAAATGTATTTATTTATTCCTGTTTGATTACAATAATATGAATATAAACTCATAACAGCAACAAAACAAAATGCAGAAGAAAACCATTTTGCAGGCAGAAAGAAACGCAAAAATGATCATGCATTTGCATGTAAGTGTATCATTAGAATTATTCATGTTGTTTTATTACATCTTGTGAAATAGTATGCATTCAAGCTTTCGGAACTTTTTTGTGTATTTGTATAAAAGAAAGTGTTTGAAACATAATAATGCAAAGTTTTGGGAAATTTTGAAATTGGATGGATAGTAATTCTTTAAATTTTTGATATATTTTGATGCCCCTGTGGATGCACTAAAAATTTAACCCCTAAAACACTTCTGCTTTCGAACAAATTGCAAGACTACGTAAAAAATAGTTTTATTAAATTTTTTATTTGTTTCAATTTTGATTATTTCAATTTAACACGACTTAAATTTCTATTCCTTAAATTCCATTCTTAACGACTGATGTGGAAGACTAGTCAACGCACCCTTTCGAGAAACCCCCTTATCCCGAAAGGGTGCGTTAAGGCGGTACTCCGTTCTCAACGCACCCTTTCGGCAAAATTGGGGGGCTTTGGACGAATGGTCGCGTTCAATTTAACGCGACGCGTCGCGACGCTACCCGACCTTTCGGAATAAGCCAAACAGTGAAATATATTCAAATCATTTTAGGTAAAATACAAAAAATAAATAAATATAAAAATAAGAAGAATAAAAGAGCCATCATCAAAAGCGTATTGAAGCTTGACAGGTTGATTGATCCCAAGAATTATCAAGATATAAGATTACTATTTCGGCGGAGGAAAAAAATCAATACACTTAAGGCGCCTTAAAAAAATATATATCCAGTAGCTGATCCAGTCTGGCCAGGATTGAGGGATTGAGGGCGGGGGCACAAATCTGAAAAATTCTCTGACAAGCCCCACTCCAAAAAGTTAGTAAATAAAAGTACCTTTTAGATTTAAAATTGCTGCCGGGACACAATTTGGTGCACAATTTATTTAAGATCATTATTGTTATTATATTACCTAATGTATACTTAAGGCAAGCTTTTTGTCTTGCCAGGGTTCAGAGCCTCAATGCTTCCCTCCCTGGTCCGCCACTGATTCAATTCAATTTCAATTCAAATAATTTTATTTCCAAAACTCAATCAAAACATGAACAAGTGCTGAATACATAAAATTAATATCAAATGACATTTGCAATATAACATAAAAACTGAACTTATATGTAATTATACTATATAAGTAATAAGTAATAAACGCATTTTAAGATACAAGATATATAAGCATAATATTTGTGTAAAATCAAGTAAAATTTTAAAGGAAATTGAGAAATCCATAAGAAAGCAGAGCTTGTATTTGTGTGGATTACTCAAGAAAGAAAAAAAAAGGAAGGCTTTAGTCAACAAGCAAACAAACAAACAAAAACAAAAAAGAGGGAAAAAAGAGTAAAGACAGAAAAAGAAAATTGGAAACCAGATTATCGGGCTGAGACGCCCTACATCGAGAGAGAGCGCTCGACCTCAAGATCAAAATGGGAGCAGCACCTGTTTGTTTGGGTACATATTGCGCAATGGTTCGGTTCGGAACAACAGATCTGTAAAATACGAATCGCCCCAACAGTGTAAACCATACCCTCTGGTGTGAATCCTGTCATCTCTGATTCTGGTGAAAAACTATCAAAAGAGATGTGGCGTTTCCAGCTTTTGTGATTCGATTGCCTCTCAATTCTTATCGATTAAATATGTGATGAACTGACTACCAGTAAACATTACCACCTCGGCTAGGATGTGATTTTTTTGGCGAATATAGAACAAGTTGCAGGACGACGCTAAGATTTTTGGTTATCCAGCATGCCTTGTTCTGTGACGCCGGGACCACTGGGGTGGAGTTGCTTGAGTTCCGTTGCTCTAGCTGTGCTGGTAGTGTCGGTACATCTTTCATCAGCGAATGCTTGCTGCGTTGAAGAACAGGGTCCGACAACAAATTGCTCCTTTACACATGGCCAGGTATGTATCTTCTAATGTATTATCTTTATTAATTCATTGGTTGCAATTATAAGAAAATTGAAAAGATAATGAGTTTGTTTTAAACTCAGAAAATGGGAGATTATATAAATTAGTAAAACTAAAAGTTTTAGGAATATCAGCACAGTTGTTACTGATTAAAGGTTAATTGGTAACTTTTTAAAACTTTTGAGTAACTCACCTTTTGTTTTTATCATCCTGAAAAGCATCAATGCCCTTTTTCCTGTTGATAAAGAGATATCTATTTCATAGAAATTAGAGGGAGTGTGTAAAATTAAGGATCTATTTAATATTTGAGGCACCTTTATAAATATAATCAGGTTCAATTTCAGATTAAGTATTTTCTTGGGAGAAAAAATAATTTGTTTGTACAAAATAAATTGGGAGCCTCTCACAGGGGAATAACAGAAATAGCAATCTGGTGATCTCACTGTCTTTCTGCTTCTGTTACATCCTATTAGGTGTCGGGCAGTCGGGCTTCCCCTTTAATTTTATTACAGAGTCTATTTCGTCTTTCTAGAACAAGAAGGACGTTAAACGTCATCATACATTGAGATAACGTCCTTCTTGCTTGAAACAAAATAGATTCACTCCATAATGTGTAATGCAATTGTGTGAGCATTATTCTCAATTTGTTCTCTCTGATAGGTTATAGCAAAATATTTGTTAATGCAGTTCTTCCATCAAAGCCTTTAATGTCCACAGATAAAAGTAATCACCGCTTGTACAATGCCATGACTTTGTAAAATATATATTGTCATGGTACTGTGTAGGACTTTAGTTTATTTTCCTAGATTAAAGTAAAAGTTATTTTGTTATATAGTGCTTATCTTTAAGCTCTGACTCATTTTGGACAGATTTAATTAACATTGATATAGCATTCTCAGTCTTACATGGTATGATAGCTATTTGAGAGTCTTTGAGGTGGACTGAGAAATTAATAGAATGATTGTGATTGAAACAGAAAATTGTTAAATTTGTACAAGATTTCAAAAAGGTTTCATGCAGATATTGGCTTAGATTGTCTAGAAGGGTTCCCTAGTATTGGCTTAGGAAAATCAAGGCTTGATTTTCACTTGTTAATGGACCATGATTTGCTTGGAAATTCCTTAGCAATAGGGAATATGAATATGGATCATGATTGGCCTGGGAGTTCCCCCAGGAGTTCCCTAGCTTTAACCAATGAGAACCAAGGCTCATGCAGTTGTCACTTTTGCTCTCGATCATGATTGGCTGGGGAGTTCTGTGGCATTGGCCAATAAGGACAGAGGTTTAGTTGTCACTTGCATCAATGGATCATGTTGGCTAGCAAAGTTCACACTCGGTAGCCAATATGGACTAAGGGTCCATAGTCAGTTGCTAGTGTTAAAGGCCAAGTCCACTCCAAAAATAACTTACGTTCAATAGAAGCAGAAAAATCAGACAAACCGATCAAAAAAAGTTTGAGCAAAATCGGATAACCAATAAAAAAGTTAAGAATTTTTAATGACATGAAAAACGTTGAAAATCACTACACAAATTGGCAACTCACTCATGAGTCTGTGACGTCATGTCCTCACTATCCACTAATTATTTTCTTTATATCGATAATATAAATTTCCTATTTTCTCCCTAAGAATCTTACATGTATTTCTTCACACCAGCATCCAAGTTGATAGTAATATGTTTTTGTGTGGATGCACTAATATAGAGTAATTTTTTTTCAAGTTAAATCATGAAAAATTGAATTTTGATAAACTATTTATATAAAAATCAATAATTATGAAATACAATATTCAGAAAATAGTATCAATTCTTCAAAATTCATCAAAGTTTTTGGGAAATGTCATGCACGCAATATGATACAAATCATGTAACCTGGGCAAAGGCATAGGGAAATCAAGTTTATGGGGATAAAAAGGGAAATTAATGGGATTAAACTATATAAAGCAATTGATAACTTGTGAGGACATGACGTCACAAACTGATAACCATCTTGGCAATTTGTTCCATAGTTTTACATACTTTTTCAAAAATTCATAACTTTCGTATTAGTTATCCGATTTTGCTCTAACTTTTTTTAATTGGTTTGTCTGATTTTTCTGCTTCTATTGAAAGTAAGTTATTTTTGGAGTGGACTTGGCCTTTATTGTATAAATTCTCTGCTCTCAGACTTTGCTCTAATACGACATTTGTGCTAATATCATCTTGTAAACTCCAGAAATACACAGTTTAGTCTTATTAAACAAGACAAATTAATATGAAGTCTGGACTTGATCAGATCCTGAGTTGCACTGACTTTACTAGAAGAAACTCAATTTTTTCAGATCAGAACATAAATGACATCACAAATAATGAACCAATCAGAAACATAAAAAATAGAATAGTACAACATAATGCATACCTGCCAACCTTTTACAGCAAAAATTAGGAATATCTAAAGGCAAAATTAGGAATACAGTCCACTTTGTATACTTTTCACACAGAATGTTTTAGAAAAAGAGAGGAAGCTAGGGTTCAAAACAATGTCTTGATTGATTTCATAGTACTTGCAATGGGTCATAGTTTTATGTTCACTAGAGCACATTCCTTGAATTTTGTTTTTATACAGTCATGCATTTGGTCATGTAAAGGTGATAGAAGATAATGAATTTAATTTTCATTAATATGTACTGTAGTACATTTAACTCTTCCAAAAATACATTATGAAGAGTTCTTCCTTTTTTGAAATAGTTGTACTACTGATAATTCTAGCAGGGCAGTGTGATTTCTGTAAGAAGCAGCATATTAGTATTACCCATTACTTACTGGAACCAAGTGGTTCCTGTGTTAAGCCTATGGGAATTAGATAATTCAGCAGTGAGCGGGTTAACTTTATGCCAATATTAGCAAGTTAATCAGCAAAGGCTACACATGTGTTCATTATGATGGCTTAAGTAAAATTACATTTTACAACTATCAGTAATTTAAGTGCAATTATTTTGTTTAAATCGTAAATCATGAAATATGACTTAAAGCTATTTTTGTTTGTTTTTACGATTCATGTAAGATCTATGACCTGTATTGTATTGATCAATTGCATATATATATATATATATATATATAATCTGTCAATTTTCTCAATGATTAGATATGGTATGATAAGTATGATATGAACATTAGTAAAAAATAAAACTTCAATGTTTTATCTTTAATCATTCTATCTTGCTTCAATTTGACATCAAAGTTCAAGTGACTAGATTACAAAGAGCATATTGGAGATATCTCTGAGATTTATTTATCTGTGAACAGATACTATGGACGATTTCAATATACATGTATAAACAATTATTTGTAATTACTCAAAGTTTGTTATGACTCTGTGGCATTGCTCCATGCCTCCATTACTTAATTTAGACCTAAACCAATCAAAACAGTGATTACTAGCTAAGTCATAAAATATCAGAAATAATCCCTGTAAAATCATTTTGGGATTTCTTTTTTGTGGATATATTATAGAGCATAAATATAGAGCACAAAAAAAGGAATCCTTATAGAACAGATTATGCTCCTCTTGAGCATAAAAATGTCTTGTACTTAAATCTTATTAGCAAAATATCATTTAGAATTGTCATGAATATTTTATTTATATGCCGTGTTAGATATCTTTTAAAAGCAAACTTTGAAATGATTTGCATTCAATGAGTGAACTGATTAGTCTTTAATTTGCCAAGCTTTCTTCATGTGATGTCGAAGTTCAATTGATTAGATAATTTAGATTGTATTGTTTGTCAGGAATTAGAATCAGTCTCTTGCTCATCAAACAGGAATAGTTCGTAATGAAAGAATGGAAAGATCACTAAGAGCTGAGGGATATATACTGATAATTTTGAAGAAACAACATGTTTGTACATGTAATCGAGGGAAACTTCATTTTGAACAAATTATTCAAAAAATATTATTTACTATAGAGGGACTAAAGGAGTTATCTAATTTTCATTCCAGGAAGATAATGGATGAAAGATCAGACTACATGTATCTGGCACAAGTTTCTTTTGATACAGTTGGGACAATGCAAGGAAAATCACATGTGCAACACTATTTTGTTCCTATTCCTTTTTTATACGAGGGCCCCATCTTATAAAGAGTTGATATTAGTCACAACTTATTTGCAATTGATATCAATCGCAAGTATGTACATAAGAGATAGGAGACTGCAAACATGCGATTGATTAGAGGACTTGCGATTGATTTGAATCAATCGCAAGTCTTTCTAAGAGATGGGGCCCAGGACTAAAAACAAAAATAATTTTACCTCCACACAAGGGCATTGGAATATATTGTAATTTGATTGATTTTTCAAAAATATTATTCTAATTATTGCAGTATGCCAGTGCAAGAAATTGAAGTTCTTCTTTGGATCCTCCCCAATTCCTATCACATTGTTGTAAGATTCATTATTCATTACAACCATGCAAGTCAAATTTATCAGTAATGAATCAATATCTTTTTTGCATGTATGTACTGGATCTCATATGATGATAATAATACACATGTTTAGGTCTTACTGTGCTTAGGAAAAAGGACTTATACGTGTATTAGAAAAAAGCAAAACAAACACAGAAGCTACAGGAAAATTTCATGGACTACTACATGTAATTACAAATATAAAAATAATAAATATGTTTTCAAAGCAGTTTTGTATTGTTAAACAGTATATCAGCTTGTCTTACAAAATTTAGGAGGTTATTCCACAGTTCAGGGGCAACAGGCTCCAAACCTGTTTGCATGTATACCATAACACTTTGTTTTAACCACGGGTACAACATGTAGGTTTTCCTGAAGGACCTAGTCACAAGCTGGTTATTTTAGAACTTTATCCGATGACATATTTGAAAAGACTTCATGTAAACATCATTCTTCTTCGTATTTGTGATGGCCATCCTCAACACCGTGCACACACACAACATTTCAAGCTCAGAGATTTCTAAAGAATTCACATAATTCATCTTGAACTTTGGATCCAAATCTTTTCATTAATTCTTGTGTTTGTGATGGCCTTTTGGGTACAGCAAATCTTGTCATTGTAAAAATCAACCGCAAATGTTGTTTGGTGAACCGTATCCCTTGGCATAGTTGTTTTTTCAGTCCTGTTTACTGAAGAGTGTGGATAGAAAGAGAAACCATTCCAAAATAGATGAAATGGTTGCTGGTTTTCTCATCATCCTCATAAATTTGAAGTCTATGTGACTGGTTTGTGTTGTTAAACTAAATACTACCTGAACCTTCATATACAGTGTATATATTCAAACAGTACAACTCATTTTAATAATGGTAGATTCATGTGTTTGTGTTATGCCCATGAATGAGTAATTTGCAATTACATGAAGAATTTTTACTACCATTATGTATATATATTTTTTAAATTGATAAATAAATATAAACCATTATTATTATTACAAGCTCAAACTACTTCTCAAACCACTGTCTTCTTTTCACAATCATGATAAGATATTCATATTCCCCTTTTCCAGTTAAAAAATCTATTTAAAAAAAATGACCAAGGGTCACTGCAGGACTTCTACCTTGATCATAGAGTGGAAATTCAATTCTTAAAGATAGAGATACAACTTAGTGAACATTTGAAAAAGTGGGTTTGTATGTATACAGCCATAAGGCTGTTACTGATACAATTTTATGTGGGTTAATTGCCTTCTGGAAATGCTGGTACTGAACAGAGGAATTAGCTAATATATGAAAACAGTTTTGAATTTTCCTTTTATTTTCTTAATTCTCTTTATAATTCATAAGAACAACTTTGGTAACTTGATCTTGCAAATGCGCTGTCATATTTTAATAACCAATTTTTTTTCTCTCATGCTATTTTATGCTTCTTTCAATTTACAGTCCATATGCAGGCATATAAAATACCTGCACGTACACCATGTACGTCAACATGATGCTACATTATATTGAAACCTTGAATAACCTGGAAACTTCCCCAGTTGAGTTGGCAAATGAAGTGCACATATACACCTATCACCCCCATACTCTCTTTTTCAGAGAACAAATGGAGTGTGATTCTATTGTCCTAGCTCTGTAACTATAGTCTGCTCAATCAGACCTTGATTATATGATAATTTTCATTTATCCTGCGCTTTGATTCATTTGAATATGTACACACTGCCAAGCACATTAATGAACATCAGAGGGCGTGGCATGATTATTAGATAAGTAGATATACCTTAGGGATTAGACTGTTAATGCTAGAGCTCACCAAAAAAAAAAAGTCTAGGATTAAGACAATGAATATAGAAAAGGGGAATTCCCTTGCAGATTTATTGTCAGGAAAGCCTATTCATAAAGGTGTTGTCCTGTTCACTGTTACGTCAGTCGACTCAGAACTGAATGGTCAGACTAGGAACCAAGGACAAGCCAGAATACAAAGGAGATAAGCTTGGTGTATTTCGTTTTAATACTTCTATCTTGTAGTGGTACAAATGTGCTATTGCAACAGTAATATTTTTGCAAAGACTACCATGCTTGCCCTTCATAAACATGGAGTTCATGCTTTGTGATATTTTGTAATTATTTTCCAATAAAAACAAATGATACAGAGGCAATTTTAATATAATTTTTGTAATAGAGTTTTATTTGTCCATGTAGAACAGAGGCTCAAAACAACTTGAAAATAATGGGTTTTTGATACTCATGAAAATTTTGGTTCTTTTTTGCTTATATTTCCTCAGATTCTCAGAAGGGTATACAAAGAAACCAGGGCAAGAGGGTTCAAGAAAACATTGTGCATTAATTTTGTTTTCATATATATGTATTTTATTATATGTATTTATAAATAAGAAAGGCTAGTGCTAGGCCAGCACTTGTTTATTAGTACTCCAAGTGTAACCAAGAATCTGTTTAAGAGTCAATATATCTATCAAATAAACTGTATCTTTTTATGATTCATTATGTACCAAATACACTCTAGCTTTTTATGAGTCCTTAGCTACTAAATACACTCTTTTCATGTTTGCTTTAAAATGATGTGTTTTTACCTTGAAGAGTTTGAAGTACCCCAGAAAGCTGAACTGATTCATATGGCACTGAAATCTACAAGCTTGACATTCATTGACTTTCTTGGCATATTTCAATGAATATCAGTTATAGGAATACCTTTTATTGTACAATTTTATAATGGGGGTAAGTGTTGCATTGAGCTCTATAAATGAGGAGCTTAAATACGGTGTTCAACCTACAGGAAAATTATAAAGAAATATATAAAGAATCATATGGCAAAAGGGGTGTTCAGACTGGATAGCAACATCGTATAAAGTAACGTCATGTAAAGAAATTAGTTTGGAAAAGGTCAGGTGACCAGTCATCATGTAGTGTGCACTCCAAAAAGCTCCGTCTAGTTGTACAATTTTTGTATGATATGACGGTTTACAACGAGTATGGGCCCTGATTCTTTATCAAGTTTTCATTTGAAATGAAGTTCAAACTTGCGCTTCACTACGTTTCTTTATACAACATTCAGACTTGTTCAGAATCTGGCCACTTTGATTTTAAACAATTTCCACTACCGTGATCTGCCCCTACTTATTACAACCGAAGATGGTGTGATCCCTGAATTTCTACACCCGGCGAAAAAATCAGGATGGCCGTATGATTCATGGATCATGCCATCTTCAGCTTGCAACAGGTAGTAGGGGATGGGAGAGATCGCGATGCGAAGTAAATTGAAAAAAAAATTGAAACCGGACTACATTCAGACTAGAAAAATAGGTCATTAGTATCATGTACATGTAGCTATAGTTTCTTATATAATGATATGATGATTTCTGGTAATCTGAATGGGGGTAAGAGAGTGTTGAAGGTAGGCTGACTCTGGATTTGAACCGATTGCTAAAAACCATTGCACCATGCTGACATAAACAAACAACTATCCCCAAAGTCTATTGATAAAGCAACATTTCTTGCACTTGAATTATTATCATTGTGAACATCGCTCTTCTGTAAAGCTGCACCCAGAGACTCAATAAAATTATTTTTGAGTCAACTTTAAAGTTTATCTGAAGAGAACATAAAGCATGTCGGAGCATGAAGTGCCATTCTACTTTGCTTGAAACTTATTGTTTGTTAACATTGTTGTAAGTGAGATGCGTGTATTTAAAGAACAGTACTGCTTATCAGGTGATATTTTTGTTTTATACGTAGGCATACATGACACTATGTGTTCAAATGACTTTATTTCTCATGCAAAACGTAATACAATGAATAAGTATATTACAAAAAATATACAATGAAACAACAAATATAATAGTACTAGCACGAGAAAAGAGGAACCTAGAAGCAAAGCTTGTTAAAGTATTAGTTCCTCAGAGGCTGTTTTACAATATGTCTTAAAACAAAGTAATAAAAGTATACATAGAAAATCAATACATTAAACAATATGTAGCAAAGAAATTATGAATTTTTTTGGGAAAAATTAAGCTTGTTAAAGTATTAGTTCCTCAGAGGCTGTTTTACAATATGTCTTAAAACAAAGTAATAAAAGTATACATAGAAAATCAATACATTAAACAATATGTAGCAAAGAAATTATGAATTTTTTTGGGAAAAATTAAAATTAAAAGAGAGGAAAGAATGGAGGAAAATAGGAGGCAAAAAGGAAAGAAAGATAGAAAAGGAAAAGAGGTGTATGGGTCCAGTCTCCAGACTGAACCACATGTTGCAGGGTATACTGGTAGTACTTTTTATGATTTGAACATAGAGAATAGAATTGGTTATGAGGTATGAGCAGGCCACTTGGCAGGAACCTGTGTTCTCTTGATACCATCAAGTTAAAATTGTCTTGCAGCATTATGGAAGAGGGGGCAGTGGGGAGGGAATGTCCAAAGAAAATTCTTTGTATGTTTGAATTCATAGACTAATACTCTCCCGCCAGGGATGATATGCCTTTTGTATTTCGGTTGTTGCTGTTATCCCCTATAATTGGTGATAGCAACAAAGGCACCAATGGCTTTTTAGGGGGCTCAGATGCAGGGGCCCTTTTAAAACCCAAGTGGCATACCTTAAAGCTGATTTTTGGTAAGCCCTCAAAGAAATTTCATCCAATTTCTTTGATTTTAGATGATGAATGGGAAGATACTAGCATCACAAGGCTGCAGTGGATTGTTTTCCTCCTCAAGTGAAATATTGAACATTTGAGAGGTAGAATATTATTTAGATTCAATCCTGGAAAGTAAATTCTAACAACAGATTTTTTTCTTCTTTTCATACAGGGGATGAATGAAAACATATATTATATTTCGGGTGAATTTATGATTGAAAATGTTCTTAAAGATACTATGTCCCTTTTGCAGCCAACGTCAAATTCTGTAGAACTTTGCAGGAATTATGAATATGTCATGTATGTCCTATAGACCTGTGAAATTTAAACATTAGCAGTGTCCTAGTATTCAAATTATGCAAGGAAACCCGTTTACCTTCTAGACTACACTGTCAGACACTATTGAGTGACTGACTGACATCTTTTTTTCTTTGGTAATAACATACATAAAATGAGCTGTAACATGAGCATTTGTCTGCACAATAACCCACTACTTGTCATGGCCAAAATTAAACTGATTGAATCTTTGTGCAGCACAAAACGTACGACCATTCTGTAAAAGGGTCTGAAAATCAGACTTTTACTTAGGTGATTGCAATCACTTAAGTCGATTTGCCAACTAATGGTTGTTCTTTTCCCACTAAAAGCCATTTTCAAGCCATTTCGTTTTGAGGGAAGTTCTAAATTAGTATTGTATTTCAAATGCCGTTGGAATTTAACCTTTTCAATTTTTGGCCTGCAAATGGGACATAGTACCTTTAAGGGAAAGTATAAATAATTATAAATTTAGTACAGGGAAAATGGGATGGGAGCTCACAAGATATTACTCACAGAGTTGCACCTGATTGATCGCACCTTCATTCATAACTTTCTTATTTTTAAGCGGGCTTTGATCAAACTTTCACTGACCTGTTTCATTTTTCTGCTCATATTAAAACCAACTTCATATTCATGCGAGTCATGCGAGAGTGGGCGTTTACACTGCAAAAATTAGTTTAATATCTGCCGACGTTTCAAATACCACACTCCAGAGGTGGATTTTTTTTATTTTGGTTTTTCATCCTGTTTGCTTAGCAACTTCCGCCGAAAAAACGGAATGGGATAAAAATCGACAACTTTTGTTGACTCCCCACTTTTGGGAGTACAATTTCCTCTTTTGATTTCAAGTTTTTATAGTAAGATATTCAACTTTTGTAAACAGGTGTTTACACAGTTCAAATGTAGTGTATTTGAAGTTAGTACCGTATCAGGGTGAATAGGAACATCAGGATGAACAGGAACAATATTTGGGAAACCAGTTTGGACGTTTTTCCCAGGTATAATACCAACCCTCTTTATTTTTTTTATTTTTTTTTATTTATGGTTTATGATGAATAAAAGAATAAAAAGCCTCAGAAAACTCTGCTTCAATTATTTACAAAGTACTTTGCTGATTGTTCCTACTGTTGTCCATGTTTTGCAGTGTACTGCCAAGTCAATTTGAAAGCATTGAAGCCGAAGGATAAGAATTCAAAAATCAGTCAAACATGGTCTGGGCAGGAAGAATGACATGGGAGTTTAATCTTTATTGAATATTTCTCACGATAATTAGATATGAAGAAAAAAAAACAGAGCATATTTTCTTTTGCCCAACCTTAACTGTTCTGCAATATGAATGTACCGATTTTGTGACCATAATGTGTGGTCACACTGGCATTGAGGTTAATTTTCCCTACCTGTGAAAGGTTTCACAGGTCTGTTTTATTTTTTAAACGGCCCCCACCTGGGGCATGGAAGAAATACAGATAAATTGTACAAAGATATTTTACAACTAAAGGGCCTCGCATACAGTCAGCAATTGTTCCTGTAAGGTCCCGAATAATCCCTTGGACAATTTGGGAACCATTCAGGGATCATTGGGGTACAATACGGGACTATTCGGGACCATTTGTATATATTCAGGAATATTCTGGACCATTCGGCAGTTATTCCTGATTTGTCCCCAATAGTCAAGATTTATCTTGAATCGTACTGAAAAGTCAGGAATTGTACTGCATGAATCACATGTTACTTCCGGTTCCGGTCGATTTTCCCCTCCATATTTTTGTCCTCTTCTGTCGGTATAATTCGGGACTATTCGGCAACATTCAGGACTATTTTTTCTACCAAACAGTCCTGAAAAGTCCCCTCCCCCAGCAAGGTCCCAATTCCCAAATCACACCCAGAATGGTCCAGAATGGTCCATATCCCGATTTGTACACACTTGTTGCTTTATGACTTTCTCATACACTTTGGTGGGGAATCTTGTAAAAAAGATTGATGGGCAAGAATACAATAAATCTCTGAGAACAACTTAAGTTATTCTTTGGGGTTAGTTTTCCTTTAACAGAATTTATACTGTATAACTGATGAAATCTGATGTCAGGTCTGCTGTAATAATATTTCTTAACAAACTGCTTATGAATGTTATCAATGTGGTAGAGAATTTTTCCTCCAAATTCCAAATATAAATGGATGTAGGCTTTCAATGCATAAAACTGACACCAAGCATTATTTTATCATAGAACACCCAGATCAGCACAAATGTTGTTTTTCTTATGGATCCACTAGGAGTTCATTGTTAAATAAGAAAAAAGTATTTAATCACACTTGAATGTTATATGAGCATGTCTAGAAAATAGTAAGAAAAAACAAGAGAAACGGTTTTGTCCATGCCCTTGCTGAATGAATAATGGAAAATCAACTTAAATTCAATTGTAAATTTCTGTTGAACAGTGTATCTCTATTCTTCCTTATAATGATTTCATCTCATAATGAATTGATGTTATCTTTCTATATTATAGGTTTTTTCCTCTTTCATTAATGTTTTATCGATTTTCACGATTGATATTTCTGTAACATCAAATTGATTTAAAGTATAGTATTGATTGTGAATATACATAAGATTGAAGGAGATAAAATCAATTTAGGGAAGATACCATCAGTTATAACTGTTTCTATGTTACCGGGCCTAGAACATGCTTTTTTCCCCTTGGGATCCCTTGGGATCCAAAGTATGATATTAAGGGTCCTTGTAGGGATCCAAAGTATGATATTAAGGGTCCTTGTTGTGATATATGTTAGCATAGCAACATTATTTTGTGTGTGTAGTTCGGCACAACATGGATTGATACAAACTCATGTGTCTGTAATTACATCATGTAATAAACGTTGATATACATGTAACCTCACATATCAAGTGTCTGGATTGATTGATAATGTAACCAAGTAGCACAACACTTGTAGAGATCCAAAGTATGATATTAAGGGTCCTTGTTCCTGATGACCCTATTTGCATTGTAACATTTTAACTATTAATGTGAAACACTTTTTAATTCCTGAGCATAATGTGAAGGATTTAATAAAATAGGCTCTACCAACGAAATGCTGAGCAATACTTAACTTGCTTGAAAATTGTATTACATGTATCATGCATGTATGTAAAACAATTTATCATTTGATTTAGTATTTACTTAAAATCTAACTTAAGTTATTCTCTCTTTTTTTCTCTTTGCTCTCTTGTTTCATTTTACAGGACTCTTTCTCATGTAACATAGCAGAACTTGGATATTCGTTTGGTAAGAATAAAATTTGTATTTACATGTAGTTACTGTACAATAAGATAAATAGGAACAATTTGGGTGAAAAAAGAACAAAAATAATTTTTATTGCAATACAGGTATATTGTCCAGGGGGAATAGTGAAGAACCTTTTTACATTCACTTCTTCAATTCAGCAGATTTCATCAGTTAAGAACCAGAAGGGCATTCACTCTGTGTTAAAGTTTGTTATGTAATGACTTTCTGGTTGTGATGTATATTAATATGCCAGAAAATTGTTCCCAAATATTTTACTAGATATAAATTCTTCAAATTTAATACAACAACACAACACAGAAAGGATGGTAATATTACAACCAATCATTTTGAGATCACTTTTTACATACACACCTTAACCTATTCAGCCAGAGCCAGAAGGGTGTTAAATCTGTGTTTAAAGTATATCCTTTTTGGCTCTAAATATGAAGTACTACCGGTAGTTTAATTTTCATTTGGATATACAAGCAAACAAGGAAACTGAGGAGTTGAGTTTTGACTATAGTCAAGGACAAAAATATGTTTACATATCTCTTACCAAATATGGTATACTTTTCACTCCTATATTATATGTGTATTATTTTATTTCTAAGTAACCACAGTTCCGGGCTAACCACGTTGTAATAACAAGATTTGATATATTTTGTTTTCAAGGTACTGCATGGTTTTTGACAAAAGTCATGAAGGTTGAAAAAAATAGTTTTGATGATTTTCACGGTTAGCATTTGGTAGATATGGTCATATGTGAGTCAAACAGAAAGTACCAATATTGGGTCATAGTATTTCTTACCTGTGTAAGTACTTTTCATATTCTTCAGATCCCTAAACTTTTCCAAATATGAATATGAAACACTGTATAACATGTCAAAGATGCCTTTGTGTCTGTGCAAACATTGTAAATGAAAAGTATGAAGACTTTGTTTTGACAGGTTTTGCCTTTGGTTACTACTAAATATTGTTGATGCTTGAAAGTTGAAATACAAACAATGTAACTTCTTTTCAACATAATAATTAAAATTCTTCACTCCCCTTCCAGTTTCTTTTGTCACACACACAAAAGAAATTCAGCTTCCTGTAAAAATGCCCACATCTCCTTTGGAGCACCTGCATTTGATAACAAAATGAAACAGAAAGAAAACTGTGTGTTTGTATTTATCATTAACTATTAATGAATACATAGAGTAATTCATGAAAACTGAAACGTAGTCTACAGTCAGCCCCCCTTTTAGCCCCCAGCAGAGCAAACAGTGAACCAAACAAAGAATTGTGATGACTTCTAAAACCCATCACCTGCCCTTATGAAACTAAAACTTAATAGCAATGGGCTTTGTTTATGTTTTTCAGTGTTTTACAATCCATGCAGTAATTATTTTCTGGATAGAATAAAGATATGGTGCAGCAAACCCCGCAAAAAATGCTGCTGGTTAAAAAAAAGTTTAATGAATGGCAAATGTGCGCAACAAAGGACTTGTTCACGTAGCTCTGTGTTATGAGATACAGAAATTTGAAACGTATTATGCTTTAAATCACCATTAAAAAAAAAAACCCAGAGTTTTGCCGCGTCAAATCTACTCTCCCACCCAATTAAGAAATGCATGTAGTGAACTTTTATTTAAAAAATAGGGTATGATGTGTTTACATTTCTTATGTATTATTTGTTTTTGTGGATTGAGTGGTGAGCTTTTCAAGATTGGTACGCATGTTGGTGATTGGTTATTAATATAGCCTGTTGGCTTTGAGGCTATAGATAACAACACTTTGATATAATGTGCATACTGAACTACTTGTTGGCCCTATACCTTTCAGGCATATGCTTAAAGGAAAGTTAATAGCAATGAAAAACAGAATAATGTCAACATTTAATGCGTAGAAAATCCTGCTCAATCACTTCCTTTTAGAAAATTGAATAGATTCTCATATTTATTCTTTGTGTGATGAATAAGAAATAGTATTTAAGTTACTTAGGGGAAGATGTTACAGAGCTACAGTTCACTGATTTCAAATTGTGGACATACATGTATACAGTACGATTTAAAAAAAAAACACACAAAATATTGTGATGTTTATTCATATTTCATATACTCCTCAATCCAACATTACATGATACAAATGAGTCAGCTTTGCTTATTTCATTATCAAGAAATCACATTATCTCCAAAGCTGTTTGGAACCTTGTAGGGACTTAAAGGGAAATCCAACCTTGATAGCAAACTTGTCTAGACTAAGGCTGAAAAATCAGAGAATCATACTGATGAAAGTTTGAATGAAATCGGACAAAAAATTAGAAAGTTACACTTTTCATAAATGTATGACTCTGGATGGTCTTTTTCTTTTTGAGGACCTGTAATGATATACTCACCATGAGATATTTTGAGTAGTGCCCCGAGGGTGAAGGCACTTGGAAGAAAAACAGATATAAGTGATATTTTGGTACGCGACAAACGGGAGAGTAATCCGTCACTACATCACAATCCACTAACAAAATCGCTGATTTCAGATTCGCACAGCTGTAGTGATCTCATATTTCAAACACTCATAACTTTCTTAATATTGGTCCGATTTAGTTCAAACTTTCACCATTCTGTTTCTCTGATTTTTCTGCTTTCATTCAAATGAACTTGTTAGAAGGGTTGGATTGCCCTTTAAATCACAATGTGATGCATTTTACAAGAAAGTTATTATTATTGTTGTTGTTGTTATTGTTATTAATATTAGTAGTAATAGTAGTAGAAGTAGTAGTAGTAGTAGTAGTTGTTGTTGTAGTAGTAGTCGTAAATGTAGTATGTGTAGTAGTAGTTGTAGTAGTAGTAGTAGTAGTAGTAGTAGTAGTAGTAGTAGTAGTAGTAGTAGGTGATGTTTAGGGTATTATAGTATTGTTGTGATGGTTGTTATCGTTGTTGTCATTGTTATAATTTCTTACATTTTACAACTGCTTTCACAGATACCTGTTATGACGAAGGGATTGCACCCCTTGGTGATACTCCTGGACCTATCCAAGCTTTCAACATTGAGTCTTATTTCACGTCCTGCTCACCATCTGATGTGTCCGAGTACAAAACACCACTCAATGCTTCCTCCTGCAACACCCCCTGTAGCCCTGGTAACAGAGCTGTCCATGCTGGACTCAACATCACCTTCAAAGCGGATCCTTGGAGTGAGTTTACAAAAAAGGGATGACTGATGGAGGGGGTGGGGTAGGAGAGAATAAAGGAAAAGGGAAATATCATTGGATGCTGTATAAGCTGGGCTTGTTAAAAGATATGTGAATGCTAAAAGAGGATTTTTTTTAATCAGAAAATTAAGATAAGGACCAAGCACACTATGTAAATGCATATATATTATTTTTCGTATATAATTTAATAAAAATCTTTAAAATGATATGAAATCATATCCTCAAGATTTCATTCCCATTTCATTTTTTACTCCTGTAACTCTCTATAACTCATAAATAAGTTTTGTCCTGTTATATAATTATATGCTTTTGTCTTGATATCACAGTAATTAGGATATATATCTTTATCTTGCATTTCAGCTTCAGAGCATTTAGGAGCAATCACCATCTCTCTGCGACATAGTACAAGTGTATATGTAAACTGCGTAACATTCAGATTTAATGCCAATGAGCTTACTCAAGCAGCATTAGCGGAGGTATGTCTTCTTTTATTCTATTTCAATTTTGCTGCTTATAGATACCGGAATTATATATTTTTAAAGTATTTTTTAAATTTTATCATGTGGTACATTGGAAAGGGTATGAAGGAAAACAAGTGTTTATGCTAGGAAGCAAGGGATGCCAAGGGAAATTTTAAAGGCTTTCTAAAACACAAATGAAGATAAGCTTATTTTTCAGACTGCTCAAGTTGAAAGGCTTGCAAGCAAGAAGAGGTGGTTCAAATAGGAAATGTTGGTAATCACTTTGGGGTGGAAAACTGTTTAATTATCCATATCTGACTATCTGAAAAATAATTCATCTTTACAAATAACCAGTAACCTTTTACTCAGAGAAACTGGAAAGCTGTAGTCTTTGTGTTACATGAATTACATACTGATTGTTTGTGCATATGAATAAAAGAAGGTTATGGATTTGTGGAATGTATAAATGAGTTTTGAGCAGTGTAGATGCATATTATACATAGTATATTTTTGCATTCTGGTCAATCAAATTGCAAGTCGTTCATCTTAATATCTCAGAAAACATGTTGGAATGTCTGTACAGACTTTGTTTCTCTTAAAAAATAGGCATCTAGATGTGAAATAGCAAATTATTGAAAATAAACTGTATTTCAGAGTATTAATCACATTAAATTGGTGAAATGTTACCCAATATATATCAGGAATCCATGAAGGCTAGATATGCTAAGATTGATAACTATACTTTTGAAGCAAGAAATAAGTAAAATAATTCATCCTCTTGGCTAGATTAGAAATCAAATTGGCAGCAAGCTTGTCCAAAAAAAATTGCCTGAAAATGCATTCATCTATAGTAACCATGTGGGATAAACGACCACATCTCTTATTAAAAGCATTTATCATGTCCAATATGACTGTTCCTTTGAAATGAGCTGTTCACTTAGTAGTTAAGCCCAATTTCGTAGTATAGGCAACATACACCCGGTCTGCCTCTAAACATTAGGCCGGTTGCCATGCTGCTAGTAAACAGAGGATTTCCATTAAATGAATCTAGGATGGAGTGAATTGTGAGCGGAATATTTGGGCATCGCTTTGAATTGTCTGGCCTTTTTTCTACAAGTCTTTGCACTAGACAAAACACAATGCGATGGTGATTAATCTACATTGTCATATAATAAACAGTGTGCAGTAGAAGTTGATAGACAAGACATACGTAGTAGATTTTCTGAATTGTTAATTTATCTTAAATTTGTGTACATTCAATATTAGATTGAATACTATAAATATTCACTTTTTCAATGTCTGTATTTGCAAGAAATCACCCAGGTAATGTTCATTTTCATTGAATTATTTAATGAGTGTCACTAACTCATAGACTAACTGGTTATTGTTAAGGACAATATGCTTAATGACAGTAAATATCTTTCAAAATTAGCCTTCGGGAGTGGTATTCTAAAATCTATGTCATCATTAATGTTAGCGTAAGTATGTTAACCTGTTGATTGCTGAATTCATTCATACCATAGGGTTTAATAATGGGGCCACCCGGTTCCAGTAGGCAATGGGTTAATTCATTGTCGCACTAAAGTGAAATTAGTTTTTCATTTATGACTGTACAAAACTGGCTATGTGGGGCTATGTATATGTTTATTGAAGATAGACATCTTTTTAACACCAATTAAAGTATCTATTCCACATGATTTGTTTTTTTGCTGTTTTCCTAGTCATTTTTTTACATTAAAAAAAATATATGTTGGTCGTTTTCTCTATATTTTTATGGTATTTCCTAGAAAACTTGACTATTTATCTTCTATTTTCTTGTGGATAAAAACAACAACAACATATTTTTAGGCTTAGGATTTGGAATAAAAGATAGATGAAAAATGTATTCAGAGTTGAAAATAGTAAAAACACAAACATATCTTCTGTGCCGGTTTTTTCCCCCACTACTTTTGAACTAGATTGAGACTATTTTGTTTTGACTAGGGTTTTGCTGTTGAGTGTTGACCACCAAAAATCATTTCAAGCAATCCTTAAGTCTTGTCTTTGGGGTCCGAGTTACAACTAAGAAATCTTTTACAAAAAGAATATTGTTATGAATAGGCTTATGAATCCAATTTTGTTCAATCGTTGAACGTGAAAACCTAGGTTACTGTAGGTCATGTGACTAGTGACCCGAATAACAAAGTTGAGCAACAGGAATGACATACCGGTAGGAGAATTCCCTTTTCAATAATACAAAAGGCCAACAGATTTGTGTACTACTTATACATGATGGGAACTGGTATTTACATTTATTTAGGACAAATCTATTGGTGTGTTCTGTTTACCAGGTTGGATCCTGTTACAGATTTGCTCTGTCATTTTGTTATTCTGCATGACTAATGAGAATTTCTATCCCATTAATGTTTAAAGATATGTATGTTTCTTCCCAATGTATATATGATCTATTTGATACATCTGAAATTTGTATGCAGGAAAAATTAAGAATTTTCACTGCACATGAAAATATGTGACTATATGTTTTAGCCTTGATAATGTATTTTACAAAAAACGGTCTTACTAATCAATGTCTCTGCTAAAGTTTTACACATATTGCTATAAAATGCATCAAGTTGAATCCCTTGATTATCAAAAATAATAACAATAATAATGTATTTATATGGTACATTTTTCATATACATGTTCAAATGTGCTTTACAATTATGTTATTAATACAGTAGAAGTGATTTTCAGATATTGTTGGACTAAAGTTGGACTTCTCTGGCATTGTTTATTTGTAGCGTACCTGTAAAAAAAAAATCTCATGCTCATTGAAAATGATAAAGAGGTATAATTCTCTCTTACTTTGGTTCTACATCAAAATAAAACAAAAAAGAAGAAGAAGAAGAAAAGAGAGGGGAACAACTCTTCCCAAGATGATGCATGGGATAAAGTATCCTATAAATCTTAGTTGAATCAGTAGCAAATAGGCTGTATGTCTATAATGTAAAGTTAATTGATTTCTTTGCCAAATTCAACTACTTGAATTATAACTACCTGCTCGAGTACCTTTCAGTTCAATTTGAGTTCCATTAGTTAATCAATAACTTATAAATGAAGAATGATATACATGTAGAAGCATGCCCAATGTTATTTTGTTTTTTATTTAGCAATACTAAACTGATAAAAATAAGTGATTAAACTCAATTTCCTGGAACTGTTTGACCTGATCATGATACCGGTAGGTGGTCATTATTTTGGCTATGTATCATATTTCTATTTAGCAATACTAAAATTATAAAAGTGAGTGATTAAACTCAATTTCCTGGAGACGTTTGACCTGATCATGAAAGGTGGTCATTATTTTGGCTATCATATTTTGGCAATCATATTTTGGTTACCATACTTGCATCAGACTCTGGACAACATGATGGATGGCATGCATGTCACATGCGTACCAGCTGAAGCTGGTAGAGTTTGAAGAATTCATGAAAATCTCTTTGTTACCGGGGTAATTGGAGTATGTATAGGGTTTAGAATATCCTGTTTGGTGGTTTATTGTAACCTTTGCAGATTATTCGGTTACATCTGTGGATAGTCTTATTACACAGACTCCAATTTGACACTTAAAAACAATTCTGTAAAGTCTTGAGCAGAGCCTATATGTAGCTTTATCAGTCTCTGGCTATGTCAGGAGCAGCTTACAGCGTGTAGAGGCTATGGGGTTCACTAGACCGTGCAGTCAGCATAGTCTTTTAGTTCAGACACTCTGTTATGCACTACAAATGTTAGGGTTATTGTGTGAAAAACTAATCTGTCATGAGGACATTGCGTTTACAGCTACCTTCAATTTTTTGTCATTTATTGGAGTAACCGGAGTAGGAAATCAAGTGCACTTTTTTGTGTGGTTTGAAGTACCAATCAGTGATTTCCTGTCATGCACCATGAAATAGTAGTATTGCCACTTCAAAAATACTCTTCAATCATTCCTCTTCCCATCCCTATTGTCCTCTGTTTGAATACTTTTTGATTAAGTCATGAACTGGAAATCTGTTTTGTATGAACTTTTTAGTCAGTTCATATCATTTCAAGTGACAATCCTTCAATCTCACAGGAGTCACAGCAATATTTTCAAACAATTTAGAAAGACGTGAAATAAAATAGTCATTTCAGTTCCCCAATTCAGTTTACACCTCATTTTGATCTTAAATTTTGAAATGGTTATCCTTGAGCATGTTACTAATGGTTTGACCATTAGGGACTTTTAGATTTGCACGACGAGAACGTAGACTGCTACGTGGACATCCTTTTAAGGCAATGTGACGTCCTTTTAAGGTACTGGCAGTGCCCGGCAGTGTGCCTTAAAAGGACGTCACATTGCCTTAAAAGGATGTCCACGTAGCAGTCCATGTTCTCGTCGTGCAAATCTAAAAGTCCCTATTACCTTGTAACCAGACCCTCATTCATAATTGAAATCAACCTGAAGTTGGCTTTTACACACAGGTTTGTGAAGTTCCTCAATGAATCTTGATATCAATATGAAATTGTATAGTTTGCATCTTCATTGTTGTTGCAGGAAATGATAGCCTGTTAAAGTGAAGCAATCAATTTTTAGTATACCAAGTTCCTGTTATCATATTTCATAAGATTTTAATGTCATAGAACACTTGTTGGTCACAGTGGATCGAAAAACCAACACAAATATGCATTGTAACATATTTTATACCAGAAGCTTTTTGTACTAGTCTTATGGCATTTGATTTTAACAAACTATTTTCTTTTTTCTTCTTCTCCTTCTCCTTCTCCTTCTCCTTCTCCTTCTTCTTCTTCTTCTTCTTCTTCTTCTTCTTCTTCTTCTTCTTCTTCTTCTTCTTCTTCTTCTTCATCTTCTCCTTATTCTCCTTATTCTTCTTCTTCTTCTTCTTCTTCTTCATCTTCTCCTTCTCCTTCTTCTTCTTCTTCTTCTTCTTCTTCTTCTTCTTCTTCTTCTTCTTCTTCTTCTTCTTCTTCCTCTTCCTCTTCCTCTTCATCTTCTCCTTCTTCTTCATCTTCTCCTTCTTCTCCTTCTTCTTCTTAATCTTCTTCATCTTCATCTTCTCCTTATTCTTCTTCTTCTTCTTCTTCATCTTCTCCTTCTTCTTCTTCTTCTTCTTCTTCTTCTTCTTCTTCTTCTTCTTCTTCCTCTGCCTCTTCATCTTCTCCTTCTTCTTCTTCTTCTTCTTCCTCCTCTTCTTCTTCTTCTTCTTCTTCTTCTTCCTCCCCTTTTACTGTTCCTCCTACTTCCTCTCGATTTCCTTAACTCCTCTTTTCATAACTACTACATAAACACAGGTTCTTGCACACATGTTTACTTTCTAAAGCATTCATATTCCGAGTGCCAATATTAGTACAGTTTTGTTCATTTATTTTCAGGGGATTTGCAAAGATGTATGATCCCTAAAACCCATAAATGGAAGTAAGAATGAATTTTCTGATTTGTTTTGCTTTTATGACTTTTGAGAAGTAAAAGCAAGGAAATAGTTGCCCAGTAGTAATGAGTTGTTATTCCATTTTCTTGATGAAATGACAAAATGGAAATTTTGAAATTGCCTTTTTCTTTTCACTAATACTCTAAGCAATGACTTCCTCTTTTCTACTTCTCTGTGATATATGGCCCATCCATCCTAGCTCTGATGAATGACTCCTCTTTACTTCTAACTCTTCGGCTGATGACTCGTCATAAATTTTGTAGCAATACTGGTTATGGGAGGAACGAGTAAGAGTGGGTCATAAATTTGTCAACACCAAGTGGAAATTATATTATGGATTGATTAACAGTGTCACAAAATTGGAGAGTGTCTCTTCTTTAAACCATTAGAAAGCCAAGTTACCAATGATTTGAGATTAGAAGGAAGTTTCAAAATGTCCAATTTAACAAAAACATGTCACCTGTTCGAGCCAGAATGGCACTAGCTTTTATTTACATACACAGAGTTAAACACCCTACTGGTTCGACCAAGCAGACCTTATTTTGTTTTAGTCATTTTCATTTTGGCTTGTTGGATAAAATATGAACATCTTTTTGAAAATTTTGAAGTCTGACGACTGTTTTTTTCCTTGTTAGCAAATCGGCAAATTTGAACATTTTTAGCTGACTTGTACGCAAATTGGTCCGACATTCCCCCACCCAATTCATATTTGTCTGACAATTGGTAACTTATGATAAGAACATGCGATAGCCTTAGAAAAGATTGTGCTGTAAAATCAGAGACTCTGATGACTTGAAAATTGAAATATTCATGTTTTGTAAATGATAGCCATGCATTTTCATGACAAGAAACTTTCATCATCATTATCATCGTCGTCGTCGTCGTCGTTATCATTTATTAAAGTCAGCATATTCTCTCTTAAGAGGTGTTACCGACTCTCGTGCCATACTCCCTCCCTGCACTTCTTCTTATCTTGAGGATCCTCCTCATTGAGACCAACCTTACTGCTTTCTTTCTTTACCATATATTTCCATGAAATCTTTGGTCTTCCTTTCCTTCTTATGTGCCATCCACTTTTATATCCCACGCCCTTTTCACAGATTCACCATCTCAATCCACTTCTCTTTACCCTTTCCACCTTAGTTTCTTCCAGACCAAACCTTTGCAAATTGTTAAAAAAATCAGGGTTCTGTCCTTTGTGAATCGGTTATTTCACAGCATGAAACTTTTATGAATCCGGAAAAACTATTGGCAGGAGTGTTGGATTTTACAGTAGTTCAAAGAATGAGGTGTAATCATAATAAAATAGGAAGTTGTTGAGGATATCCTAATATTGCTCATCACACCAGTCACCAGAGGAAGTATACATATTTATTTTTGTTATTACCAGCGTTGAGAAGTTTTGACCACTCTGATTGAAACAAACAAAATTGTTATTATGTGAAAAAACAGAAACTACTTGATATTCTGTCATTTTGGCCGGGAAATGTTTTTAACTTTTCTATTGCCATATACTGTTCATGTGATTTTTATCTAGAGTCTGTGAAAAATTCCACTCCTTGCACAACAACAAACTTAAACTAGAAATGTAATTCGTCATGAGGACGAATTAGGTGGTCTGTTATGTAATCTGAATAACTGATCTTGTAGAAAATTGTCTGAGCTACAACATATCAAAATTTGGGAGAAAAAAGAGCACAAATAAGCTAGATAGTGCTCAAAGATTAATGTTATGTAGATTCATATGATGTGAATTAAATTCACTTTCATAGACATAACACGCAAATTAAGAAATTTCTGACATGTCACTTTTAATTGAAATTTTCACTATGATGACGTCATCAAAACGAAAAGTGAGGGTGACTTTTCTTGTAGAGAATTGTCTTAGCTACAACATATCAAAATTTGGGAGAAAAAAGAGCACAAATAAGCTAGATAGTGCTCAATGATTAATGTTATGTAGATTCATATGATGTGAACGAAATTCACTTTCATAGACATAACACGCAAATTAAGAAAATTCTGACATGTCGCCTTTAATTGAAATTTTCACTATGATGACGTCATCAAAACGAAAAGTGAGGGTGACTTATCTTGTAGAGAATTGTTTTAGCTACAACATATCAAAATTTGGGAGAAAAAAGAGCACAAATAAGCTAGATAGTGCTCAAAGATTAATGTTATGTAGATTCATATGATGTGAACGAAATTCACTTTTATAGACATAACACGCAAATTAGAAAATTCTAAAATGTCGCGTTTAATCGAAATTTTCACTATGATGACGTCATCAAAATGAAAAGTGAGGTAACTTATCTTGTAGAGAATTGTCTTAGCTACAACATATCTACATTTGGAAGAAAACGATCACTATTTACAGAGATACAATCAATTTTCCATAAATGTGCTGACGTCATAATATGCAAATTCGTATTTTGATTCCAAGGCCTTTATGATGACGTCACAATATTTGTACTGGCAAAATGAGACATGAAATCATATCTACAATTCATACTCTATCCGAATATGAAAAAAATTGAGAGGTATTCAGCATTCTAACGAGCTATGGCGGATTTTATATAGACATGTTTTTACCACTTTTTACATTATATTGCCCATTGACGCGCACACGAATTTTAAAGTTTGACGCACGCGTGGGGCATTATAGAAGGTCGAGAATGACTGGAAAATGTAAGAAAGTGTCAAAAATAGTGTCAGAAATACAAACCATGCGAAAAACGGCGTTTTTACGTTTTGTACGCGCTGTGCGCGCGCATATTGTGCACGGACGGAAATTTTTGAAATGCTTAAAATGACCTGAATCGCACTCTCGTTTAATAGTTAAGTGATTTTGAGCATTTTAAAATTTTGACGCGCTACGCGCCATGACGTTATGTGACTTTTGATGACATGACCTGTTGACCCTTGACCTGAAGCATATGTGATATAAATATGAATGACCTTTGATGACGCATCATGAAGATATGATTGATAATGTGATTTCACAAAATGGCACCTAGATGACGTCATGATGACCTGATGACCTTGAAAAAATGCTGGCACTTGACCTTGATAAGCCTGATGACTGACAAAAATTTGATGAAAATTGATGGAGCCGAATTTGAGCAATCACGCTCACAAGAAAGTGGTGGGAAAATAAAAATAAACAAGTGCGTTACCGATATAAAAAAAACATTTCCCATAGCGATTACACGTGAACGGAAAATGGAATTCTCAAATCCCACTTTGCAAGTGAAATATGAGCATGATCCCGGCATCTGATCGAAAAATAAAGAGCACACTTGTGATAGCTTATTGTCTCAGCTACAACATACTCGAGCTCAGCGAAAACAAAACTAAAACGACGGAGATATTGCTCGCGAAAGACGGAATGTAGAATCCAGTTTTGAGAAAAAGTCATGTCCCATAGAGAATACACGCAAAATGTGAAAAATTGACATGCCTCCTTTAATCGCAAAAATACGCCATGATGCCTTTGTCAAAATGAAAAATCGTGAAAACTGCATTTGTAGAGAATTGTCTCAGCTAGAACATATCAAAATTTAGAAGAAAATCGATCAATATTTACAGAGATACAATCAATTTTCCAAAAATATGCTGACGTCATAATATGCAAATTGAAATTTTGAGTTCGGAGGCCATTATGATGACGTCATGAGTTAATTGAGGGTCAAATGAGACATGAAATCATATCTCCGACTCATAATCTATCCAAATATGTAAAAAAATTGGGAGTTTCCATCCATTCTGAAGAGTTACAATGAATTTTGTATAGGCATGTTTTTGCCCATATATGTTATGTATTACAAGAGATCGCGCACGGACATGTTTCTTGAACGGACGCTCATTCCGTTATTAATGGTCATAAAAGGATAAACATGGTATCAAATTGTTCAGAAAAACATGAGGAATATCATGCCAAAAAAGATAGGAGGAATTATGTTGCGTTCGTCACGAACGAAAACGCGCATTGTGTGCTTTTTTGCGAAATGCTTAAAATGGCCTGAAACGTATCCAAAATGAATTTGAGACGATTTGGAGCATTTTGAAATTTTGCGCGCTAACGCGCGGACGACGCATGCGCGCGCTTTTGACCTGAAATTGACCGGACGGATATTGACCTTGATCATGATAAATATGAATGAGAAATGACTTTTCGTTTTGAAGATATGATCATGAGTTGAAAGTACCAAAAAACACACAAAATGGCGCCTGGATGACGTCATGAAAACCTGATGACCTTGAAAATGTTATTGTCACGTCTTATGACAATGACCCATGACTGTGCCAAAATTGAAAGAAATTGACTGTACCGATCTTGAGTTATCGTCGGAACAAAAAAGTGCGGAGAAATATGAATAAATAATAATAATAAGAAAGAAAATTCTGACGAAATTAATAGGTAGTCTGTCGTTGACAGACCACCTAAAAAGGGGTTAAGACAGCATATTTGATATTACCTGTTAAACATTTTTTACAGGGCTCTTTTCTTCATTCATGGCGGTTCTTTCCACTTGTATAATGGGGAGGCGAGTTTATATAATATTCCACATTCACTGTCGACCCAAAACGATAATCTTTTCTTAAATTGAAGGGTTTTGTTGATCTATTTAGGGGTGCATTCAATCGACACTTTTTCACCCTAGAATCACGGTTTTCAAAGGCGTTTAGTTTAAAACACGGTTGCGTTCAAGCGATTTTTCGTCGGTCGTAAAAATAAACGTGTTTAAAAACACAAACATGAAACGCTGAAAAAGATGCGTTTTGTATCATGATTCTGCAGAATCACGGTCGCTAAAATTCGCTTGAGCGAACGGAGATCTCAATCATGATTCTATGACGTCATTATCTATTATATATATTATCGCTACCTATTTCTATTCTTCCTGGGTGGGCTTAAAAAGAGAGAGAATCAGCGTTGATGGAAAATCGCTGAAAATCGCTTGAACGATCTCCCGCAGTAACTGTGTTTTGTATAGGCGTTTTGAATTGTGATTCATGTTTGTGATTCTAGCTTCGAAAAATCGCTTGAACGCACCCTAAACTCTTTTTGCATTTGTACAACAATGTTTTTATCACTACATTGTAGGTATTCTAATCACTGTTATTGTTGTTCAAATCCTGCTTGATGTACACTATTTCTTGTTTACAATGTACTACTGTTCATTGTATTCCACTTCTATTTAAAGATGGAATGATGTCAACAAATTTTCCTTCCTATCTTATTTTGCAGCATGAGTTCCACTATGATGGCTTCATTGGGCTAGAACCGGGAGGGCAGTACACTGTCAGTGTTTTGTCACTTCCAACTAATACTCACCGGGAAAATTGGGTAACAAAGCAAATCAGAATCCCCTGGGAGTCATGTAAGTACATTTTAGAACAGGAATAACAAAATAAAAACTCTTATAGTTAATTCTCTTAGAACCTATTATGTGCTTAGAGTCAGGAGGGTGTTAACTCTGTGGAAAAACATGAGTTATATAGCCCTTCTGGCTCTCACCAAATCATAAAGGTTGCAAAGTTTTGAAATATTAATGTTTAAAAAAAAAATCACCCACAAGAGATGGCTTCACAGGCATCATATTGTAGAGGATTTCCCCCCTTTCTTCATTGTCTTGTTGGCAAAGATGCCTTGAAAATATACCATTTAGAGTATTGGAACTTGTATGAAATGATAGGCCATCATTTGGGGAAGTGCATGCCATTTTTTTAATTTTTAAATTATTAAATTTCATAGTGGTGTCCCTTTAAGATGAATTTGTCTGTTTGGAGCCAGAATGGCATTAACTAAATACTTTAATACAGAGTTAGTACCCTACCGGCTCCAAACAGACAAATTTGTATTTTATATTCAGTAAATTATTTACAATGAAATAAAAATATAGAATGGACACAAATTTGCCAAAATAATTTGCAAAATAAATTCCATAATAGGGAAAGCATTGGTGAACATCCACTTTGTATACCTTGAAGAGTAGGAACCTAAAGTGTCAAATGATGATAAAAGGAAGTTTTAACCAACTTCCCTACCTTTTATATAAAATACTTTTTGAATTAAGTATGTTTATTCATAGATTTGAATGTACATGTATTCTTACTGGACTGACAGTCTTCATAATTGAGCAGGATTTCTTAAGACTACATGTTTCCACACTTTTCTCACTACGTCTCTCCAGTGTATAATACTGCATTTCCAGTATTTTATTGAATATGCAATAATGATATGAGTTGATATAGAATTTCATATTTTCTGAATATACATGTAGGTTGGGTACCAGACCTGAAGATTCACGAAACACCATTTGCTGTGAATCTCACTCTCTTCCAAGATCTGCGCTCTGGCTTCAAACGTTTTAATGTTCATCTTTTCAGTGATCCATACAATACCAGAGAAGTGGATTTTAGTGTAAGTATACAGTAGTTTACTAAGTCTTCTTTACAAAAATGCTGTAATTCTCCTAAAAGTTCATTCACACATGCTGCGATAATTCCCTCCTGCGGTTTACCGTGGGGAACTTTAACATATATTTGTGTATCTTATAAAACATGTAATATGTAGTATGTAACATGTTACGTGAGTATGCGTGCATGACGTAGGACCTTTGTTTTGGTCAGCTACTTTTCATCTCCACTTGCCATTCATTTACATATTAAAAATAAACGTGCCATGGTGGCATCAACATCAAAACTTAACCAAAGGTTACTTAGATTTTGAATTTTTATCATAATTTTAAAAGTATATTCATTCCTATTCCATGAAACTTGAACATAAGGGTTATCAAGTATGATTTTGATGATTTTTAGTCAATATTCACTTCAAACTGCTGATTATATTCAGAGGATTTCATTTTTTTTTGGGGGGGGGGGAGGGGGCCCTGCTAATGGGCCATCCTGCCTTTAAATAATGTCCCAACCTCAATTTTTCATCATATCGAATTGCGTAATGCAGGCGAGATCGCCAAGAGCGTTTCCTTTCATACCGAAAAGTTTGTTGCATTTTGTGAGTCTGCCTATCTGTGAGTGCGAGCCAAACCTTCTCCATAGACCTGTGTACATTAATTACAAAAACGTTGAATTTTTACTTTTATAATTTACCCATATCTTTTACATTGATCAACTAATCGAGCCAGAGGGAAAAATGTTAATATTGAATACCGGTAAACATGTAAACTATTGTCCACACAATTTTATCTTAACTTCCGTAGAATTCTGGCCTTTTTGTTTTAAAACACCCTTTTTTTCTTTTCACACAAAATCAAAAAGCCCCAAATTACGTCTATGGGGAAAGATGTTGAACCACAATGACAAGGTGCATTTTGTTGATTGGTTAGAAGTCATTCTTGTGGCGGAAATGAACCAGAGGAAATGTCTAGTAGAAGAGTACGAGTATATTGTTTGACCTATCTATTCGTCCTTCCTATTGGCTGTATAGAATTCTGGCCTTTTTTATGAATAGTGCTTTTTGGGTCACGAAGTACTCAGTAATCTGTTGCCAATTTTGATTACACATGTGTACACATGCAACGAATGCTTATGTAATCGCAATGTTATTTGAGTTTAATATTTTCATTTTAGCACTCAGTTTTTGTATCGCCTGCATAGCAAAAAGCGAGACATAGGCGCCACTTTTCCGGTGGCGGCGGCGGCGTCAACATCAAAAACTTAACCTAAGGTTAAGTTTTTGAATTGTTAATATAATTTTGAAAGTATAAGGTTGTATTCAATGAAACTTGGACTAAAGGGTTCTGCTAATGCCTTTCTGGTGACCTTCATCTACGCAGATATAACTAATTGGGCGAAACTTTTCAACATGTTTTTTTTCTTTTGTCTTGTCTTTTTTTAAAAGACAGTTTACAGCATTGTGTATGAATGAATCTTATTAAAGTGACTCGGTAACATTGTTGAAGGTTGATGAAAAATTGCGTAATTTTTGTATGAAATGTTACTTATTATATTCCTTCTACTGTATTACTAACCCACTAACATGCAAAAAATTCTGAAAAAAATCTCAAACCACAAAGATATTTATGGTTTTCTTTGAAGGTGTCTAACAGTAAATTCTCCCAACCATTTTTGAATTTTCCCAACCGTCTTTCCATGAAAATAAGACATAAGACAGCTTTTAAAAATCTTTCAACACTTAAATATCTGGAATGGTATATAGAGCCAATACATTGCTTTGTCACGATTTACATTCTCCTAAAATGTAATTAAACTGCAATAATATAGTTGGGAGAATTAAGGAATCGATCAGATCAGTTTTCCCAATTTTTATCGTTAATAATGGTCTGTTTTCACTCAAACTTTCAGATTATCTTTAATTGTACAGCTAGCATTGAAGTCACTACCTTAATAGCACCACTTTCTCTCATCTGAACAAAGTTACCAAGTCCCTTTAAGAGCTAGTGACTAGATTCTACACTTTACATTTTATTGAGAGATTATTGAGAAAAAGGAAGAGGAACATAGAAATGATTACTTATATTTATTTGAGGGACAAAAGAACAATATTACTTCTTTAGGTGTTTGAACTGTCAGTGTCATGCCGAATCAACTCACCGCAATTACTTATAGAAAATTCTAAAGCAGAATGATTTTGGAGAAAAATTTTCTTGCAGCATGTTTTAATAATATCTTCCCATAAAGGGAAGTCATGTTTCATCTAGTTTACACAATAATACTTTGTGTAGGAATAGTTTTCTACCCATAATATTCCTTACGTTTTACTCCATATTTGTACAGACTGCAGATCTTTATGAGATGGATGGGAAAAATGGCACCAACGTCCTCTTTGATTGCATAGAGCCGACTGCAACTAAATTGAAGTTATATGTAAATATCAACATAATTATTTCCATGATATTTATGCATTGGTCTAAATCGTAAATACTTGTAAATGTTTTGAAGGAAGAACTACATATCTGAAATTGATTCCCTTATTGTTTCACTCTTGTAACTTCTGGTGTACATTTTCCAAGTCTTTCTTTTTGTTGACTTTGTGTCTGTAGAAGAGGGTCTTTGATGTCGAATAATAACATTTTCCTTATTAAGAGAAATGTTTGATATCCAAACAATTTTTTCTCCTTGTCCTAGGGTATTCTGGGCCCTGTCTTAATTACCAGAAGTTGGAGTTGCGATTGATCCAAATCGCAAGTCCTCTAATCAATCGCAAGTTTGCAGTCTCCTATCTCTTATATATATATAGTTGCGATTGATATCAATCACAAATAAGTTTTGATTTATATCAACTCTTTGTAAGACAGTGCCCTGGTGTCAACATTGTTATCGTTTTTGCTCAATATTCAGTTTGTGCTTATTCAAAGATCATATTTCCATTTCTTGTGTAATCATTTGTTATTTAAGGTCAGAATTCAGGTGTCAAACTTAATAAACGTACTATATTGAAGGGGATTTAAGTTTGCATTAGGCCTGTGTATAATTTGATATCACCATTGATTTTCAATTTACACTCCTTATCAATTACAATGTACTTATATAATTTTCATAGTGTAGAGTTATATGCCTTGCATAGGTCATGGAAACAGTTAAACATTTAACATCTCTCTACTCTCTCTCTCTCTATTTTTGTGTGTGTGCAAATATTAGGTTGAGTCAGTAGATTGCCAGTTTTGTCAATGGAACCTGACTAAAATCCAAGTTAAAGGTCAGTAGAGATATTTGAGTATTATATCCTTCATTAAAAAAATGGTGCCCTTGGTTACATGTAGACGATCATTTTCCTTTTTATAAACAAGTGGTCTTTCTATACAGATGGTCTGTATAGACAGGTGCATTTTTGTAGACAGGTGCATTTTTGTCTTTCTATAGATGGTAATGAGAAACAATTAGTCTTACTACACTGTACATGTGGTCTTTCTGTACAGGTGGTCATTATAGAGAAGTGTTTTTCTAGAAAGGTGGTCTTTTTAGATGGTTTATAAGACAGGTGTCTTTCTAAACAGGTAGTCATGATTATAGACAGTTGGTCTTTCTATATACCGGTAGGGGGTCTTTCTATACAGGTGGTTTTTATAGACAGTTGGTCTTTCTATACATGTTGCTTTTATAGACAGGTTGTGTAATAAGTGGTCTTCTTTATACGAGTGGTTATGGACACATACTTCACTCTTCAGGTATCTGTTTAATTTTCTTTTAGGTGTACCACCAAAGTTTGTGAATTGCCCAGAACGCGACATCATCCAAGAGGTAGAGATAATGAAGCCCATGGTGTACATGACTCCCGTCACCTGGACATCTCCCACACCGATCTTCCAGAGCAGCTGCGGGTTTGGCTACAATAGCTCTCATGACCCTGTTAACAGTGCCTTCCAAGTCGGCATGACTACACCCATTCGATACCTTGCATGGCAGTATACATATATGGCTGAATGCACCTTCAATGTCCAAGTTGAGGCGGGTATGTAAGAATGATAGTGCAATGCTGTATAGAATAGAAATTATGAATACTCATTTATATATATATATTGTATAGCATCTTTTGTTTCTCCATGTTCAGCTGCAAGAGATTATAGTTTTATAGCAGATACAACAGCTCAACTAACATATGCAAATATCGAAAGCAATGAATGAACAGAAATTATTTGTTTGCTGTGAAAAGCCGTACAATGTTAAAAGATATATGTTTATCTAGGGTTATGCAACAGAGAGAGAATTTATTTTACAAAAAATGATGTGACATCCCATATTTAGCCCACAATCTAATTTTATCCATGCAGTGAATAAATTGTAATTTTGGCAAGCTGACATTGGATGCAATAGATTTTTATTGTCAATACTTGAACATGTTATGGGAAGAAACTATGATGCAATTTTGTGTAGTTTGTAAAGTAAAATGATGACAGATATTTGCATTATACTTGTATGTATTTTTCAACAGCTTGTTTCAAAGGACTGTTGGGGTATAATGTATAGCTAGTTAGCTAGTTATTCAAACATGTTTTGTGGATGATTTTTGACATGTTGTATAGTTTCTAAACTCATAGACTAAAAAAGAATTTTATACATACAATATGCAAATTGTCCTAAGTTTCATATTTAACTTTTTTTCTCTTTTCTTTTTGTTGTTGGTAGTTGATACCACTCCACCAAAGATCTTCTGTCCTGCTAACATCACTGCATATGGGAAACCCAAGATGAAAACGCTTGAGGTCACATGGGGCGAACCAACATTTGACGACGCATCAGACACGACCATGACCATTGTTACTCCATATATGCCTGACACTCAGACTTCATATAACTTTCCTGTCTGGGTGAATACTACAGTGAAGTACCAGATTATGGATGCCTACAATAACATAGCATACTGTAGCTTCTCCGTTTATGTCAAAGGTTTGTCATACTCCTCTTAATTCCAACATATAGGTCATATTCGTCCCCCCTTCTGTGCCTCCTCACGCTAGAACTGCGGTGATGAAATCTATTGTTTTAACTTGGAGAAGGTTATTCCAACAGGTACAGTTATTCTGAAGATTACTAATATGGGAGCTATTTAATATCCCATCCAACCATTTTACTCTTTGAAATCTCATTTGCCATATTAATTGTTGGTCAATCGACGTGCACAGAAGAGGTTGGGGTAAAAATGTACTTGGAAGACAGCATGTTGAAAAAAGGCGCATATCATTCCATCTTGAGCACAAGATTTTATATGACATTATTCCTAAATTCTCATATTAATTTTTTTTAACAATATGACTGAATTCTTAAAAGTTTAATTCTCTCTTTCATCCTTTTTTCATTAGGTGATACCGATCCACCACGGATAACTTACTGCCCTCATAACATTGATGTGAGAGGGCGACCCAAGATGAAAAGTGCGGAAATCTATTGGGACAGGCCACAGTTTAATGACGCATCGGATACGATCGTGACCATAGTCACTCCTGATATGCCTGCCAATGAAACGTTCTTTCAGTTTTCTGTGGGTATGAATACCACGGTCACATACAAGATTATAGATGCCTACAATAACTCAGCATACTGCAGCTTCTTCGTTTATATCAAAGGTTGGTCATATTGGCTTTCAATTTCAATTCAAAATCAAAACATTTATTTCCTTCTTCTTTGTTACAGACATGGAATTAGAAACAAAAAACATTCCGGTACAATTAAAGGACTCATGCAGGCATGGTCTCTGAAGATCGAGCATAAGAGAATGCTTGTGATTCGGGATGCCCATTTACAAAAACCACCAAACATTACAAGTCAAGTACACTGCAAATGAGATGGATAGAAGGATACAAACTCAAAGTGACAGGGGAAGGGGGGTAGAGTTAAAGAGAGATGGGATGGAAATATAATGCCTAGAACAATGTTGACAATATCACTTATTTGACCATAATGATGCAGAACATACATACAAAGTAATAGATAGAAGATGCAGAGTGAAATAAGGAATCGTACATGGGTCAGGGTTCACAAAAGTGAAATTCTTCCCTGTTGCACATAGGCATGTAAACCCTCGCATGCCATTCCGAAAAATATGATAGATGCTGCAAGGTACACATACATAGTTATGGAATTGAATGCAAGCAAGGAAATTATCAATGAAACATTAAAACTGCCAAAGTTAAATTACATGACATATATGTTTTAAAGTTCATGGACTTAACACTGTTATTTCATATAAATAAAGTATTCATGTAAATCAGGAACCTATACATCAGATGTATTCATGTAAATGTAAAGAATCTTGATCTGCAAGAGTAACTTGTTATATACTTAGTAAGATATAACTTGGGATAAAACCCACAAGATGTGCATATTAAATAGAAATGAACCTCTGATGGGCTAACAAATTTGTGATTCATTTTAACTGGTTTAGTTTGGGCATTAGCAAAGTGGTTTTTGGTTGAAGGGAAGAGATTGCAGTTTTGAAAGATGATAAATGCTAAAAACGCATTAGTAGTAGTAGTTGTTGTTGTTGTTGTAGTAGTTGTTGTTGTTGTTGAGGTTGGTGGTGGTGGTGGTGGTGGCGGTGGTGGCAGCCGTGGTAGTAGTAGTAGTAGTAGTAGTAGTAGTAGTAGTAGTAGTAGTAGTAGTGGTGGTGTATTAAATTTGTGTTAAAGTTAATAATTAATGCTTTTCTGGTTCTGAAATAACAGAAAATATTATCTGTTTCATATGTTTCATATGATTTATGTGTTTCGTATGCTTTTTCTTGTTTTTTATGTCTTTCTTCCAGAGACTCCATCAGCTTCACCATTGGTGATAGCATTGTCCTGCTTAGCCGGATTCCTTCTCATTCTTCTCGTGGCTGTCCTCATCTGTAGGAAGATGATTGTCAGGGAACCGCAACCTGGTATATGAACACTCATTTTTAAAATAAGATTTGTCTTAAATTAGGCCCCCTATGTATCAAAAGTGCAATAATTTTTAAATGTGATATATGTATTAGAATATTGTCAGTTTGGAGCCAGAAGGGCATTAACTCAAACACTTTGAACAGAGAGTCAACACCCTTCTGTCTCTCAACAGACAATATGTATGTTAATATGTCTACTAGCAGTGAGACATGACAGTGGTGTATGAGGGCAAACAGACCAAGTCACTGCTAAAGTGTGCCCACCATCTATCACAATTTCAAATTCATGTATGAATCGTAAGAGTAGAGTATTCTTTGTAATTCATTTTGTTTTCCTACTCTCATACAGGTTCCACGGAGAACCTTCCACCACACCTACATGTTGTGCCTGAATCTACTCCCAACACATCCATGGATGGTATTCCTTGGAAATGTCTTGCAGATTATGAGAGTCAGCTCTCACTAGACAAGAGTTGCAAAGATCTTTACGATACCCTGGGACATCCTGTACGCTCTAAATCGGTACCCAACATGCAGGATCAATCCTCGGGGTATATCAGCAATGAGGAAGAATTCATTCCAAGCTTTGGACACTCTAAAAATCGATCTCGTCTTAAAAGTGTAGAAGAGGAGGAGCTTGAATCTTTGGTCTTTGATCTTTGCAACAGCAAAGAAGAGGAAAAGTCCTCCTGCGGATCACGATATTCAGGCTTCTCCGACGATTCTCCAGTCTCACTGGAATCCAATTGTTGATTGTTAAAGCAGAAGGCAGTGAGAACAAAGCTATTGTGTAGCTGAGAGCAACTGATAAGAGGAGACAGTATGAACAAAGTTATAAGAGCCAACCTACACATTGCAGTATTCAAAGCCCCCTGATGACTCCTCATTCTTATTGGAATCCAAGGAGAACAATTTTATTTTATAGCTGAGAGCAACAGTTGGACAAAAAAAAAACCAATGGGATCCACATGTTTCTGAACAGGGTGTCTGCATGGGAGAACAACTTCTTGTGAAGATGAGAGCAACTGATGGAACAGACAGTACAGACAAAAACTTAAGGGTCCTACGTACGGATCACAGTATTCAGGCTCCTCTGATGATTCCTTTGTCTCATTTGTAGGTGAGAGCAAAAGATGGACCAGACAGTAGACCAATGGGATCCACATGTTTCTGAAAAGGTTGTCTAGAAGAACAACCTCTTATGTCAGTGATGTGAGAGTAGTTCACTGAGTATAGACAAGGAAAAGTCCTCCTACGGATTACGGTACTTCAGGTTTTCTGACGATTCCCCTGTGTTACTGGAATTCACTTGTAAAGGAACAGGATGGCGGTGAGAACGAAGCACTTGTGTGAATGGAAGCAGTCAATAGACCAGATGATATAGGCGAGGAAGGATTACAGTATTTTTAAAGACCCTTTGGTGATTTCCTCTCCTCTGTGAAATACATGTGTTCATGAACATGGCTTATTTCAAGTACAGATATTTAATTGTCATATCTAAAACTTTTGCAAAGTCATTGGTAATGGCAGTGTATCGGTGACTGTGTAGTCCTACTGTGTACATGGTAGACACCTGTTCAAATACAAATGAAAAGATGCATTTCAAACTTTTAACTATTTGCAACACCTGTGTTCTGTTAGTTAGTTAGCTGTTAGTTGAACAGAGTGTTAGGAAGATGATATGAATATTATTTTGTAGTTTCCTTGGAGAAGGAACTATTTTGTTAAGTTAACCTCTTCATTCATCTTCATTCATCTTCTCTTCATTCATTCATTGATGTAATTCTGGTTGTGTAACAAATTCCATTTGTCATGCGGTTTTGGGATATAAATGTAGTCAACATTGCAACCTTTTACACCGGTATGTTGCTGCTTGCCATAGTATACGAGAGGTAAATGTTTTAATTTCATTCCAATCACTGTCTCATTAAACAGTTTAATAGATTACAAAGGATTAACAAAATAAGATGTTCTTTAGCACTCAGACTTTGTATATTGCTATGGCAATTACAAATCATCTTCTCATGAGTGGTTTATGGAGAAAGAAAGCAAAGTCTACCTGAATGCACCAAAATAACATGGGTTATGCAAGAATTTTATAGAAATATTATTGCTTTTTTAATCAGGTTATTTATTATTATATTTATGATATTAGGACACGTTAGTAATCAATTTTCAAATGTCTTTTTTTATTGCATTACATGTGATTGACTTTTCGAATTTAAATCAAAAGTTGTAAACATTATGTTTATAACACAATATTTATAGAATGCACAGCATTTGCTGAATGGTTGTGAATGAATTGTGGAATTACTGTATGAATTGTGGAATTATTCATAAGACAAATATGTCTTTAGATTATTGTTGTGTTTCATTAATATAATTTTATTTTTGTGGTGTAATAACTTTCAAAATTTTAAAAATTTATTTGGTATTTTTCCAAGTTTAATGCAATATGGAATTATAAGAGAAGACAAATTATTTAGTTTGACATATTAGATAATTAAATGACCAAAGAAGAAGATTTTTTTTTTGGGGGGGGAGGGGGGGGGGAGTGGGGAAGGAGCAGTCATTGACAGCATATATACATTATACTATATATTTTGGTTGTTTTGGTTGCTTTTTAATTTTTATATCCAGTTGATGTATTTGATTAATAAACTCTCGATCAAAGTTCAATGTACAATGAGGAAATCATAATGTGCCAAAATTTTGGATGATTGCTTAAATACTTTAAATAAAAAATTAAGTAAGGAATACATGACGAGAATGTCCAGGTTATCATGTAATTTATTTTAGTGGAAATTGATAATTCTTAAGTTTTCAAGAATTCTTAAAATTAAATTAACACTTTTCTGGTGGCAAACAGACACTATGTGAAATGTTAAAACTGTCTTGTCATATTTACTGCATACCTCAATTAATGATTTTTCATGGTAATAATCTACTAGTCTTTCATGATTGTTGCAAGTGATCTTATCAGTACTTTCTTCTTCATCTTGCTGTCTTTAAATCATTCTTTCAGTACAATGTTACAAATAGAGTTCATGATCTATGCTAGCTATGTCATTCATGTTTATAAAGCTGAATAGACAATTATATAAATGTAATTATTGAATATATGATGTTTGTTATTGGTATCAATACATTGTTTTGAGATTTTGATATAATGGGAAAAGAAATTTTAGATTACAATTGAAGAAAAAAATTATATGGATCTCCTTGTAATGCCCCATCTAATTTGTGATTTGCTTTAGGAATACATCTACGGGCATGGTCTTTCAATGTGCTAAAGATGCTAATATATAATCCTGCTGTGTATATATGATCTTAATTTAGTCCTGTGGTCTTTTAGTAAATAAAAACACATCACCTTCAAAATATTACATTTTATGGACCAAAGTATATATGACCGAGGAGAAATAGAACAGCAGTTTATTGTAGTACTACTTTTTTAATAAATTTGTATTTGAAATTAAAGGAACAGTTTTATATGTATTATATGTACATGATCATGAATGTTGGGATGGTCTTCAGTGTACTCAACATATTTTGATTATCTCCTGCTCTTTGTTGTTTGACAGTTTTGTGGTTTTATAGTAAGCTCAACACCACACACTTCATATATTTTATCTCATGGACCAAAATATGACTGAGGAAAAAGGGATGAGCAATTGATTATAGTACTACTTTTTTTATTTAGTGAGTGTTGGTTATTATTATTACTATTACTATTATTATTATTATTATTATTACTATTATTACTGTTATTATTATTATTATTACTATTATTATTATTATTATTATTATTATTATTATTATTATTATTATTATTATTATTATTATTATTATTATTATTATTATTATTATTATTATTATTATTATTATTATTATTATTATTATTATTATTATTATTATTATTATTATTATTATTAATAGTATGCTACTTCCCCAATGTTGACTTGTTTTCAGCTTACTTCTCAGGAAACAAGGTACAGTCTTTCATAGTTATAGAAAAAAAATCATGGTAGGTATATATTATTATTATAGTCATTGTACATTACATAACTATTTTAATAGAAATATTTTGAGAGAATATTTTTATAGAAGATTTTGTTTGTATATATCACAATCAATTTTACATCTAACAATATTCTATTTGGTAAGATATTATTTCAACTGTGTTTTCATGTCCTCTAAAACCATTAAATTCATTTGGCAGGAGGGCTAGTATGGTCTGGGTACAAGCTGCAAGAATGTTGCACTTGTCGTTCTATAAATTCTTGAGTTTATGTGCAAAAAATAATGTAGCTGATTTGGTGCCATTGTAGAAAAACCTCTGAGATATGCATTTTACTAGTAGTCTTATGGTTCTGAGATGCTTAATTATGAACCCTAATTAATTATGAACCATGAGATGTTTAATTAATTATGAACCATGAGATGTTTAATTAATTATGAACCATGAGATGTCATATGGCCATTTTGATAACTACATCATGATTTTTTTTTCTGATTTGCTCAAAACACATTCAAATTATGACTATAGATGTTTTCTAAATAATGTTGCTATATCCAAAAATAATAGTAAGAGATAATACATATTCAAAGCTTTTTTATGCTTCTGTATAAACAATGCATATAGAAGAAATTATATTCTCCAAAAAAAATGAAAGAAAGAAAAGATTATATTTGTTTAATACAAATAATTTGTATGATCTCAAAAAGTTTTTAAAATTATATTGTGGGAGAATGTATGCAAGGATGATTAAGTATACATGCATAATTTCATATGTGATCAGACCAAAGGAGAAAGCTAGGTGTAGAGTATAGGCATAATTCATTGGAACTTCTCTGAGGTGAAACGGGGGTGAAACTCCATATGCAGGGATATGCCACTGTTTCACTCAAGTTATTGTCAGTTGGAGTTCTGTGTGATTTGAAGAAAAAAATCTGCAGTTGATTGTCTCGATAGTCTAGTAAAAGTGAAGCAGAATTTTTTTTTGTAGAATCCAAACCCTTCCATGCAGATTTTTTTTCTTCACCTTTTCCTTTTAATTTTCTGTAGAAATTATGTGCCAGTGGGATAAATATCTTGGAAATTATTGGTGGATGGTGCATTAAATTCTTTGATCTGACCTAGTTTATCATGTAAGAATTAAAATTATCTGTAGAAATAAAGAATTTACTCTTTAAAACGTTATGTTTGAGTATTTGTGCTGTCAAAACATCTGCAAATAAAATATTTTGTTTATGTTGGCATGCAGTACTGTAAGGAGTACCGGTACTCAGATGAATAAAAGAGATTCGTTCTCTAGATTTATTGGAAAGACTTTGATGTATATATTTCATTCATGAAGGGAAAGTTTGTGTATTGAAGGGAAGAGATATTTGAGAATTGCATTTAGGATGTAGGCATGTTGCCTAGCTGTTAGAGAGGGTGTGTGTGTGCGTGAGTGTTGTGTGTGTGTGTGTGTGTGTGTGGCATTGTGTGCGTGGGTGGGTGTGTGTGTGTGTGTGTGAGAGGGTTATTGTATGTGTTGGGAGGGGAGTGAAGGGGGAGCCCTGGGAATATGAAGGGAGATACCTGGAATAGAAATTGAATCCAAATGTTGCCAGGTGTGCAGGTGAAAACCTCTTTAAAGCAATCGATGCCACATACACACCCAAACACCCATTACTGGCTGAAAAACAATAACAATAAATTATCTTCAAATAAAATTTTGAATCAACAAGTCACCACCTGCGTGGCTGCGTCCTATTTATAGTGTTGATATAGACGCGCGCTTATAAGCCAAATCAGTAGTGTCAATTATGATGTTGACCATATATTTTATGGTCCGATGATAATGCGGTTTGTAAGCGCAAGCACTTTTTTTTTCCTTTTTCTTATTTCTTTCTTTATGAACAGCGCTGTTAGGTTTGCTGACCCCCGCCATCACCACCATCACCAGTGGCGTAATGAGCAAAAAGTTTGGGGTGGGGCTGGCAGACAAAAATCCGCATCACCCCACTCTTACATGCAGGCCCCGCTGAACGTTTTTCAAAGTGGGTGGGGGAGGCTAAAGTATTTGCGATCAGGTAGAGCGTAGTGTAAATTGGCGTGGGGTCTAGGCGATTTTGAGGGGTATTTTGAACCCCCGTGTTAGGCCGTAAGTGATGTTTTCCTGGCATCCAGCTACTAACACAATTGTGACCATAAAAAGCAGTGCATGATAACGTCTTTTTAAATCAAGTAACAGTTTAAACAGTTTGACCCAATGCCGATGCAGAGCATCGTCCACGAGCCGCGTAGCGGCGAGGCGATTTTTTTTTTTTTGGGGAGGGCTATTTTTAACCCCCCGGCCCGTAAGTGATGCTTTCCTGGCATCTACTAACACAATGGAGACCGGCAATAAAAAGCAGTGCTTGATAACGTCTTTTTAAATCAAGTAACAGTTAAAACAATTTGACCCAATGACGATGCGGAGCTCCCGGCCCGTATAAGTGATGTTTTCCTGCATGGCATCTACTAACACATTGGAGTCCATAAAAAGCAGTGCATGATATTCAAGTAATTACAGTTTAATACACAGTAATATCCCGAGTTATCATGTGTTTGGTTAAGTTACCCGATGAGTTGAATATCTTCTCACAATATTTGCACTTGAAAGGTTTCTCTCCAGTGTGCGTTCTTTCTTTTTTTTTTTTTTTTCGGCGGCCCAAGGGGGCGGCCGGGGGGTTTAAACCCCTATAAGCTCTTCTCTAGGCCGCGGACATACGGGTATCCAGACTTTTCGCTAAACTGGATATACGGTTATCTACTAGTGTTACTGTTAGTGCCCATTAGTGACTATAAAAAAACATATGCTCTTCATATATAGCTATTTGGGAATGTGTCAGTTTGCAACAGAAATGGAGAAACGCGCATTTTGTTGAAAATCATGTGATATCACGAACATTTATAAATCACGTGTATGGAATTGAAAATAAGTCATGGTTTAATTTAATTTGGGGGGCTAGCGCCCCCACCAGTACGCCAGTGACCACCACCATCACAAAGTCCCCACCCCCATCGAAAGCCGAGCGCTCTCGAACTAGATCAAGGAATGGAATGCGACCTTTGACCAACGCGATGGAACGTGAACAAAATAGCGTTCGTAGTGACGAAGGATTTTATAGCGCTGGTTTCGTGGTGCGTCAGATCATTGTACATATATTTTTGTTGTTTATCCGACGGCGCGGCGCACAATAATATCATCAACGCGCTATATGTGGAGCGAGCAGTCGACCGTGTTATTATTTTGAATTGGATTTCGTGCAGTGGCATAGTTAGCTAGCCTAGCCAGGCCAGGGTTATTTAGCTTATTACAAGCTTGACAAGGATAACATGAGGTAGTACTTGTGGAAGGTAGATATACAGACATCCATATAAACGTTGATTTTGTTGGTGCTGCAACGGTGAAAATATGAAATAATGAAGAAGTTCTTGAAAGGCAACAAGAGCAAAACGACGGCCCCTGCTGCGGCCGCGGCTTCAGCTGGACAGGAGCAGTCGGGGGGAGCCGAAGCCCCCGGCTATGTTGTCAAAGAGAAGGACCTGTCCAAATTGCACAAAGCGGCTTGGACGGGCGATACCATCAAAGTTAAGCAGTTGACAAAGAAAGGCGATGTGAATATTCTGGACAAGGAAAATAGGTAAATATGTAATTGATCTAGAGTATAAATTATTAAATATTGGCATTTTAATCCTGGGTTTATCTGCTGTTAGTGTTACTGATATAATTTAATGTTACTGCATTAAACTTACTAAGTTAGTGTTACTGTTACTCACTGAGTGTTAGTTGTTAGTGTTAGATTTAGAAACCTAAATTCTATAGATTTATTCATGATATTAATAATTAAGTAATTGTTTCTGTGACTCACAAAAATGCTGTGACTCACAAAAAGTCACAACAACAACTGAGTTAATAAATAACAGTCACACTCTGACACTCACATCAGCTATCATCAGCTATATCAGTGTGACTGTGTGAGTGTGACTGTTAACTCAGTTCACAATAAAAACTCCCTCTCAGTGACACTTGATCATGTGAGGCACATTTGATTTATTCACCAAAATAAAATTAAAATCAGCTTATTAATCCCCCCAAATCAGCAACTTTAAACTCTGTTGTTAATTGTTAGGTCTAGATCTAACCAGGGAGGTGAGACATACTTTCTCAACTCCTGATCAACATGTAACTGTGTGTTATCTAGTAACACTAACAGTAACAGTTTGATCTAGATCTAGACCTAAGGGTAAGGCTAAAAATAGACCAGCGTTTTAGTTTAAACAAATGAAAAAGTGTCGCTTCGGCCTTCACCCAATTCAAAATTAATCTCGGAAGATTCACTTTGCATCACTCTGGCACTCATGTGGGCAAATATGGAAAAGTTTAGGCACTTAGCCGCCTGAAAATTCTGTTCCTAAATGATGTGAGCAAGTGAAGCAATCAAGGAAGAAAGATGCTTTATTATCTTTAAAATGCCATTTCCAGGCACCCTGGGCATCGTTTCATGAAACCGTTATAAGTACAAGTTCACCGACATCCCATTGAAACTCATGTTAAACTCAATACACGTATTTCAATGGGATGTCGGTGAACTTGTACTCATGACGGTTTCGTGAGACGCTGCCCAGGTTGAAAAACGCTGGTCTAGACACACAAATTAAAAATTCAGGATTTTTCTCTAAATTTTTGTGTATAGACTACGGATCTTAGATCTTACAGACTTACTTGATAATCTCATGATTGTGTTGCTTGGCCTTACTTGCAAGTGGGTCAGCAAACATTTAAAATGAACCTGTTTGACCCTTGCAAGATTCAAACAAGTATATTCACCCAATGATCGCTTAAGATCAGCTAGGTACATGTCGAACAGTGTGTTTCTACAGGAGACCCAGAAAGTAATGATATTTTCTCCACAGAGCCTTCTGCTGTGTCCCACATGCTATAAACACAAGGGCATGTTTTGCTTTCGTGGGGCACATAACTTTTAAACTGATTTTCTCTAACTTTCATTGACAACAGAACGCCTCTCCACCTGGCATGCAGCAAGGGTCACATTGATGTGATAGACATAATAATAGCATGTAAAGCTAAACTGAACATGTGTGACAATGCCCAGCGATCACCACTTATGAAGGTAAGAGAATTTGAAAGGCTCAAGATAATGAATGATGATGTGCAGGTCCACTGCCACTTCACTTTGATTTTATATTGCTGTGATTGTTTGCAAAAAGGATACACTTCCTTACTGCCCATTTTGCCTCCTACAACATGTAGCATGTTGGGCAGCAATGAAGGGCTTCCACTCCTGTCTGTTTTGACCTGTTCTCTAACCACGTCCCCAGGTCAAGTTCATTTCTTTCATTTTGTCTTAAAGTTCAATGCAAGGTGGTTCTGGGTTGTCCTTTTTCCCCTTTTTCCCTTTTCCATCTGATGGGATTCTGTATGACTCTCTTCTCATTAAAGGTAACTGTATGGGGTCATGAATTTGGTTCAAATTAACATATTGGAAGCATATGCGATTTTACAATATTCAATGATTGTTGTCGCGGTTGAAATTGAGTCTAAAGTGATGAAATTGTAAATAATAAACCCTTTATGTTGTATAGCGCCCTCTCAAGATCGATATTACTTTAGCTTTAAAACAATGTTTCTTGACTACAATCGACCGATTTGCTATTCCCATTTGTAAATTATATATCGGAACTGCATGTTCTGAGATTGCCATGGTCGCAGCTACCATAGATTGGCCTTAGGCGCTATTTGAAATATTTGAAATTTACTGGGAGCACCGGTAAATTTTGATTATTCGATTTGCTCGAAAGCAGAAGTGTTTTAGGGGCTAAATTTGTTAGTGCTTTTAATACATCCACAGGGGCATCCAAATATATCAAAAATTTAAAGAATTAATATCCATCCAATTTCAAAATTTCCCAAAACTTTGCATTACCTTTAAATGACCAGTCCAGTTCTGGCGCTGCCTCACTCTGATTTTATCCATGTTTTGATTGAAATCAGCATTTTGACTTGAATAGGAAGCTTGAGCTTACAAAAAGAAAAAAAGAAAAAAAACTTAAAGGAAACCCTTTTGATGATAACTATCATAAGATGTACGTTCTTTTAACACTTCTGTTGCTCTCTTCATCTCTTTGCACTGTCCCTCCTTTGCCAAATATGCAATTTTGCACAAACAATAGGTACCAATAGACGGAAGGATTGCTCTGTGCAATACAACGGCTTTGCAAAATTTCTTATTTCTGGACTTGATTAGCTCCATGACAACCCATTTAACACAGGTATAGATTAAAACTGCACTGGAAACAGTTAAATAATCTTTTAAGCTTTTGGTATACATGTATCTATCCCTTGATAAAATACAATGTGGCACAGGGAGATTATTTGTGTGGCATATAAAGAGGTAACCACTTAGTAAGTTTCCAAATCAATTTGATATGTTTTAACTTACAGGCTGTTCAAGGTAACTTTGGTGTCTGTGTGGAGACTCTGTTGCTCAACAAGGCAGATCCTAACCTAGTGGATAAGAATGGTAACACAGCCCTTCATCTGGCTGCTATAGCAGGAGCACAAGATCCCACTCTCTTTCTCCTGGAGAATGGAGCTATGATCAATGCAGCTAATAAGGTTTGGCATAAACTTGATCTTCTTCCTTTTTTTCATTGTATACATGTACCTATGTTGTTATATCTGTAAGTATGTTCCAATTGTGTGCAAATATTCATACAACTCTTTAGGTATGCCTTGTTAATTCGAAATACCCAAAGGTATGATGCTACAAGTGTATAAAAATCAATTCATTTATAAAATTCATTTTATGGCTATTACTCTTTTTTGAGGGATCAATAAAGCCATAAAAATGCCTACCAGTATTTATGATTCCCAGCTGTCATTGATTTGTGTTGACATTGGGCAGTGCTATCACATGTCATTTATTGGGTAGACTATGGCTGGCAAAATAGGACAAGAAATCCTTCAGCTATGATCTTTCTACATATTCTCTTAAATAGGGAGTTATTTTTGTTTATAGTTAAAAATTGTATGAAAATATGCCACGTTTATATTTAAAGGCTTTTCCTAGTGAACTACCGGTAAACTGATTGTACACGTTTATTTCCACATAGCGAAATCCTCAAAGGGATGCCTTATCTGCCACGCCAGGCAAGCCATAGTCGGAAGTATATTCTCTAGTTTTCAGACCCATACTAATTTTGTGATAAACAGAATAGTTCAAAACATGTGTTTTAATGCTTAGAATGTTGAAGTTTTGTCATTTTTTGAATTTTTTTGGATTTTTAAAAATAGCATTCTATTTTTACTACAAACAATATAAGGGTGTATTTTTATAAACTGTCAAATGAAAATATCCGGGGGTACCCATCTCAAAAACAAAACTGAGAACTGAGAACAAAAACGAGATGTCACGCCAGTAAACTCTTCGTGAAATGGTTTAGGAAGATCAGAGATTAAAAGTTATGACTGTCTTGTCGTTGGTTTTGAGTAACGGGCCCCTGAACTCTATACTGTTAAATAATGACATGCCTTGGGTCATTTGTATATATATCAACAAGACATGACGCAGTACACATTCATATTCATTTGGTCCTTTGTGGAAATTAAGGATGGGGAACTTGTGCATCAATGTTCATGGCATATTAGTATTCAATGTACTTGCTCCAGAATCACAGTACATATTTGTGGAACTCTTCTATGTTTACTTTTATATAACCCCATGGATGTTCATCAGTATCTTTTAAGCCAAGCTCCTACCAATAATTTTGTGTAAACTAGATGATCCTTGTTAGTGGTGTAATTTGACCTTTTTTGTTGATACATATTTGATACAGGATGGGAGTATAGCCCTCCATCTAGCAGCAGCCAACAAGCACGATGAGGTCATTGAGATTTTTTTAAATGAAGATGTTGATGTGAATGCCACTGACAATGAAAACAGGTTTGTTACTTCTTGTCACTGTTTTTTTAATTTTTTTAATTTTTTTTTTAATTGTATCAGCATTAATTGAATTTGATGGTAAGGATTGATATGTTTAAATTGTTTCTAACACACCTCACACATTCTCTTACATTTCTGCAATCTTGAAATTGTAGCATACACTGTAATTTAAACTATGCAGTATTATTGTACATATAGTCATACTTGTATGAATACCAGTAATCAGGTCAAAATTGAGCTTCAAATTTTTCTTTCCCAAAATCTTAGTATCTGATTCTAACAATTCTCAAATTGTACATGTACATTTATAGATGTGGAGTGATCTTTATTAACTATTGACATTTAAAAGCCTTTACTGTTAGATGGTTCACTCAATTCATAAAAAAGTAATGGTCTGTCTGCAGGTAACTTTTGATAGAATTCTTAATTCTGAAAATTGTATTCCGTTTGTTTACATACAGCAACATTTATATCTAAATCTTTTCCTCAGATTTCAATAATTTGCCTTGTTAACTGCATGTATCAAGCCAAACTGTATCTTATTTCTTGGCAATAACAATGGCACTACATGTATTCAAGGATCATTTTATGTTGATTGACAGGACTGCTTTGATGTGGGCATGTCAGACTGATCAGATAGGTGTAGTCAAAGTGTTACTAGCAAACAAGGCTGATATTGATATCAAGGACAGTAAGGGTTGGACAGCCAATGACCATGCCATCATGGGAGGATTCCATGGGTAAGTGGACTTCACTTTGGACCTGTACCAAAAAGTAAGGTATGAGGGTGTCTGCTGTTACAGGTTTGGTCTTCTAAGAGGGAATAAGTTTTCATTCGAAATGTGAAACTTGTGTGAAATTCTAGGTATGTGTAAATATATCTTGTTAAAGGGATCCGGTAACTTTGTCTCAGATTCTGAAACAAAATTCTGGATTTAGCTCATGATGCAATGATAATCATAAACCTTTAGGTCAGTCAGGAACCCCATGACTTTTACAAGCTGATCGCCTGTCTGATTATCAAGATATTTATGATTGGAATTACAAATTTTGAAAACCGTTCGCCTGATGGTTTTCATAACACTATAGTCTATTAGGAAAACGAGTATGGTAAAACCGGTCAATCAAAGATTTTTACTTTTTGAGGCACTTCTTGATCATTTTGAAGCGCAATTTTTTTAGGGCTTCATTATTACACCATATCACAGACACTAATAACATGTAGGGCCGTGTATCTCAGATTTAACACTGTTAAACGATCCCTTTAATGCAAAGGCATATATGTCAGATTTTTTCTCCCTCCCTCTCTCTTTCTCTGCCTCTGTCTGTCTGTATGTCTGTCTCTCTGTCTCTCCCTCTCTCTCCCTCTTACCCCTCTCTCTTTCTCTCATTCACTCTGTCTAACTGTCTATCCCTGCTATATTCCTTTTTACTACCCCCTCCCTCTCTCACTTAAAATCCTTGAGTCCAGATCAGTTGTATGACATATGCTCTATCAACAACTACTCCACATACCATGGTCAGTTTCAAACACTGGTCAAATTCAAAATCCAACCTAAATTGTATAAAATATTTTCATAAAATATAGCCTGGAGCAAATGCAACCAAAGCAGATATTAATCACTTTCCAGGTCTTCCTTTTAAATCGATAATCATAGTATCAATTTATATAGCACTTTTTCCATTGGATGCAAAGCATTTTGAAATGTCATCCCTGGTTCAGAATTTGAGTTAGAATATAAACAAGTCACCAATCAGTGACAGTGTGAAGTTCAATGAATAGATATATAACTTCAAGCTCTGTTTGAATTATTCCTCTGTTAGGGATGATTTCAGAAAAGGAGGGAGCCTGTTCCAGAGTTTGGAACTTATGTTTGTAAATCCCCTGTCTAGATTGATTGTCTCCATGGATGTTCCTAAATAGTAGATACATTCCATTGCCACTTTCCATTATTGTTCTCTTTTTACAGTTGCTCCCATCTGATAGATGAGTACATCTCTAGCAGACGACCAGCATCAGCTCTAAGATCAACCGGAGGGACTGGAGGAATGTTTGGTTCTACGGCAGGGACTGATGCTCTAGGCTTCACACTGGGAGGACCAGCAATGGATAACTTTGGTATTTGTCATATTGTCTGTTTGGAGCCAGAATGGCATTAACTCTGTGTAAAATGATATGATTTTAATGCCCTTCTTGCTGGAGAACAATTGTACAACATACATTAAACATGTATTCTCTAGCAGCAATTGCTCAGTGGTCAATTACTGACACTATTCAAATTCCTAGCTTCAATTCTTTACCCAAGCCAGGGAGGGGGTGGGGGTGGAATCCATCTCTCTACTTTCGGTTGACAGAGCTCCAAAATATTAGGATTAAAGTAGTAATAAAGGAAACCTGAAATTTATGCTTTCATATTATTTTTGTAGCAGTACATACCAGTATGTCTCCTTTTTGCCAAGATTTTGTACTCCTAAAAGCACATATACTGTATTGCATTACGAGGCAAAAGATGTTATCAGTTACAACTCTACAATTTTGCAGTCAATATGTATGATGATTGATGATAAGTATATTGTAGTAGAAAGGAATTCCACATAAACATGAATGTATGGTGTTTTTTTCTTTTTCAACAGATGATGAAGATGATGACATGTCAGAAGGAAAGTGAGTACCGGTATTTGACAATTATGGCTACATTATATTTTTGCCATGTATTTATGTTTTGTGAATATTAAAAGATGGTTCTAGAGCAATAAATGCAGTGGCTCTCAGTCCACCCCCCCCCCCAAAAAAAAAACAGTCAGATGTGAGGTGAATATTACAGGAATTTGGGATACCAGAACATCAATTTTATCCTGTAACTATTGTCACAATGCTTATGATTATCAGATGTCTATGCATTTGTTTTATTTTTTTTAATGTTGCAAAATATAGATGAACAAAATACTGAAGGAAAAATAGATATTCACACACAGATGTTTGCAAATTAATGACGAGATGCACATATGTAGGTTTGATTACTTTTTAATACTCTTGTCACTATTTTCTCTTCACAATTTCTGTTTGTTTTGTTTGTTTGTGTTCTTTTTTAGATCGGTAGCAGATTCTTGGGCTGCTTCAGCTTCCGAGGTTGATGATCCTCCAGTCAAGAAGAAAAGCAACAAAGTGAGTCTGAATACTTCTTTTGTGAGGTACAAGCTTATTGATTGGCTCCAGCCAGCCCTTGGTTTGTGTGGAATGATTACATCTTGATGTGTCATGCACTTTTTTGTATGGTACAGTTGAACATTTGTATCAAGGTTGTTGGTGGTCCATTCATTTAATGTGCATTATGCTTTCTTTCTCATCCTGTAGTTGTAGACATGGCGGATATAAAGAAATAGATGATCCATATTTTGAAAATATCTTTATCTCTATATACTTTATAAGTGGATCTGCACATTCTACAAATTGTTCATGCTTTTTGCATGTGTGAGAGATAAAACACTTTAACCCTATATCCTCTGAATTGTGTAATTTGATATGATAAAGTATTACATAATTTAAACCATCAAATATTGACAACAGCCATTGATGGAAAGCTTATCAAAAGTAAGGACAAGAAATATCAACAATGTATGTATATACAGCGTACTTTCCTTTGAAATGTAAAGAAAGCATACTTTATTCCTTAGCAATATAAATACAATAGGACCCATTCAAGAGTGACTTTTAAGCACTTAATTATTATACCTGTTACCTACAAGGCTTGAAGCCCTTTGTGAAGGGTTGTGCGGCGAAGCATGGCATTGTTGTCAACACTCCTTCTTACTTTAACTAGTCCAGTCATTTAAGTAATTGAGGCTTAAGATGACATTAAGAACTTCTTTATGTTCCATTTATTAGTACACCTGTCCTATTCCTTGATGTCTCTTTATATAAAGGCATAAATGTAGTAATTGTGGGTAGATGCCTATTGTTAGCTGTCTTAAAGATGTGTTGTTTGTACGTGTTTATCTTTGGGTCTAGATTTATATTGTTAGCTGTCTTTTAAACTGTTGTTGTTTGTCTTCGGGGCTTTACTCTGTCAGTGAAAGGTTTGAGTTCAGATTACACACTTCAACCCTGGGATCAACACATCTTCACTAATACTTTGTAAATTGTGGAAAATACAATAGTAATCATGAATGTAAGTATGTAATATGTGATAACCAGATAGCCAGATAACCATCTTGGAGCAGACAACATATTATCAATACAGAGGAATAGAGATGCAGAACAATAATGCTTTTGTGGCTTGACTTTGTAAATAATTGCTAATCTTCCAGATTGATACAATACTATTCTTTCTCCTCTCTATTTCAGCCTAGCAAACCCATCAAGCTGACCAAATTCATGAGCCAAGACTCTGACAATGAGTCCATCCACAGCAACGCCTCGGTCCATTCTACCACCTCCAGATCCCGCATCCCTCGAGCCAGGTCCAACTCCAAAGAGAGCCTGCGCAGCGCCACCAGTGCCCGTTCTGTCCGATCCAATGTCAGCGCTGCTAGCGCCAGTAAGATCCCCAAGTTGAAATCCCCGGAGAAGGAGAGGAGGAAGGGTATGGCTACTCCTACTGCTGCATCACCTGGGAAGAAACCGTTGAAGAGGAGAGATACCGAAGAAGATGAGAATGATGTGACACCAAGGGGAGATGCCTCGGTTACCCCTACACCAAGGGAAAGTGTTGTCTCTGCAGCAAGGGTACAGTCTGTTCATTTCTTTACTCTCTGAATATTTCTGTTTATCGACCCATTGAATAAAGGCTCGTTCAGATATGACACGGAAAACTGCCCCCAAAAATGAGCTGTCATGGTTTTCTTAAGTCCCGTTCACACCGGATCTGCGTAGTGTGGCGTACCGAGTGTGCCGAAATTAGGCTGCGTATTCATGAAAAAATGTTGCTTCGGTGTAGGTTGTGCGTAGGCTGGCGTACGATGGCGTATGGTTACGTACCCTGTGCATAGGCACCCATACCTACGTGTACGATTGCGTATAACGGGCGTAGGGTTGTGTACGTTTACGTAGGCCTGGCGTAAAGGGTACGTAGGTTTGCTTACGGTTGCTTACTGTGTGCGCAAGCACCATGCAAAAATGCAATAGACGCTCGTAGGAACCGCGAGTGTTGCCATTGGATATACAGATGTAGACACACACACAAACATACACATACATAAATAAAACATACGCACAAATACAAAGAAACATACGCATTTGCACATATGCCGACACACATACATATTCTAACACATGACAAACTCACAACACACCCTTCACCAAACAAAATTATTTATTTGCTCATTTTCAATCAAACAAATTATGTTACAAACATACAAACAGGACCACAAACATACACACACAAGCAAACAAACCCACATGAACACATACAGATTCTCCCAAAATATAGCAAGGAATAACATAATAACATTTCGCTGCATGAGGCATCAGTTTATGAATCTTATCTCTTTTTTATTTTTTATTTTTATTTCAACAGCCTGAGATGTCAAAATCACACAATGAATAAACCATAACAAAACAAAAGATATCAGTCTGAAATACTTTGTAATAGTACAAACATAATTACAAGCAAGAATACAAAACAACGTCAAAGAAACACTTTTATTAATGAAAAAATAAATGTGAGAACGCACACATGTAAACAAAAGATAGCATTTCCCTTCAATATAGTTATAAATACCTGCCAAGTTTACATCCAGGTATATAAAAGAAAATACTGTAATGCCCTCTACATTTCTATCAAATTCTTCAAAGTTGAACATTCAAGTATTACAAAACATAAATGTTGATTTCAAAACCAAAATACTGAAAGGGCAAGATTATTTGTATATAGAAAAAGAAATGTTGATCAAAGGAAATTTCACCTAGATGTGGAAGAAATAAACATGACTGGTATTCTTGTAAATACTACAACTAAAATACACTAATCTACAGTTTTGTATAACAAGAAGTGTAACAAGCACACAAACACACTCCTGCTGACACTCTGGATTTGCAAAAGAAATTACATGTTATTACACAACTATAACTTTATCATGACGTAATGAATACTATAATAATATCAGTTTGAAAATTGTGACATTTAAAAGACTTTTACATGTTATTAGACATGAACATATACTACCGTATAACTTTATCATGAAGTTGTAATTTCAGTAATAATGACTGTCAGAAAAAAAACTGACATTTAAACTCCTGTTAACACTCTGAAATTTAAACTGTGAAGTTTAAATGAAGATAACTAACACAACTTACATAACTTTAACTTAATCATGAATTAATGATTACTATAATGATAAAAACAGCCTAAAACTGACATTAAACTCCTGCTGACACTCTGAAATTTCAATTGTGAAATTTAACAGACATATACATGTTATTAGACATGAACATAACAACTGTATAACTTTATCATGAAGTTATAATTTCAGTAATAATGACTGTCAGAAAAACTCTGACAATTAAACTCCTGCTGACAAATTAAAGTGTGTAATTTAAAAAGATTTTGACATGTTATTACACATGGACATAATCACAAGATACATGTAATCATGAATTTAAAATCACAGCAACAATAACAGCCTTTCATCATCCTGAAACACTGATGAAAAAGTTCTTATCATTCACAGTTCATATAAACCCATATAAACAGTCATTCACCATCAGCATAGTCTTGTGTGCTGTGGTGACTCTCTTCACCGTGTTGGTCAACAGTGTCACGACAAGGCTCAGTAGGAGTTTTGGGCTTGGGGGTTGATGCTGCTGCGAGTCCAGAAACATTCAGGTCTGTGCCAGACACGTTCAGGAGGGGATCAGGGGCCTGGAACGTGTAGGAATGAGAAGCAGTATCATAGGCTTGCTGAATCAGACTGTCGGTACCCCTGAGTCAGACGGCGTCGTTAGTGTGGAGTAGGACGATAGTTTCTTAGCATGTCCAGCAGATGATGAGCTTGGCTGTTGAGGGGGAGACCAAACGGGCATATTGAGATGGGCCTGCAAATCCTGCGATGTGGACTGCTGTGCTTGCGACCAACTGTACTGCTGACCCTGCGACGGTTGACCCTGTGGCGAACTGCAGTGGTGCCGGAAGGGTTTTGGAGGAGGCTGGAAAGGTTGTGGAGGATGCTGGAACTGTTGCTGGGCTTGCTGTTGTTCTCGATTCTTCTGGATCTGGATACTTCTGAATTGATGAAGCTGCTGTGTTACCTCGAGATATTATGCATTCCAGACCTCCTCATCCATCTTGCTGGTTTCGTGAAACACCAACTATGCAAACATCCTTTGACTCTCGCAACCCTTTTCCACATTCATAGCTTCAGTTGTGGTAGCCCTGTTGGAACTGACCTGTCTTGACAGCTGAAAAGACACAAACAGGAGTAATGAGTAACATCGAGACCAACAAATTAGTTGGGTGTTCACTTTTGGCAATCAGTAAAGTGCAGAAATGCTGTACCTCTGCCAAATCTGAAGAGGAGATACCCCGCTTCTTGTATGGCCCTCCCTTGCTTCCGGATGCCTTGCTGGAAGCAGCCTTGCTGGGAGGTCTGCTGCCGGAGTCGTCAACATCAAGTTCTATGAGTTCTTCTTCATCGTCAGCCTCAGCCTCAGCATCCTCTTCTTCTTCATATTCTCTTTTTCCTCCTGATGTAGGCCTGCCTACCGTTCCTTTCTGCAACAGGTAAAAAAACAAGACATACCTTTCGGTCAAACAATGACATTAAAGTACATGACATTAATTTACAAAAGACAACTGTTTGCTCACTGTCAGTTGTGTCCGTAAGTGGAATAAGTGGTATATATATATATAAAGATATATATATACTTAGCTTTGCTCTATCCTTCCGTACAGTGCTCAATGCCTAGGCAGAGCAAAAATACATTGAATAAGGCAGACTAATGGAACATGGTTGCTACTCCGAGTTTCACGCCTTGCGAGCGATCATCAGGCAACTGATAGCATTCTTAAAAGTACATGATTACTCTACAACCTGGGTACAAATATGCTCCAAATAAGACTTAACTCATACAATACAATACAATAAGAATTACTCATGGGTGAAGGGGGTATTGTAATTGCTCAGATACTGCGCTGGATTTCTAAACTGTAGGTTATGGGAGGGGGTATCGCAAAATGGTCTCCACCAAAGTGCTAGTACATAAATATTTATTTATTTATTTAAGTATAGTCTCTTTTGAAGTTGCAGAGATTTCTTTTCATGGCGGCATTTGGAGATGAGTTCTAGTCTTTTGTTCAGGAGTGTTTGATTCTCGGCATTGATGATGGCAAGCTTCTCTTTTAGGCACAGTTTGCATTTCTTCGTTTCACTGGAGTATGCTTGGGCCTTGCTGGAGATCGACCAATCGATGATGAACGGGGTGCTTTGCTGTTTGAGTTGCCAAATGTATATGGAGAGTTCTGTGCGGTTTTTGTGTTTCTCATGCAGGAAGGACTGTAGGTGGTTGCCGTACCTCAGCTTGAACGGGGGCTCGGTGAGTCCAATATATTGCTTAGGACTTTCTTTATATATATAATTTTTGAGTGATGGCCTAGTTCGTTATCTGTGCCCTACAACCCCAACTCCCTGGCCTTTTGTTGATAGAGGTGCTTCTTGACCTCCCTGTTATTATACTCTTTGCACGCTTTGTCTTAGAGCATGGGGTGTTGCTGGACCCACTCCATAATGTCCACCCTCTCCTGGTCAGTCAAAACTTTAAAGGGGGAAGCTTGGGCTGCCTCTTCTTCTTCTGTAGTTGTGAAGCTTCGCTGGCAGCTGCATCACTATGTTCAGATGGTGGTGCAGGTGATTCCGCATCTTGATCACTGGAAGCATGCAAAGAAGGAGCAGAAGAAGATTTCTTGCCTCGACCACAACCCTTGCCCTTCCTTCCTGGCATTTTGCAGTAATTAAAGTAGAAATGATTAAGTCCTGCAGTCCAGTTCTAATAAAGTTCAGCAGCAATAATAAGAGTCCAGCAGGACAAATAAAATCTAGCACTGCAGGAATAGTGATAAAAAGTCCAGCAGGGATCAAGCAGTCACTGTGGCTAGGCTGCGGGCAGGTAGGATCTAGGACGCCTTTATACACTTTTACCGCTACGTCGGACTGGCGTAGGGTAACATTTTGACTAATGTTATTCAGAAATATTATATACGTCTTGTGAATTTAATGAATGAGTCATTTAATACTACAGTCAAACCTGTCCATAGCGACCGCCCAAGTGAAACACAAAAAGTGATCTTTATAGACAGGTGGTCTTTGTAGACAGGTTCCTTTAGTACATTTTTCAATGAGAAATCGTTTTTCAAGGGAAACAACAAATGTAGTCTTTGTGGACAGGTGGTCACTAAAGCAGGTTTGACTGTATAAATTTGCAATACCATTCAGGAGCTATTAAAATGTATTGATTATTCTTCAAAAATTCCTACATAGAATAAGATCAAACTAAAATAATACCTTAGCATTTTTTCTTTGTCTTTTTTAATAAAGAAAAGATTATAAACCCACATCATATTTGTTATCAATTATATTTTTTCATCACTGTTTGCAGACTGTGAGTGATTTCGATGATGATGATGATCTGTTTCCTCTATCAGACAATGACAAACCTAAGGTAAGACCAAGATTCCATTTAAAAACGAACATTATCCAAGTACATGTAATATAAAATGATAATGTCAGAAATTAAAATACATCTAAAAAATAATCTGAAGTATATATGTTGTTAGCATATTTTATAATTTATGTTATTTTATAATTTTCATATGTTTTTGTAATTTCAAAGATACAGTAATATTTCTAAACAGGTAATGTCGCCTAAAATGAAAAGTGATTTCTAGTGATATTTGGTTAGTTTGGTACGAACACCTAAATAATGGATTTCATGAAAGCTGAATGATATTAAAACATTATCTTTTATTATTCTCTAGCTGAGTCTTGTTGGAAAGAATAAACCAAATGGTAAGTAGTCCCAGATAATTTTAATTGTTTTTCTTGTAAGACATCAATTTATAAATTTTTGAAAAGAAATTTGATCTTGTAATTATTCTTGAACATAACTGAGTGAAGTAGAGGAGAATACTTGTACATATACAATTATTGTATTGATCCAAATCGACAGAATACTATTAATTAAACAAAATGGATCTTGAAATTTGTAAGCTATGAATTAGAACAAAGATAGAAACTGATCCAATATGTGTACATTAACATGCATATGTGTATTTTTTCAACGCTGTGTCAGAAGAATGACTCTACTACTTGTGTAGGGGTAAGGAAGGAGTTTTCACGTTTGGACTCAGTAGTAGCTTAAAACAGGCTAATGATACACAGATCAAGGGTAGAGTGATTTAAACCAATTTCCATTGTTTAGTTGCAGCAATGTTAAACAAGCTGGGCATGAGTGACCTTGATGATGATGATGATGATGAAGAGGAGGAGGAGGAAGATGATTCTTGGCTGACTGATACTAAGAAAGAAAAACAAGGGACAGTCAAGAGAGGAGTACAGGTAATTTTGCCTCACTTAATATTCTTAACATACTTTTGAAAATTAGTATATGTCTAAAAGGCTTGTTCAGATATGATGCAGTTTACTGAGCCTTTTTTTTCTCCATTTATATGATTGACAAGTGGGGATGAAAAAATTAGTTGCACGCAACAAAGCTCTTATATATACTGAACTTATCTCTGCATGTTATAAGATGCAGAAATGTGACGAGGTGTATTATGCTTATTCTGCTCCAGTGATTTAGCGGGGCTCATGTGAACAAGGCTATAGTATTATGTAATCAAATATGGATTTTTTTTTTTTTTTTTTTTTGCAGCCTACTACACCAGACATCGTAGTTGATGAACCACAGGATGATAATGACAATGGTAAGTGTACTACTGTATGGGCTTTGTGGTATGAATGAACATGAATCTGCGGTACATTTGAATACATGTTGTTTACATTTTTTAATACTATACTGCACTTTTGCTTTCAAAATTGAAGAATCAAAACTTTTATATTGTATTTTGAGAAAATGAATGTCATATTTTTTGTTGAGAGCCTGAAGGGTGTTAACTTTGTAAAACAGTAACAACAACAACAACAAAAACCCTCCTTCAAATTTCAGCAGATCATATACAGAAGCATTCTCATATGAAGGAAGATCGCAAGGACTTGCATAAGAGGTTTTGTTTCAAATTCCAATTAATAAGTATTTTTGTTGAGCATATGAATGGATGTATGTTGTAAAGTAAAGGAATTCTGACTCATCTCCTGTTTATTTTTAAATTTTTAGAATCTGATTGGGATTCAGATGTAAGTACACGTATCACTTGTTCATCTTTTGATTTCTTTATTTTGTCTTTAATTGTCTTTGGTTAGATATGTATAATAATGAAATGGTCCATTTGTGAATAAATACATTATTGTATTGCTAGATAAGTAGTCCAGAGTTACAAAATTGTCACTAATTGTCACTAAATTGTACTAAGTTATCGAATGGTAGTAGTTAATTTTTGCTACTAATAAGAAAATTTTATGTGTTTGCGATAGTCAAATATAGTACTATTAAGCTACATAGTTATTTAATCTATGTTTAATTCCTCAATATGTACGTGTGTATATATCTTCCTAATCTCTAAGATATGTAATCTAACTGATGTGATCTCTCTTTTTTAATAGGATGACTTACTGCCTTCTGAAGGATCAAACACTAAAGGTAAGTGATATAAACAACCAAACATCATGTGAAGATTTATATTGATATTAAAGTTACAGAAAGATTACTGGTACGATTTCGATATCGCTGCATGCTTAAATCTTGGATTTCATAAGTGTGTCAAGTGTATGGGGTTTGTGATAGAGGTTTTGATCTTGAGAATTGTTATTTACATTTGTATTTTCATTACTTTCTTTTATGTACCTCTCAGTCTATCTATTCCCATTTCCCTTTTCTTATCATCACACTCACTCCCTTTCATCAAAGAGTGACTTCAATATTTGATTGCTGTATTTATATCACATTAATGCAATGTAATGTATCTTACTGGTTTATAAACCCCTGTCTTATTCACTGTCCTTTTCATAGAACCAGCAAAGCAGACTGGTGCCAAACCCATTCCGGAGAAGAAGAATAGTACACAAGATGTGGGTAAGAAGAACAAAGAGAAGGTACCAGCCAGAGCTACCTCAGATAACAGTGGTGATCACTGGGATACAGAAGAGGAAGAGGATGAGGAGGAAGAAGAGGAGGAGAGCGAGTGGGAGCGAAGTGGCAAGGTGAGATGACTAGCATTGCATTATCATTTATCATGACATTTGTTGTTCAGTGTTACATCATGTGATGCCTTTAGTAATCATGACTAATTCTTTACACATATTTGTGAGAAGAGGTGATCCATCATTTGCTCCACCAATATAGACATGGGTTTGTTTTGTTGGTTTTATAATTTATTTTTAGGTTAGGTTAAAGGTAAGGGTTTATTCTTATGTTGGGGTCTAGGGATGAAAGTTTGAATTTGTTTAGTGTTATAAGCAGTTGTTACTGGAGCATGTATCATACTATCTAGGGATGTCACATCTAGTAACATCTAAATATTGAACAGTGTCACAGTGATAGCAGAGAAGTTTACAACCTATGATATAAAATCATGTTTGTAAGTAATTGTATGGAAGAGCAGTTGTAAACTATTTCTTGTTGTTAATAGATATTTCAGTAGAATGTGTATTCTTTCTGAGAACTTGAAGGTATTCTTTTTTGGTTGTATGTTACAGCTCAATAAAGTACAAAAGCAATTGGAAGAAGAAAGACAGAGGCAGTGGGAAGAAGAGGAGAGATTGAAGAAAGAGAAACGCTTGAGAGAGGCAGAGGAAGAGATCCAGAGGGAAAAAGAAGAAATGGCAAGACAAGCTGAGTTAGAACGACGACAAAATGAAGAGGAAAGACAGAAATTAGAAGAGGAGAGACAGAAAGTAGAACAAGAGAGGAAGAAAGCTGAAAGAGAAAAACAAGCTGCAGAGGAAAGGAGAATGACAGAAGAACTAATGAAGCAGAAAGAACAGGAAGAGATATTGAAAAGGGAGAAAGAACGAATGGAAGAAGAGCTTGCCAAGGAAAAACAGCAGTTGGAAGAGGAAAAGATGAGACTGGAATCAGAAAATGTTGCACAAGAAAAGAGAAAGAGAGAAGAAGAAGAAAGGAGAGAAGCAGAAAGGAAAGAACAGTTGAGAAAAGAGAGGCAGAGGATGGAGATGGACTTAGAGAGAGAACGAGAGACTTGAAGAAGAACGCAGCCAAGTTAAAGAAGAAAGAAATAGAGAAGCCCAGAGAAAACAAGAAGCTGAAGAGGAGATTGCAAATGAAAGAGAAAAAGAAAAGAAGAGGCTGGAAAATGAGAGAAAAGAAGAGCTGAACAGAATTGAAGAAGAAAGGAGACAGCTTTTGGAAGAAAAGAAATTAGAAGAAAAGCAAAGAGAAGAGGAAAAGAAAGAGTTCATGGAACAAAGAAAATTAAATGAACGAAAGCTTGAGGAAGAGAGACAGAGACTTGAAGAGATGAGGAGAAAGGAAGAAGAGACCAGAAAAAAGGAGCGTAAAGAACTCGATGAAGAAAAGCAACAAGCTCAGCTGATGCTTACTGCAGAAAGGGAAAAATTGGATACAGAGAAGCAAAAACAAATAGAAGAGAAGAATAAGATTGATGAGCTCAAGAAACACTTTGAGATGCTGCGAAGACAGCAAGAAGAAGAAAAGAAGAAAATGCAAGCAGCAAAGGAAGAAGCAGAAGAAAAGCGGAAGTTGGAAGAAGAACGGCTCAAGAGAGAAGAAAAGAGATTGGAAGATGAGAGAAAGAGACATGAAAATGCCAGGAAACAGCTTGAAGATGAACTTTTCAGAAAGAGATCAGCTGGTGAAGCTGATGATACAGATCGCCAAGCAGCCGCACATCATCTAGAGGATGAAAGGAAGAGGCTGGAAGATGAAAGGCAACGCATAGAGCAACAGAGGAAAGAGTTTGAGGAGCAACAAATCAAGGAAAAGACAAACTTATCGACCCTGGAGAGATCCATGAAGGAAGAGAAAGCTAAACTTCAGCAAAGTTGGAGAGAAATGGATCAAAAACGTCAAGACATGGAGAAGACTATGCAAGAGAAGTACAATGAAAACCTGAATGCGACAGGTGATATTGAAGGACAGTTGAAGAAGGAAGCAGAACTAGCTTCTAAAGCCAAGGAGGAGCTTCAACAAGAAAAGCAGAGGCTTCAGGAAGAGCGCGAGCAGCTGATGAACCGAACCAGGGAGATGGAGAAGAAACGTGATGAGCTGGAAGAGATGAAGCAGATGATGCGACAGAGGCTGGAAGAGCAAAGGAAACAGCGAGAGCAGAACATTACCCGTGCCACAGAAATGCCTCCCAAGAGCCTCCAGGAGACTGCGGGAGACCAGAGTGTCGACCAAGCCCTGAACCTCTACCAGCGGAACATTGAGAGGCGTCTGATGGACGAGGAGAGGTCGGACACGGTCTCATCTGTCAGTCAGTTTGATGGAATGATTGATGAGCTGACTCACGAGATGGAGTCAATGAAGATGGAGAAGGATCAGATGGAGATGTCTGATCCTATTCTCTATAGCACCATGGGACAGAGCATGGGGATGATGGCAGGAACAGATGGGACCTTCATCAAGCTACACAACACATCAGAGCTAGGACACCCTTCAGGATTAGTGTAAGTTATATTAATGGCATCACATTCTGTTACTGAAATGAACCCTCTCATGGCTTACCATTTTAGTGTTGAAATTTAACCTGCCATTAACCAGTTGACTTCACTTTTTGAATTATCTTATTTCCCTAGTCTTAATACAGGAACCACCTGGTCCCTGAATGCAAGAAAAGAAATACCAAAACAATTGTTTCATAGATGTCTGAGACAGGAGGAGGACACATTAATGACTCAAGAAATACATGAATATAAATGCTATCAAATTATGTCAAGCTCAAATTCTACACTCCATAGTTTCATTTTGCAGTCTACTTACATGTACATGTTATAATGAACGATATCATGAAGTTTGTTGTTATCATGTCATAAATTTGGATGAGATTTTAATTCAGAGCATCTTATACAAACCTTAATGACTACATTGTATTGTATTACTACATTGATATCATTATACAATATGATTCTATATGGACAGCATTTCCTTTGTATTTTTTATTTCTTTTCTCCATTTTTCCTTTTATTTAGAGCTGGATCAAGACCACTTACCAGCTCCTTGCCACCATCCCTTCTGCATCAAAATGCAGCCAAAGCAAACAGGAAGCAACAGGTTAGTGGTGATGCATGGATCAAGTTATTTTTTGATGATTGAAAACAATCAAATGAGGTTGGTTTACATTTATTGATAGGGTGAATATGAAGGGGCATGTATTGATAAAGATCCTATGAAAGAAAACTGCTGAGCTGTTTTTAAAAAGATAGATTAGATTAATGTTGCATACAAAGAAACACAAACCCATCTGTATCTGTAGTCCAAGAATGAAACACTCAAGGGGATATATATATTGAATGGTGCTGTTGTAATTATTAAGTGCACATTTTGCTAATGACACTTGTGTGTAAAATGCTGCTCTGAGCATATATTGATCTCATGCCAGATGTGGCTTAATAAGCACTGAATGCATAACATGCAGCAATTTGAATATACCCTTGGAATATAATATATCATGGGTACATGCAGTGATGTTTTCTTTCCTTGTCTTCTTTTTTCTTTAATGTGTCTATTATTCTGGGTCCCTGTCTGTCTCTCTGTATCTCTCTCTCTCTCTGTCTCTCTCTCTGTCTCTCTCTGTCTCTCTCTCCATATTATCTGCCAACTGTCCATCACTCCTCTTTACTCTTTACATTACCAGCCTGAATGGATGGCCATACTCAGTGAAGGAGATGGCCTTGACTACTCCAGCAGTGAAGAAGGCAATGGGTCTGCAGCTGATGATGGGGGACAATTAGGCACCTTGCCTCTCCTGGCATCCACCCCTATCGCACCCCTCACCGGCATCCCCCAGGGATCACTTGATACAACTCTAGGTATGTGGCAGTGTCATGGTATAGTGGTTTATTCACTAATCTCAATCCAAGGGTTCAGGGTTCAAATCCCAGCCTGGCACTAATATCCTCTGGCAAGACATTAATCCACAATTGCCACTCTCCACCCAGTTGCAAATAGGTACCTGACAATTGGGGGGGGGGGTAATGATAATTGCAGGGTCCTCGGAAAGAACAGCATTGATGCTGATGAAGCTTCCCTGGGTAGACATAATTATCCTTCTTATTATTATGTTTGTCCACATCCTCATCAAGTGGTAGTGGTTGTACTGGTAGTGTCATTTCAGTCAGTTAAGTCAACATCCTGGTCACAATAGGTAGATAAGTGGTGGGTTTTGCTGCAATAATAATGCAAGGAGTCTTCTCAATCAGGATGTATTGTTTGTGTGATGGTATCAATGACAGAAAGAGAGATAATTACAAGTGGTCAATATTGATGGAAGCTGAGTAAACAGACAGAGTCAAAATATATTTTTTGCAAGCAACTGTAAATTTGAAATTAATAGATTGTTGTTAAAACATTGATATGGAGTAGCTCATACATGTGTGTTGATTGAATCTAATACCCTATTCACACCAACATGATGGACAGCAGACCGACAAAAGATAAATTTAAAAGATTACATTACCCCGAATGACTCAGAATTGGTGGGTTTTGAGTTGGATTTGGAGTTGGTTTGATGGTGTGACTGGGGTTCAGATTGCCAATGTACATTCTAGTCACAGATACCTTTGGTTCCAGATTACAAAGTAATATAATCTAAAAATAGATCATTGAATTTCATTAACCCCAATACATAATTGTACCTGATTTGTCGTGGGTGTTGTATTTGAATATCAGATGCGACGACTGCCATGCAGTTTCATCAAGCGTTAGGGACATGAGACGACGAGCTGACAGAGAGAAAAGTGCTAGGCTTAATGCAGAGAACAGGTGTAAGACTCTACAGAGTGAGAAGCAGGACTTCTATAAGTAGGTTTACCAGAGAGAATGTATTATTTGTATTCACCAAGACTAGATGTTCAGTGAAGACTTTAAATTCTAATCATATCATACTGTCATCCACTCAAGTTCTTTCTTCTACATTGTCTTTTGTTATCATTTCATCATGCAATAGTTTAAAATTGTTCAGAACTTGAAACTCAAAATAAGCTTTGACAGCATCGTAATTTTTCTGGGTGATTATTAAGCATATTGTGCCTGTATGAAATAATAATTAAGGAAAGGAAAAAGATCAAATCTGAAAGTAGATATACACTAGTGGATATTTTGCTTGTAAAGTCCACTTTCTTTTTAATCGGTTGATTATCAGATTTGTGGGAATTACACAAATTACTATGCTATAGATGCCTTACCTCAGAAAATAAGACCAGTATACCTTCTACATAGTAATGAGAACCCAATGTTGTGAATTTTGGGATACATTTTATGATCGTAGAGTCTTTAGTCATGTACCAGGGAATTAAATGCAACCTTTTTATTTCTTATTACAGCTTAAGATCCTCATTTAAACAAAATATAATGCAATGAAGATTTCTTTTCTGTGAGATTGATTCACTTTTTGAATTCCTTCTTATCTAAAAGCAAACTGATGGCAGTTAGTGAGATGAAGGCAGGACTTGAGTCCAAGATACTGGATCTAGAATCTCAGATTAGGACCTATGCGTAAGTATAGAGACCATTCTTATATGTTGGGTTATCTTGTGTAGAAGATCTTGCTTCTTATATGATACAAAAATATACAGTATATTTTTAGGCTTAATTATGATATGGCTGATGTACTAAAACACTACTCATATCATGCAAATTCATTTGCAAACATTTACCAAGTACAAACCCCTTTTAAAAGTTGTATGTTATACAATTATCCATATATGGTGGATTTTTTCTGATTATTTGATTTGTTATTTGTATTACAGTTTTTGTGTTCATACATTTGCATTCTAAATGTGTGTACATAACAGTGCATACAGTCGCATTCATTGTAAACTAATTTTGTTCATTAGCTGTAAAACGACAATGGTTGGAGGTCCAACTTCAAGTTACATCTGTAGTAGTAATGATTATAAGAGGCATTGGTGTTTCATTTAGGCACATATGTCGGTTATTTAATCCACTTTATTTCTCTTGTTATATCTACAGGCATAGATTGGACCAGGAGACAGAGAAGCGTAGCAATGCTGAATTGATTTTGAAGAAAACAAAAGAACAACTCATCAAAAGGGAACAGGCATTCACAAAGTAAGTTATTCGTCACCAATAATTGTAATTACTGAGGAATGCATAGTGAATGTTAAAGACAATGTCTCCTTGAAGTATGATATCTTCCCTGTGTAATTTTACAGTATTATGTGTATATTTAATCTTAATCCTGTCAATTGTTTAGAGAATACAAAACTGATGAATTTAGATATCCCCATAACACCCTATTTCATCATGATAAATGGTTTATTTCCTCATCCCATCTTCTATGCCTGTCCCTCTCTCTTCCACTTTTGTTTGTTTTTGTTTTTTCTGTGGGGAGTTGTCTTTCTGCAGATTTTAAACTTATGGTTCTTGCTTGAAAAGGATAATATAAAGCCTTTTGAAAATTTGTGTTTCACCCTGCAGATGCTCATGTCAATTTATTTCAGTGTAGACCACACTGAACATACCTGAACCATTTTCATATATCTCATGCTTTGTTTATTAATTTGCCCTTCTGTAATTAATTAGGGAGGTTGAAGCCAAACAGAGGGCTGAGCTAGCAGCAAGGACCATTCAAGTAGATCTGAAATCAGCAGCTAATCTTATCAAGCAGGTGATTGCTTTGCTATGACAATACATGTAATCCATGTGTGTTTGAACTTAAGAATGGCCATTGCAATGGTGAAATTATATTACATTTGATTATGATAATCACTCTATACTGTCAAACCGATTACAAATCATATTTTAGTTTTGTAGAATATGTATTGACTATTTTGTGTAATTTATGCAAACTTCTGTATCACATTAAAAATATATTTCTTGACCTATTTACAAGTAATTGAATTATAAAGTATCGTCAGTTTGTTAAGAATGTATTGTTTGCATGTGATGAGTATTTTAGCAAATTGCAAATCATTTCTTTAGTGAGAAATGCTAGGTGAGGGGTATTTGTGTAAAGAACACTTCTTAAAGCCTGTCTGCACTAGTTTGGCCAGGAGGGATTAGACCTCCCCGCGTGGTCACTGACAGGTGGTTATCTCATCAAATCAGCTCTCAATTAACATAAGAAAAAGGGGATCATGGGGGACCAACGGGTACCACTTAGGCATTGTTTGCTATATAGAGGGCGTAAGTAGCTACAAGTAGTGCAGTCCCGCTTTAAATGAGATATTCTAACGAATGTTGATATGATATTGATTATCAGTTGGAGGAAGAGCGAGATGAGCTGAGGAAGAAAGCAATGAGTGAGAGGAATGCAAGACTGATGCATCAAGATATCTTGCAAGATCAGGAAGAGAAGGAGATGAAGCTCAAACAAGTAGGAATATTGGATTTACATCCATTTACATTTTTGTTTTTATTGTTGAATCTGTTGCATTATCTTCTATTTTATGTCTGTTTGCCTTCCATGTCCCTGTGAATCTGAATCTATCTCTGTTTATTTCAAGTAATGTGAAACAATTCAATTTCTTTTACAGTTTTATGCTTTAACTATCAAAGGAAGTACATAAAGTGGATACACATAATCATTTCTTGTTCAAAGTCAGTTGAAATTATTCCAGAGAAATAATCATTTCCACCATCATCCTGCATTTAAATAAATACTAAATATCTTGTTGTCTTTTGAGTGACTATTTGATTTTATAATGTTATGCCTTACATATTTTGTAAACAGTTGAAAATTTATGGGTACTACGTAACAGCAAGGAAATGATGAGAACAGTCATGCTATTTGTATTTTTTGCCTTTTACCTATTTTCTTCATAGGGAACATCTAAGTATCGCTATCAAAAGGTAAGTCTCCTTTACAAATTTGTTTAGGTTCATCCATAAAGATTACTTAAAGATTTCTTTTTTTAAGAATGCATGGCACTAAATGTGTCCTTGTTCTTGCTTTGAAAGGAACAAGTGTTATGATATGTTTGAACCAATGAAGACTGTCATGTATATTGGTAAAAGAAATCGAGAAGTAAAGAAATGAGTCAACCATTGTACATGGACTTCATATTATGAAAGAGTCTCGTGGTGAAACCCTTTAGGCTTTGATTTAAGAACAGATTAATAATCTTGTGTATGAAATCATCTCCTCCTTACAGGCTGAAGCAATAGCAAGACTTGAAGCTGCTGATGAGAGTAGGAAAGCCGCTCTCTCTCAAAATGACCGTCTCAAGGCGGACTTGTATGCCCTTAAGGTAAGTCTCTCAATCCTTCCCCTCCCCCCTAACGAAACAAAAAGATTACAAAATGTATATAAAAAGAGAAAAATAAATAAGACTAATAGTCAGCATTTCCTTATTCCTTTGCATAAAAATGTAGTATTAAAGCTTTCAACTTTGTCTTCCCCAAATACATTGAATCAAAAGGAATGTCCCTTGAGAACTTCTTTGTATTTGCAGATTTTGATTCTAAACGAAAAGGTTACTGAAAGCCAATGATTGATAACATTAATCATAACAGATCATATTTCTATTAATCTTTCCAAACCTTTAGTCTTTGATAAAAAAGTAGTAAATGTATAAGTGTGTACAGTCTGTAGCAGAGGGAAAAATACATTGGGCCAAATATTAAAAAAATTAGCTTGCTTTTACCTTCGCAATCAAAAGTTCCATATATATGCTTTTGTAAATTAATGTGTTGGACCCCACATCATGAAAATAGTGGATCAGGATTTATTGCTATATCTGGTCAAGATTTTTTTGTCAGGTGATTCTATCTGCAGTATTTGTCATGCCATGCCATATCTCTTCATTGTGCAGGTTGAACTAGAGAGACAGAGGATACATCATCATGACAACCAAGGTTTCCTAGCAACAGAAAACCAAGAACTCAACAACAAGATTGAAGAACTCAAGTCTGACATTGTAAGTCCAATCAAATCAAAGGTGGATTCAGATAGGTTACTGTTTTTCATCAACATTTTTGTGTCAATTCAGAAAACATCATCTGAACAAATTTAGTGTAACATTTAAAAAAAGGAAAACCTGGAACTTGACAGCACACTTGGGTCATAGGTATCAACCATGCATCTGTGTACAGCAATGCAACTTCCTAACATCAAATTCAAATTATTCATTATACCTTGTATTTATCTACACATGATGATTAATGCATATATCCTAATCGCTTGTAATTCTTGTTTGATTTTTTACAGCAAGTGAATGAGGAGGCCTTAGCCCATGCTACTATGGCCTTCAATGCACAGCTTGCTGCAGTGAGAGCTGAAAACAGCAAGCTCTACTCTAAACTGGAGAGAGAAGAGACAGAAATAGACAGGGTACAGACAGAGGTAATGTCCTACATTGTAATTAATAATAATAATAATAATTGGATTCATGAAGCGCCTTTTCCAGAAGACATAAGGCACGGTGTCTTAGTCTTTCAACAAATTAAAAAGAATTTTCTAGGTATGTTTTTAGATTATTTTTTGAAGAAGTCATGTGAAGTAATAATTGTAGCATAAATGATATCTAGGCTGCCTTTCTTACATCATGTGCTGTGTTAAGTGCTATGAAAGCACTTTGTTGGAATTATCAGTGTTTAATAGAGATTATACTATCTGTCAAAAATTAACCAATTCAGAAAAATTACAACAGTGTGACTTATATTCAATCACCTAGCTAATGCTTAAAATGCAGTCCCATTACAAGCAGGTTATCGCCTGTTTGGGGCACTGATCCAACAAAATTCAGATTAACTGGCATTCAAAATTAAATGTTATCTTCTGTAATTGCACTGACATTGAACGTTAAATTGTTATTCCAATGATTTTTTTGTTCATCAATGAAACAAATTGTCCTCTTCTACGATACTAAAAATTATGTCAAATTTCATATTTTCTTCCATAGCTATCATCTGCAAAGAAACTTGTAAATAGCACCAATGTGGAGCTGGAAAAATCACAATTAGTCAGAAATGAAACAGAACGGTAAGTTCACGATCCTTTTTTCAAGTGCTTGATGCTAATTTTACATCTAAATGATTATACCTGCATGAGACATTATACTCACATACCCATGTACTTTGAGCAAAAAATGGAATAATTCTACATGACTTGTATGTATCTTGGAATCAATAAAATGTAGCATCTGTAGGCTTTATACGTCACCCTATAATCCTTAGCTACAGTCTGCTTCCTGCAAAGTTGGTTTTACTGTTCATGCAAAATTTCGCATAGTTTTGCATAGTTTTGCATAATGTTTGCATAATTTTGCATAATTGTGCATCATCATCTTCTCCTTCTTGATTAATACAGTCCACTATTATCTGGTAGATTTTTTCACTGGTTCAGTGGATCTGGTGTGGTGTTTACAGTGTTTACAGTGCCCAATAAACAACCTACATGATTAAAGTGTCTCGGTAACATTGTTGAAGGTTGATGAAAAAACTGCGAAATTTTTGTATGAAATGTTACTTTATTATATTCCTTCTACTGTACTAACCCTCTAGCATGCAAAAAATCCTGAAAAAATTCTCAAATCACAAAGATATTTATGGTTTTCTTTGAAGGCGTCGCTGGTCAACACCTTCTAACAGTAAATTCTCCCAACTATTTTTGAATTTTCCCAACCGTTTTTCCATGAAAATAAGACATAAGACAGGATTTAAAAAAAAAATGTCTGGAATGATATATAGAGCCAATTCATAGCTTTGTTACGATTTACATTCACCTAAAATGTAATTAAATTCTAATAATATAGTTGGAAGAATTAAGGAATGGATCAGATCAGTTTTTCCCAATTTGTATCTTAAATAATGGTTTGCTTTCACTCAAACTTTCAGATTATCTTTAATTTTACATCTAGCATTGAAGTCACTACCTTAGCACCATTTTCTCTCATCTGAACAATGTTACAAAGTCCCTTTAAACTATGTGCAGCTCTAAAACAAAAATTCCCTTTCTACCGAATTTGGATTTTAGTAGTAGTTTGAAGAGGTACAGATTTATCTGTCAAGAATAATTTGGGAATATGTGATGGACACGAACATTTTTATTTTTATTCTTCAGTGAATTGAAGCGTAGGGAAGAGGAGTGGAGTAGATCTGTTGAAAAACTAAATATGGAGATCTCAAGCTTGAAGGATAACAGTCAGGTAATTAATATTCTTCCATTCATGAAGTGTTCATCCAATATGGATATCATTATCCAGATACATTCAGATGTCATTATGATTTGGAAATGTCCAGCAAAGTTATCAGACTTAAGGTTGTTTCTTGTGATAATCTTAATCTCTTAATGAAAAAAAAAAATCAAAGTCATATAAGACTTCACAGTGGCTTAATTGAGGTGAGGATGTTATGTTATTAAATTGGATGTGTGGAGTTTAGCCTTCCAGCTTTGGTTTAATTAAAATACCACAAACAAGATTACACTGTGTTGTAAATTACCAAGAAAATTTTTGATAAACAAACTTTGACAAGCAGATATACTTCATATTATAACAAAATGTAACCCTGATCATAATATATTTGTTTTTCTTGTCCATTTGGAAAAGGATGTTGATAAGTAAAAAGAAGAATCTGCATTGATTGTGTTTCATTACTGTTTCCTTGGCAGAGTTCAGCAAGAAAACTGAGCAGTGCAGAGAGTAAGGTCCACAGACTGGAGAATGAGGTAAGTTTTTACCAAGGAAGGGAATTTATAGGGATAGAAAATCATGTAGGAATGACAGAATTCTGTTATAGGTGACAATTAAAATTCTGTGTGTTTAAATACACCATCTTACATGGTGTGAATGGTAGTTTATATGGAGTAGTGACATTAGATGGTATTAGACTTATTTTAGATCACAATGTGCTATCTTGTATCTACTTTGAAAGTCTGTTTGTTTGATTTACCTGACTGCTAAGAAAGCATGTGTTTGCTTGTAATTAATACATGCGTCAATTTGAAGCCTGGACCCACCCTCCTCAATGGGTGAAGCCTGGACTAACATATTTGCCGATAGAGTGAAGTGGTGGTGAAATCCTGAACTTATAATTAATTGGCTCAGGTGAAGAAAGGTAATGATGTGAGGAGGGTGGGTCCAGGCTTCAAATTGACACCTGCATAAGCAACCAGGGGACCGACGGCTTTAAGTCCTCTCCAAGGGACTTGGTAATGAGGATTAATGCCTTACCAAAGGGCACTAGGGCATCGACTTGGTTTCAAATCCAGGACCTCTCAGTTACCACTGAGTCATTGTGCCTCTGTCTTTTAACCCTCTACTTCATTCTTTATTTATTCATTGAATGTTTAATTCCATTTTGTAAACAATAGCTCCAAGTGGCAACTGCAACCCTGCGTGAGCGCTCAAATCAGCTATCTGCCCTCAAGAGGGAGCTAGACAAAGGTGCAACAAGTCAACAGTCCCATGATGCAATGCTGCAGAAAGAAAAGGTAAGCTGTCACTTCAATGTCCTTATATTCTCCTTTTAAATTGTAATATATATGGTATTATGATGACCTGTGCTGGCATTCTATATACAAAAAATATGATGATATGATGTTCATTATACTGCTGTCTAGGGTAATATGTATCTTTTTCTTCATATTAATTATTTGATTTAACTGATTTTTTTTTTGTTTTGGTCACAGAATGAGAATGCAAGGCTAGCTGCAAAGATTGAGAGTCTTAATGAAAAGTGAGTATAAATTCTAATACTTTGTAGTCTAGGCTGTTCATTGTAATGCTTGTCCAAAAGATTTGAGTACCCTAATTGATATCAGAGAAAACATTAGTATGAAGCAAATAAGATATATATGTTTATAGTGGATACAGTGTATCTTATGTAGGACAAACTACCAAAATAGAAAAAGATAATTAGTTTTCTTGAGTGGTACAGTCATCTGCTGTTTGTCCTTTTCATATCTACCATAGATTGACAGAGTCACGAGTGCTGGTCACGTCGCTACGCCAGGCATTGGATGCTGCTAAGAATGAGAACAGAGATCAGAACAGGGAGACTGCAAACACCCAGGTATGCTAAAGAGATGATGAAGGTGTCATCCATGGTAGTTGGAACACTAACTTCCTGGCTGTTGGGAATAATGATGATGATATTTTGAATATGTAAGATGTATGCTGGCTGGTTGTAAACTTCATCCATTCAAAAGTGCTCAAGGTGCAAGTGCTCAAATGCTACAGGAAAAGGGAGAAAATTATATTGATTACACTGTGCATTCATAATGGAGAACAAGAGAAATTGAATTGTTTTTTTATTCTCATCTTAGGCTCTGAATCATATCAAATTTACAGATCCAAAATTTGACTTCATCAATAGCAAAGTAGGAAATAAATATTATAAGATGAATAATATAATGTTCCACGCTTAAAATTGCTAATGGTCACTTTTGTTACTTACAGAATGAAAACTTATAACATTCTCAAGTGATCTTAATAGTCTTCTAAAGTAATACTGCTATGAAGATTGAAAACTCTTTAGTTTTGCATTTGACATGTTCTATTTATATAAACGGAAGAAACAATGAAAATGAACTAGTTTGCCATGATTATCAGTTGTTTTTTTTTTAACTCTATATCATCTCAAATGAGTATCACAAAACAGCTGTTTCCACAAATACATTTAAAAATATGGATTTTTGATAGCAACTCTAGTCTTACAAAGTTTTCATCCAGCCAGTATTTTACTACTACAGTATATTTTGCAAGCTTCTGTTAAACTTGTAAAATTAATGTACGTTAGGTATTGCACAGTTTTGATGTGTAATCTCTGTTCTGAATAATTCAAAATATGGTGGCAGCATGTAGTTAGGATGTGCTTTAGCATGCTTTATTTGCAGCTTCTTGTGGCAGTCATGAATGCAATACATATACATGGAAGTTTTTGCATGTTTACTCATATTATAAACATGAAAAATAGGTAAATTGTCAATTACACTGCTTTAAAATATGATTTTATCATGTTGACAATGTATCTTTAGATTTAGAAGCAAATGGATTATTTATGTTGTTTTTTGTGGGGCTTTTAATTTTTTTTTATTTATCAAGCAAGTATGATATCAATAGCTTTAACAGGAATCATGGTGCTTTTACAAAACACCTTTCTTTTTACAAATCATGAATTTTGCTCATCTGTATTTTCCTATCTTTTGATTTAGTTTACAAGCTCTCATTTCCACTATTTACATGTGCTAGCCTAGCTGGCAGATCTAATTAAATCTCTTTACTTTTTTGCTGAGTGTTTGAAGTACACATCACACACCTCTTATTGGTGTATCTTGGAAGTGAAGTGAATAGAAATAGTCTTCATTCAATATTCTGTTATGATTGTATACTGTGGAATGGTGACACTACTGTATATCAATATTTCTTTGTATCTAATCCAAAAAAGGGATTGTACAATGTCATGCTCTTGGAGGTGGATAGGGTTACATATTTATGAATTTGATTTCCGTTTCACAGGATAAGCTGAATACAACCCTTTCTACTATGCAGATGGAAAGCAATAGGGTAAATCATTGTGCACTAACTACAACAAAATTCATTTTTATTTGTCTCTTTGACATCTAACTCATGAAGTAATTTTGTAATCATTCATCCCAATTAATCTATCCCATCTATATTTTTAACATATATTATATGACAATATTTTTCTTAATTATATTACTCTAACCTCATGTAACATATGAACTTCTTCCATTCGTCTTTCTTCTGTCTTGCATGCACATGTATTTTGAACTGCATGAACTGTTGATACTTCATTGCAGGCATTCTAATATTTGATAATATTTGGAAATGTTAAAGTCTGTTTTTCATTCCCTTTCCATGTCATTTTGTGTTTTGTTCATGTTCATGCATGCAACATGTAACACAGATGTCAATTGAAGGAGTGAGTAAAGTATTTATTGCATGTATTTGCTGTGGATTTTGTATGCACTGTCTGAATACTTTCAAAATTGTTTTAAATCATCTTTTCTGTCTAAGAAACCCACTGTTATGTCATACTGTCTTATATTTGTATGTATGGCATTCATTTTTCCACTTACAATGTGGCTGTCATTTGTGCTCTTGTGTACTTTCAACTGCACATAGACAATACCAGAATTGTCTTTTGTTTTTATAATAATTTCTTTCCACTTGAGACTTTCTCATACAAGGCTGATTGTGCCAATCTTCTGATTATTATATAAATAATTGTGAAATTCCTCCTGTTAATTGATAGTAGTGCCTCACACACAGTGTATTATAGGTCCAGAATGCCTTCAGTAAATACAAACATGTATAGAATGTCTCAATCAATTATTGATTTTATATGTGAGCATTACAAATATTCATGTCAAATGTGATTTGACAAATGAATAGATAAATTTGTTATTTTCCCACGCACTTGCCATGTACTTTGCAAGTTCTGGATTCTTCTTCCATACACTTTGCTGGCCTATTTTAGAACCCTAGAAATGACATGCGTGTTTTAGGACACTTTGTCCAGAGCATTTCAATGTCTTTAAAAGCAGATAACCCTCCTTGTATTAATAAAAGTATGCAGAGGAGTGAGTGGTTAAAAGATAATAACACACATGCTTCATTTATCTTCATATTATTTTACCATGAGATGATGATATTTACTTGTATTTAAAGAAAAAATTGCCTGTGAACAGATACATTTTTTAATAGGTATAATATATGTTTTAAGAGTCCTTCGGTTGAATTCGTGTCATCTAAAGAATTTTTTGTTTCTGTACCAAACAAAATGCTAAAGTTTCCCTGATTTTATAACATCTGTAATTATCCTATACATGACTTTTTTCTTCTTCTTTCTTCATTTGAGAGGCACATTTTTAATCTATGTATTTAACTCATTACCTGTGGGAGCTGAATGGTCCCTGTATTAAAAGTATTAAGAATTCAGAAGCCGATGAGTAAGAAAAAGATCTGCTTAATTACCTCTTTAAAGTAATCTTGTATGGATTCACATGACAAATATTGCTTCCATCTTCCTTGTCACAGTAACATTTCATTTGAACAAGAAATGTTTAATATACACATGAAATGTTACACACACACACAAGAAATATTTCATATGCTCATCATGCCTGTATTAAAAAAATCAAATCATTTTCACTTCAGTTTCATACTAAAGTTTTACTTAGTGTGAATTATGATTGTTTCTTATTGTAGGCTCGCACCATCTGGGAAGAGAAGCACTCTAACATGGCAGAGACCATGACACGTGTGAAGGAAGACTTCCGTCATTCTGAACATAACCGACAGCTAAGGGAACAAGAACTGAGACAGATACAACAGGTGATTTATTTAACGCATGGATGGTAGTGAGGATGATGGTGAGAGAGCTTGATAGCGATGGTGCCATTGTGGTGAAGCCTATGCTATTAGTAATTGTGTTCAGGAACTTCATAGTGGTGATAATGGCGGTGAAGTAATTATATTTAAGATGATTTTATTGTGGAAGACTCACCAGTCTGGACATGAAAGACAGCTGAGGGATCAAGAACTGACGCAGACACAGCAGGTAATATAGTAGTGAGAATGATGATTAGAAATTGGAAGTGATGATGAGGAGGAGTATGATGGCGATGATGATGATGATGATTATGGTAGTGCTAGTAGTGGTAGTGGTACTGGTGACTTTCACTTAATGTGTGGGTGGTAGTGGAAACAATGATTAGGGTTCAGTAGTGATGATAAAAAGTGTAATCGTGATCATGATGGTGATGAGGAGGAGAACGATTATGGTGGTGATGGTGATGGTAATGATGATGGTGGTGATGATGATTGCGGTGATGACGATGGTAATGATGATGATGATGATGAAGATGATGGTGATGTTGATAATGGTACAATAATGATGATGATGCTGATGATCATGATAGTGATAATAATGATGATGATGATGATGATGATGATGATGAAGCTGATGGTGATGATGATGATGGTGATGTTGATAATGATACAACAATGATGATTCCTATTATCTTGGCAATACATCGTATTTAGCATACTTTTCTTATCTTTGAACATTTCTTTTGCCCATTTCAGGAGTTAACAGAGGCCTTGAGAAAACAATCTATTGCTGAAGCAAACCTGGACATTCGCAAAAAGGTGAGAAAGTGTTATTCAATTCAGACCATTTCTTTGCATGGTTGTTAGATCGTACTGATGAAAGCTCAAAATATTCTTTCATGTGGAAATACTGTATATCTTACTGATATACACTCTTCCTCGTATCAGCAGAAGGATTTTTTATACAAGGGGTAGAATACATGGTAATATTGGATGGTTGAACCACAGTGTAAACTATATACTATTTATAAATAATCTTCTTGTAAAGTGACAAAAAGGACTTTTATAAGTCTCATAATCTATGACATTTTCCCACAGTTCTTTAGGTATTGTACAAATCAGTGCATGGAGTCATTGGAGGCAATATTCTCAACAATTTCTATATACACTGTTGCCCATAAATTTGGAATTTTAGTATGTTGATGTAAAGACAATTATCAAGTCCCTTTAAAAATAATTTTACTTGGCCCTCATATTAAAACTTAGTCCCTAAATGACTAGGTTGTCAAGTAGAAAATAAATGTACATGTACATGCAAGATAAGGTCAAAATGAATAACGCCAATTAATTTTTAACTTTAGGCTCTGGATGATCAGCATAGGGACAAAGAGGGTGTCAAGTCGGAAATGAAACAAGTCCAGGATCAGGTCCTGGTCATGCAGCAAGAGAGACGAACCTTAGAGACCAGGATTGAAGAGCTACAGAATGAGCTTCTACAGGCCGAGAGGGGTAGCATGGCAACATCACAACAACTCGTCTCTACTCACAAATCACTACAAAAACTGGTGAGACATCGATTGTTAGTCCCAGCTTATGTTGTTTTCTCATTGACTATTGCAGTGATGCCCATCTTGTTTAGAGGCGTAGATAATAGTAATGATAGAATAATTGCAAAGAAAGGGATTTGAGCAACATTATATCAGGTTTGTTAAATGATGAGAGTTTTTTTGTATGTATGGTACATGTATCTGTTTATGTTAATATTTATGTATGGTGAATTTTCTTCTCAATATTATCTACACTCTTGGTGGGTTATTTTCAGTAGGGGATAAAAACAACAGATAAGCAAATATTTTGCATGTTGGCATTTTAGGATGAATTGATCTTTCAGACTTATTCAGGATTATGCTGTTGTTACTTTTTCACCTTTTATCTTTAAAAAAAAGTGTATTTTATGATTAAATTTTGAAATATTTTTTCTATCATCTTTGACCAGAGCGAACTTGAAGAGAGACTTCGGCATTTTGAGGCTGAGAATTCTCGTCTAGAGATTGTCGTGAAGCAGCTGGATGAAAGATGTGAAGGTCTGAAAAACGATCTACAGGAATCTCAAAAGGTAAACTATGTTCCCCTTCAGTGATTCTAATAGCTTATTTTTTAGAAGAAAAAACCTCTCAATGTTTTAAAGAAGCAGCGAGACAGATGACCAATTTTCTTGAGTTATTTGGATATTATTTTCTTCTAATTACTGGGTAGATTTATAGGAATTCCACCATGAATAAGCTGCTCGTGTTAAAACCAATACTAAGTCACAAAGTAATGTAACTATTTTGTTTATGTTTGTTCATTTGTTTGTATGTGATGTTGTTGTTTCTTGTACAGTGGTATGCTTCTTGCAGTGTGGGTAAAGTTATAATAATCATAGTTTCATTTTGTGATATTTCACATGATTTTTTGTATGTAAAACTATCATGCATTATTACTTTGAAATTAACATGACTTTTTAAATATACATATATCCATTATGCAAAAGAAATAATACAAAGTCTTATGTCCAGGGAGTTATGCACCTATACAACTGATGATAACAAGTAAGATAATATATTATAAGTTCCTCTTTAAATTTAATACACCAAATGCCTTATGCCTTTTGATGTAAGTGTAATATCCTTGATATTTAATTGATTTAGATTCGCAGTGGTCTTGAAGCCCTTGTGACTACACTGAAGACAAGTAATCTACAAATAGAGGGCAAACTCAACGTAAGTAAAAGGGGAACTGCCATATTTATTACAGAAATGTTGCATCCTGTTTTTTTAATGTAAGGTATACACATAATTAGTATGTTGCAGCATTATTTTGGATGGATATTATACCTGTTTAACCATTCCTCCCTGTATCGGTGAGAATTGTGTAACATGATACAACTTTCTAACATATATGTGAAATCAGACAAATGGGTGTTCCACATAGGCATGAAAGTCATTAAAGGCAGTGAAGTTCTAGACTAAGTGCTACTGTTGCAAGAACTATCTGCATATAAGAAGTGTACCTTTTCTACATAGTTTTATTTGGTAGTGCATTTGATAATGTTTGTACTAGCAGTAGGTAATTAATTCTTGTATATTGTAATTCAGCCATTAGTTCCAGGTGCATTCGCTGGAATATACATTGCATACTAATATGTGTTGTATGCACATAGAATACAATTTTACTAATATAATCCATGAATACTGGTATATTATTTTGCTGCTGGTGACATATTCCCTATATTTGATTGGTCTGATTATGATGACATGAAACTGTTCTAATTCATCAAATTTTCAGGAAGAGTTTGCTGCCAGAAACATCTATGCTAAAGAAGCTGGAGAACACAAGGACTTGTGGGAAATTGAGGTCAAATCAAGGTCACGGATAGGGATAAGGGTCAGTATAATTTGTCTTTTACCACTCTGAGAATATTGTAATGAAATATGAAGAGCGTTTTGTCCAGGGGTCATATTCCTCACTTATTGATTACTACTTAGAAGTGTTTGAGTATATGAAACCAGATTTGTGTATAAAAGTTTATCGTATATAACGTAATTATGCTCTTGCACTTTTGCTAATAATGCTAAAGGAATAGCTTCACAGCATAGTAATCTCAATGTGCTTTTTGAACCTTTATCCTGTCATGACAGATTTCTCAGCTTGAGAAAGAGAAGGCAAGAATGCAAGCTGATATTGAAGAGGTGAGATATCATATTTTGTTTTAGATCTGTCACACTAGCCACAAATACATTTTTTAGTACTTGTCTAATATGTTGCATCATATTCTATTTATATCTCTGTACATGATTTAAGTTAAATTCTTTATGTGTCGCTGTTATTATTATGGAGGTGGGGGCAGTCTCAACGGCTTTCACAGCATAGTGCCACTTACATGTGCATACACATAGGCTCTTGGCCTAAGATTGAATATGGAACTTTGATTTTTGATGAAATCTGTCAAATCCAATGTTTTTCTTTAAAAGACATTAGAAGATTGGTAAATATTATGTATATCTTACTTGGTGCCTTTACAGATTAGTAAAGTTTCTTTTCTTTATATTTCTTGCATCATTTGTCAACAACTTTTCTCACTTTAGTATTATACCTTGATTGATTTATTTATTTATTTTGTGACCAGGAGAGGAGACAGATGCGAAAAGGTGCAGAATTAAAGAAAAATCTAGAAGTCAAGTATGATGCAGAGGTGGACAAGTAAGTATTGCAGTAAAGAACATGGGAACAAGCCTTGCGCCTAAGCCTCCTATTATATATGAGGTAGAATGAAAGGAAGATTAAATGATTATATGGTTCACTATTGTAGAAGTGATCATTATCTTTGAAACTGATTCATGTTTGCATCGGGTTGAATTCACCGTTCTTGAAATGAGAGACATTAGTCAAACCTTGAACAGGGAATTAGGAATGAACAGTACTGTTTTTATATACATCTACACATACTTCTTTATTTGACCATATGATATGCATGTACAGCATGACAAATCAGTGTTTTGTGAATCAACCAAGTTCAGGTTTCTAATGATGCATGATTTGTTTGTGTATTGTGTAGGAACCGGAGATTGGAGCAGGAACTCAATACGGCCAAAGCCAAGATGAAGCTAATGAGGAGAAAGTTAAAGGTGAGAACATAAAATAGTTCAAATGCTCTCTAGCAAATTGTTTTTAACAAATAGAATATAATCCTGTTTTGATTTTAAAGTGGAATGCTAAATCAGAGCTGCCAAGTAGTACGGATTTCCCGTATTTCGTACGGAAATCAACTTAAAATACGGACGTACGTTTTTTCGTGTTAAAATACGGAAGAAGAAAAAAATCAGTTGTGTATAAGTCTATGGGCGGTGCGCGCGCCGTGTCAATTGTGTATTAGTCTATGGGCATGGCTGGTGCGCACTCTGTGCGCTGAAAGACGTGTGTCGACTTCGGATATCCGTTTGTATGTTTACTGTGCATGTGTGCGGTGCTTCGAGCATCGATTGTCTGCGTGTGGGACAGAAGTGGAATCGGTGCTGTAACTTGCCAATATGCGTACACGTGTGTGTGTGTGTGTACTAATTGTGCATGCGATGTGACTACGAGTCGAGTGCTAGTGACGTCGTCGCATCGTATCGTGTTCATGCATCTGTGGATTATCACTTTGGAAGCAACATGTACATTAGAGACACTTAAGAGTTAGAACTGAAATGAAGGACATTTGCAGAAAAGACTGAAGGAATTGTCTAGTCAATGACGGTGATGAATGTTCATTTGATAAGCTACATGTATGTGTACTTCTTAGGGTTTTTTTTTGTTGAAAGGGCAAATTAAATGCATTAAGTTTAATGTGTTAAGTCCATTGTGCAGTGCTTAGTGTACAATACAATTGTTTACGTGTGGGATGGAATTGTAATAAGTGATCGAACATTGCCGATATGCATGCATATTTTTTTCACACAGAAAAAAATACTGATTTTTTTTTTGTGGTCAAAATACTGATTTTGGGGGATAAGAATACTGAAAATGCAAAATACAACTTGGCAGCTCTGCTAAATACACTTCCAGAATATTATTTGGAAGAATATTCAATCTTAATGAAGCAAGGGGGATAATCACAGATAGTTTCTTGGGTATTCCTCCTCAAGATTTTAAAAATACTTTGCTCTTTACATACCATGCCTAAAGGAAAACATATTATGTATATTTCTTAACAATGAGGAAAGTATTGTTCTATTTCACAAGATTTTATGATATAAGAGTTTTTTTTTAAAAAGTTTCCTGTAACTGAAATGTTTATGAGAGAATTCCTGAATAATAAAGATATTATTGTAGGGACATGAAATGGAATTTGTTACTGACGATGACACATTATATATATATTTCTTCTTTTGTGACAGGAACTAGAAGCTCCTGAGCTTCGTATCAGCACATTACAGTCTGAGTTTGAGAGAGAAAGAATCAACATGGATGGTACAATGGCTAACATCAGGAGACAGGTAAGAGTTTTTTTTGTTTTAAACCTTATGTTATACAAATAATATTACACAAAGAGTTTGATCTTTCAGCTTATATTACTAATCATCTTTACCATATGCAGAGTTGTTTCATGCCTACATGTAGTTGCATTATGGTCTCCCATTTTACATGTATTTTTAGAGAGATAAATTAAAGGATTTTAAACAAAGGGCTTAAATATTCCTAGTGTAATTAACATGCAGGTAATATGACAATAACATGTAGAAACAAATACAAGCCCCCTAAAAATCTAAAAACGCAGATACCGTCTGAGAGTACTTATAGCTAGAGAGATGGATAATTTTTTAGGAAAGGGTGCTGGAAAGTTATCAATGTTTCTTTTCCGTTCTTGTGAATTTAATTTTCAGCTGGAAGATGTGAATCAGCAGCTTGAGAGAGAGAATCTTCTTAGAATGGATCTTGAGAAAGACAATCGTAGACTGCAGCAAGGTTAGTCAAACATACATGAAGATTTTCTACCCCCCTCCCCCCTTCTCCACCTTCCTTCATCAAATGCAGAATAAGGGCTTACCCTTAGGTATCCTTGTAGAAGTGGCATGAAACACAAAGAATTCATTATAGCTTGATGGAAGAAAATGGTACTGTCATCTTCATTCATAGAGGCAGTTTGTTTTTCATGTTAAAATGGTTACACTTCATTTGGAATTTCTAGGGAATGGCAATGACAAACGTCATTTTCATAACTCTGCTTAGGAAATGTCAATAGCTAATTGTACTGCATGTCTATAAAGATAATAATAATCATAGGATTTTATTTATTGTTGGGGGTAGCAATGCTTAATTATTATCCTTTCATTTGTGTAATTTACTGATTTGAATATCTCTGAACATTCTTATTTCAGAAATGAATTCATCGAAGAGTGCATTGAAGGTAAGCTGCTGTCATTTTCTCAATTTATTTGATAACCATGTATCTGATAACCAAATTTAATCTGATCTATTTACTTATTCAAAGAATATAAAAATTCATGTAGATGAGACATACAGAAGCTATAGTGGATTTCAGTTGAATTGGTTTCATCTTTTTCTAGTTAATTGCAAAAGTAATTCTCGCCAAATTTAGAGAATATTTAGTCACCATGTATTTTGCTGAGACTCAAAAGAAAGGTCAATAACACATCATTAAAATGTGTTAAGTACATTATTTTTTTAATTGTTTAAATAACAATGTACGATACTTCAAGTGGAGTTGAATATGTTGATCCTATCACAGTAACAACATAATTGATTATAATTACAGTTATTCAAAGAGCACCTTTTCCTTGAGATAAAAAGTGAAAAGAATTCTATTCTATATACAATGTTATGATTTTTTATGTAGGTAAATGCACAGATTGACTAATTCTTTTTCTTTTCTTTTACACAGAATAAAGACAAGCTGGAAAGATCAAAGAGGAAGTTACAAGATGAATTATCTCAAACAAGAGTAAGATTTTTGGCAATTATTGTTGTTTTTCAACATATTGTCATCCTTTTCCATGAATTTGTGTTTATCTAGTAATCCTTGACATTTCATCTGAATTATATTGCTTTGTGTTAACACTAATTTACTAACATCTCCTACACCTTTGTAACCCCCTATTTCTCACTCCATTCTCTTTTTTTGTCTCACCCTCTTTCTCTTTATTGCTACTACCAATCTCTTTCTCTATCTGTGTTTCTCTTTCTCTCCCTCTCTCTCTGTGCTCCCTCTATCTCTCTCTATCTGTTTTTTTTAAATCCCACTCTTCTTTCTATTTTACTGATGCTACCACTCTTTTCTCTCTCTATATCTCTCAGACTATCTCTCTCTCTCTCTCTCTCTGTCTCCCTATTTACATAGTGTCTCCTCTTCCTATGAATGTACATAAGTATGTGATAAATAGTGTTTATGCACCTCTGCAATATACAAATTTTAGTCTTATTACTAATTATTCTCTAACCTCATTATCTATCATCCTTGTACCTTCATTTCTTCAATCATTTCTTTACTTTTAAGGACTGCAATAATTTTCTATTTCTCTCACCTACCCTATCTTTCCTATAGCACCTTCTCACCCATCAGCCCTCTGGTGGTTTAACAAGAACAGATTCATTTCAGGTGTGTTTGTGTTGTTGTCATTGCACAAACTTTTCTATATTAACATGACATGTTACAAGTTTGTAATGTTTTTATATTCTATTTTATTTATACATGTATTTTACTTTTTTTCCAAATAGTTTTATTTACAAAACTTACATAATTTGTTATGCCATTTGATATTTTAGTTCTTTGCTTGGTATATGTTGTGTTCAAAAGAAAGTTTATGTGGCTCTCCCATGTGGTATTCTGAATATTAAGGAACTAGTAGGGACATATTTACTTTTAGAAGTGTGATAGATCTTCTGGAATAAAATAGATAGATGTAGCATATCTTAATGATTTTACCGATTGCACTGGATGAATAACTGTGAAAGAGATATAAGATTTTAACAGATTTTGATAATTTTCTGCAAAAAATTGATAGCTTTATATATCTTATGTATAACTGGATTAATTTTTCTTTGCTTTACAGATGTCAATGCAACACAACTATGTTGAGAAAGGAGAGGTAGAGAGATACAAGCAAGAAATTGATGCAAAGGTAGGCACATTTTCATAATTCAGTGTCATACTCAGTTTAACACTTTTTAATACTAAAATTTGGTAAAAAGGTAATTTGCAAAATGTATAACTTTATAATTTGATTGAACCATTATAAATTTCATCAACAATATTTGTTGTCCTTTTAATGTCCCCCACTGATTCTGAATGATTACCAAACCCACAAGGTACTATCCTTTGTCCTTTAATATGTAAAATATTGAGTATGATTATGAAAGTATACTGATATATAATCAGTTAATAATTCTATATTCAGTTAATTGGATTTTAATCTTGACTCTGATTCATCTCTATCACCAGGCACGATCTGAAATCAACCAGAAACTGGAACAAGTGAATGCATACCTAGAACAACAGGTCAGTGTTATATTGTACAAGAAAGAAAACTTGACATTGATCGAGTTTGTCTTTATCATTGTGGTTCAGTATCATTATGCTATTTACTATCTTCATTCTGTGATTGGGGGGGGGGTGCAAGAGACGCTAGGCTGTGGGAATACTATTAGATATAGTCTTACAGGCCAAATGAAACAGATGTAAACAATGTATTCATTAGGAAATATTTCATTTCTAGAATATGGAATGTGAGGTTTATTTATTTATTGAGTTTGTTGGTGATTATCATGTATCTTGAATATCTTGTTTGATCCAGAGTGCGGCTCGAGATCGGCTGGAGCAGATAAGACAGTCTGGAGATGAGGAAGCCAAGAGGGAACTAGAAGATACCATTACTAATCTCAAGGTAAGAATCATGAGATGTATATCTTCATGTCTTGCTCTTTTCCTTCCAGAATACCTCTCTATGCTCTCTCTCTCTCTCTCTCTCTCTCTCTCTGTCTCTCTGTCTCTCTGTGTCTCTGTCTCTATCCCAGTCCATTTTAAATGTCTTATCTATTTCATCTTCACTTCATATTTCTTTCTGTCCCCTGTGTCACCATTTTTTTCTCTCTTCCTCCCTCATTTTTTCCTACTATCTTTCCCATTGTCAATCATTCTCTCTGCTTAAATATTTGCATAGGAGTATGAAATAAAGAAATCAAGAAATCATCTTATGAATTTGTATTGTAGCTCCAGGAACAAGAATAGCTCTACCCTTGTCTATAGAATAAGCCATAAGATGAAAACCATGTGTATTTACTTTCTGATAACAGACAGAAATCAGTCAGCTGAGGTCCACCATTCATGAGCTACAAACCCAGAAGGCAACACAGGAGACAGAAGTGGCAAGATTTAAGGTCAGTATGATCAACCACGGAAGGACTACAAGGAGCGAAAATACAGGATTTTTAATGTTTCCTGAAGGAGTTTATTTTCATGTTGTAGTTATTCTACTGAGCAGAATGTTTACCAATGGAAGCATGTTGGATATTAAACATGTTATCGACAAAAGGATAGCTTTTCACCCTTGCGAGTTAATCTTCTATATGTATGTATAAACTAAGAAAAAATCCTCGACATTTGTAACCAGACTCGTCCCAATTGCAGATGTATAAGAAATTGAATGTGCAGTTGTATTTCTGAAACCCAAGCAGAGAATGATCTCATCAGATTTGTACACTATGATATATAGTGCCAGAATTTCAACCCTCATGTTATTTTTCCATTTCTGATTGATTAGGAACTTCATCGTCGAGAAGTTGAAACTCGTGAGAGGCTTGGAGCTGACTTGGATAGGACTCAGAACAGACTAGTTGATCTCACGACAAGAATGACGTAAGATAAATCTTGCCATTTATTACATTGTCTTCCTTCTTCTGTGTTGCTGTATGACATCCATCTTCATGAACGTTTGATAGAAGTGTGAACATACAGTCAGTTCAGTCATTATTGCTACTAATGTGTATACTCTATTATACAACTTGACACTTTGACTTACCTCAGTGCTATACCAAATAACCCCATGACAGTTCTGCCAAACACCCCCATTTGTTTTCAGGCCAAAGCCAAATACACTGAACATTGACACAAATTTCCTATGATGCAAATATGCATTTAATCCCAATGTGCATGCAACAGAGTCACTTATCACCAAGATACATAATGTAACATCCATGTTAATTCTTTTCCCCACACAAGTGTATTGTCTGTTCGGAACCAGAAGGGCATCAACTCATACACTTGAACACAGAGTTAATGCACTTCTGGCTCCAAAGAGATGATTATTACCTAACAGAAGTTAGAATATGAATAAGCTAGTAACACAAACTGTACATGAGGTGATTAAGCATTTAGAAATTCCAACAATGGAAGTGAACTTTTCTATTCCCGTCTCTTGATTCATCTTGATTCATACTCAGTATGGAGAGACATAAGACAAAGCACACCAGAACCAGCAGTCTTGATCTCACACCATCTAAAACATCTCCCAGGGGAAGAGCATCTAGCCCTGTTACTGGTGTTGATCCAATCACAGAAAAGGTAAATTACAGCTACCACGTATGTTCGTAACAATCTTAACTGTTTCCATCCTAACCCATAGCAGCTTAGAGTTTTTATAAGAAATTAATCAGTTTTCCCTCCTCAAATTGTCAGCAATTAATCTTATTTTCCACTTCTTCATAGTATAAAAAAAATATGTGTATTGATTGAGCCTATGTGAACAAAATTGCAAATTTACCCCCAAAAAAAAAAAATCCTGATCCATGAGGGCATTAACTGATAGCTTTTTTACATTGACTTAATTGACCTTCCGATTCTCAGCAAGCAATACATTCATTAAATTGGTTTTTTAATCACATTAGGACAAAGTCTTTTGCATAGTTGAAAAGTAAAGTCACATCTGTTTAATGAATTCTTAATCCTTTGTCTAGTTCTATGTTCATGTACCCATAGCTCCTGAGCTAGCCTTAGAAATGAATTTTTTTAGAAAAAAGTCATACTTAGCAAACTATTTAGTTCACAAGAGACCTCGTGTAATTTTTGGAAATCTGTGAAAAAGGCTCACGTTTGGTTTATATCGTGAGCAATGATTCTCTGGGATTAACAATGGATATATCTTTCTTGAATTTAGGTTCGATCAGAATTGGATAAGAGCATTGAAAGGCATTTGCAAGCAGGTGAGTTTATCTAAAATTCTTGTATTATTTAGTGATGCTGAAACCCAGAAGGATACTAGAACCCATAAAGACTCGGTTTTATTTTGAATTATTCAAAACAGCTATAATAAGAGAAGATCTAAAGTTTATTTCATACCATCATATTAATCATTCATCAAATCTGAAAGTTATATTTTAGAATATATGTAAGATGTATCATAAATCACAACAAGATGATACATATTTATATCTTAGCGGTAAGTGTACAGAGTTAATGATTGTAAATGGAAACACTTGGACCTGTCTTATGTATATTAGTTAAATGTATTTATGATGAAATAAATGCAATACAATTTCATGTTTAATTTCTATTCTTCTTTCAGCTACCACAGAATTTGGTTCTTCATCATATTCTGAGAGAAAAAGTAGGGACCCCCTCAACAACTCACTTAGTGCAAGCTCCCTGGGTCTGTCGCAGCATAACAACAATTACATGTCTGTCCTCAGGAAAAATTATTTTGTTTAGAAGTGCCCCTCATGCAAGCAACAGTATTCCATGGTGTGCTATTGAGAAAGTATGTATCTCAGAGTGATGACATTGCCAAACTATAGATGGCACTTCTGAAGAGGCTTGCTGGGCAGTGCTATAAAAGTATCCAGGCTGGTTCATGCACAGTGTTCATGTCTCATTCTCTGAGAGGGGCATGGAGTGTGCAAGAATTGTGCAGAGTATGCAACATGTCTCTGCTCATTGAGTTTTTCAAAGGCGTCCTCTGGTGGGCCAATGATACCACCTTCCTTTTCATTGCAAGGAGCAGAAGATTAGGGGAATTCAAGGAAAATCATAATTCCATGAATTCTTCTGAGTGCATGTGTATTCTTGTATAAAAGTTATTTGATGGATATTTTGATGAACAGGAATGCTTGAGGGTGATTCCTAAAGAACAGAAGTCTTTCATCCATTTACTTCAACCAAAAATTAAAAAAAACTCTTATACGTCCATTGATTATCGTTAGTAATACCAGAAAGAATCATTAGTCAATGACTAAGACCAGAGATTTTTCTTTTTTCGATGATGAAAAAAATGGATAAAAGTTGTATGTGGTATTGGACACATTGCACTGAATCGCCCTACAGTGAAAGACTACAGGTATGTTGGGTTACGACTATGTTACAGAGATTTGTGTTCTACAGCTCTCGTGACAATCAAGTATTATGGTCTTTTGCTTCAGTGAACTGAAATCATTTTGTCCATTGTCATGACAGTTTATGTTGAATGTCACATGTACTTAATTTTACTTAAGCTTTTTACAACAGTGCCAATGAATTTCTATACGATGTCATCTCATGTGTAAAACAGTGAAAGTATTAAAAGAAAGTGGCTGCATTTTTACAAGTTGTTGTTATTAAGTGTGGAAACGGGAATGATTTTTTAGTGAGTACTTGTAATAGAGCTTTAATATATAAATGTAGGTACTATTCATGAAACTGTTACCTTGAGTTGAGTTGTAAAATATGTACAGTTAAGAAATTTGTTCACTCAGTATTGATATTATTGAAATTTCTTGTGTTTTACTGTACTTAAATTTGTTTTAGCAGTTCAGAAAATGATTTTCACTATAAAATGATATGACAGTCTATATATAAATTTTTGCTTTGCAAATTTGTGTGATGCATGTTATCTTAAGGTACTATTTAACATCTTCTGTAATGTGATTCAGGGTTAATCCCATGGTGTCATAAACATCAAAAGTACAAGAAACAAGCAAGCAAAGTGAAATAATTTTCAGACAAGTACATAATTACAGGCCTTATGGTCTCTATGCATTTGCCAAAATGGACAAAAAAAGCAAGGATGCAAATCGATCTTTATACACTAAGGTCCAGATTCTACTAAGTCAGTTACACCAAAACCTGGGTCTTAGATCATGTTTAACATAGGAAACCTCAAGACCTTAGACTAAATTCCTTTTGTAAACCCAATTTTGAACAACACTTAAACTTGAAGTAGTAGTTTAAATTGTAGAATACTAGCCCATGAATTAGTGTGTTTGAATCCTTCTTCTATATTTTATATTTTAAGGGACACAATGCTGCTTCCCTTTTTTTATACTTCAAGATGTTAAATAGTACCTCTATTTTAATCAAATGTTTGGCATGAAGAAAAAAAAACCAGGATGCAGAAAATAACTATGCTTGTGTGAAATGTACTAAACAGAAATTCTAACTTATTTCTGAACTGTAATGCAATGTATTATGCACCTTGATTTTCTTGATTCACCTTGATTGTTCTCTTGATATAAGCAGATACATAAAAGACTAATCAACTATCAAATTTTGTAAATGTTTTTAAGTATGCAAATTTTTATCACATTTCTATGGTATATTTATTGTACGAGTGATGTCCATGCACCGTAAATGTATGTTGTAAATATCGTCCATGAAGACGCTTTGTTTATAGATAAGCTTAGGAAGTAGTTGATGCCTGGAGGTCAGGGGCAGTATTCTGAGATAAATTTTTGTCTCTGATTGAAAAAATCCGAGATTTTATCTCAGTTAGATAAAATACCCTTAGATTCTGTTGATATCAGTATTCTGAGAATCACTTTATTTCTATTTTATCTCGCTAAGACACGGCCGAAATTGATGTGGTAAGAAATGCTGTTAGATTTCACTCTGTCCATGTTCAGCCAATAGAACCATGTTCTGCAAGTCTCTTGGGCAAGAGAGCACGAGAGCACTATGCATGCCTCAAAGCACACAAAAGAGCTTTTTGCTAGGATTTCCTTGGAAAATGACCGAGGTAATTTCAGAGGCTTTTGAACACCATGAGAAGCATCATTTTTATGCCTCCGCCACCGAAGGTGGTGCCGGAGGCATCATGTTTTTGGGTTGTCCGTCCGTACGTCCGTACGTCCGTACGTCCGTACGTCCGTGCGTCCGACGTCCGTGTCGCCTGTACGTCCGTCCGTACGTCCGTCCCGTTTGACCGTTATCACAATATCTCAAGAACCATTTAAGATTTAAACTTAAGACTCGGGAATAGTATTTATCACCATAGGAAGACGATCTGATTAGATTTTGGAGTACGTAGGTCAAAGGTCACAGGTCACAGAGGTCAACTTATGAAATTCCTTGTATTGAGTTTGTTAGCGCGATATCTCAAGAACCATTTGAGATTTAAACTTCAAACTTAAGGATAGTATGTATCACCATAGGAAGACGATCTGATTAGATTTTGGAGCACGTATGTCAAAGGTCAAGGGTCACAGAGGTCAACTTATGAAATTCCATACATTGAGATTGTTATCATGATATCTCAAGAACCACTGGAGATTTAAACTTCAAACTTAGTGATAGTGTGTATCACTATAGGAAAACAATCTGATTATATTTTGGAGCACGTAGGTCAAAGGTCAAGGGTCATAGAGGTCAACTTATGAAATTCCATACATTGAGATTGTTATCATGATATCTCAAGAACCACTGGAGATGTAAAAACTTCAAACTTAAGGATAGTATGTATCACCATAGGAAGACGATCTGATTAGATTTTGGAGCACGTAGGCCAAAGGTCAAGGGTCACAGAGGTCAACTTATGAAATTCCATACATTGAGATTGTTATCATAATATCTCAAGAACCACTGGAGATTTAAACTTCAAACTTAATGATAGTGTGTATCACCATAGGAAGACAATCTGATTAGATTTTGGAGCACGTAGGTCAAAGGTCAAGGGTCACAGAGGTCAACTTATGAAATTCCATACATTGAGATCGTTATCGCGATATCTCAAGAACCACTGGAGAATTTTCACTTCAAACTTAATGATAGTATGTATCACCATAGGAAGACGATCTGTTTAGATTTTGGAGCATGTAGGTCAAGGGTCACAGAGGTCAACTTGTGAAATTCCATGTCTTCAGCTCGTTTAATATGACTTTACATTTGATATTCGATATGATGTAATTTTAATGGAATTTCTGAAAGGATTATGCTTTTATTGCAAGACTTTTCGCCTGTAGAGTATGACGTCACTCGGTGTTGAGGCTGGTGTTGAGCTATCGATAACGCGATCGGTATCGTCCTTCTAAACTGACCGTCGGTGTTGGAGCTCGGTTTAGCAGCCTTTCCATGCTCTCAACACCAACACCAACACCGAACACCGTACTTGAAATCACTCAATGTCTTATGGGTACACAGTTCATGAGAAAAAGCAAAAGGCACTGACAATTGAATTTCATATGCAGCGCATGTCATTCTTTAAAAAAAAATCAAATGAAAACGAGCTTTAATTCTTTATAATGGCAATACATGGTTACTTTTTTATGCCTCCGCTACAAAGTAGCCGGGGGAATTATGTTTTCTGGTTGTCAGTCCGTGCGTACATACATGCGTGCGTGCGTACGTCTGTGCGACGTCCCGTTCGTGATCGCGTTATCTCAAGAACCAATTGATGGATTACCGCCAAACTCAGGTCATGTATGTATCTTGCAGAGCTAATGAACTGATTAGATTTTGGGGTCACGAGGTCAAAGGTCACAGGGTCCATTATGTATGCAAAAATAGCTCGTGATCGCGTTATCTCAACCGATTGATGGATTACCGCCAAACTTGGGTCCTGTATGTATCTTGCAGAGCCAATGAACTGATTAGATTTTGGGGTCACAAGGTCAAAGGTCACAGGGCTCATTATGTATGCAAAAATAGCTCGTGATCGCGTTATCTCAAGAACCGATTGATGGATTACCGCCAAATTTGGGTCATGTATGTATCTTGCAGAGCTAATGAACTGATAAGATTTTGGGGTCACGAGGTCAAAGGTCACAGGGCTCGTTATGTATGCAAAATAGCTTGTGATCACGTTATTTCAAGAATCGATTGATGGATTACCGCCAAACTTGGGTCATGTATGTATCTTGCAGAGTCAATGAACTGATTAGAATTGGGGTCACGAGGTCAAAGGTCACAGGGCTCATTATGTATCCTAAAATAGCTCGTGATCGTGTTATCATTAGAACCAACAGATGGATTACAATCAAACTTGAATTTTAAAAATTGCTTCCATTTTGGTTTGTAAAATTGCTCTATGGCGGAGGCATTTTTCGACTGCGCGCAGTTGAAGTTCCATCTAGTTAAGTATGATTTTATTAGTTGGCAAAAATCTTAAAATACAACTCGATAACCCTTCAAGAATGTTGATGGAGCAATGTAGTCTGTACTCAATTTAATTTGTTTATTTTGATCACATAACTAGCTGAATACTTTAAAATAAATGTCACCCGTCAAGAGAGATAAAATAGCCCTTACCCTATTTTAATTTTTAGTTCTTTGACATAAAATAAGATGGGCATTATTAGTGGTAAAGCTACCCTTGTAATACCTATGACTGTATCAGGCACGCGAGAACTTAGAGATTGAGATAAATGAAAGGTAAAATTTGAGATTAAAAAATGGTCTCAGAATAGTAATTAATTTGTTTAATATAAGATATTGTAGAGATAAAATTGTGCTCAGAATACTACCCCTGGTAGTAACAAGAAAATGAATTCCAACAAGAATTTTCACTAAATTTTGCAAGGTATAACAAAACTGATATCTGCCAAATGATTCTGATTGTAGTTACTGATTGCAGAGCGCTTGGTGAATGTGTAGTAATGCTCAGTGTATATGTGGTTTTCAAAATTTCAACTAGTTTGACATATTATTTGTGCTTTGCTGATCCCAACTTCTCAACAGTAAAATATCATTCTCTATGTATGTACACTGTACAATAATTAGAAATTACTTTTCACAGGTTTTCTCCAAACACAATCTGGAGAAAGTGCTCATTTGTACCTTTTAAATGTAATGTGCAAGTAACTTTCTGTTATTTATTACTTTAAAATCTGACAGGGAATTCCCCCACAATGGGAATGAGAATTTTCATGGTTTCACTGCACAAAATGCACAAAGATGCATTACAATTTTCAGATGATTTTTTTTTTTTTTTTTTTTTTAAGGAGCAATGTTTTTCCTCAAGCTAAATATATATATATTTTTTTTAGTGTTTGAAACGAAACGGTTGGTGCTGTGTTGTCTTGCCAAATACTGAAAGTACTGCAACAGTAAAGGAATGCTTGTTGTGTTCATGGCTTGTTTGATCCTCTGCACTTCTCACATTGTTGTTCCATTAGAAGCATGCTCATTGCTGTTGATGTATATCTAATCCATGACCAGTGGGTCTAGCAAAGATTTTTATGATAAATTTGAAGTGAAAATAATAACCACCAAACTCAATAGCAAAATCATCACTACTTACAAATGCTAATTAATAAATAGGATTGAATTTGAACTCTATATTGTATATTTTCTGAAAAAACAGAAAATCCTAAAATGATTTTAGGATATAATGCTAAGGTAGAAGGTAATCATTGATAATTCTGCCAAAATATTCAATAATTTTAATTGTATTTAATGATTCTATTAAATAAGCTTTTTTATCATTCAATATTATGCAGGACTGTTTTCAAATATAAGGGTGCAGGGGCCTTTCAGATTTGTGCATAACAGTTCTCTCGTATTTAAGCTTCAAAACTGTATTTGCAAATGTTGTGTACTAAGTATAAATGTTTCCGGTACTGTGTGTGATTTATAGCTACATGTATTTCATATCTGCAAAAATACAATAAATGTTTTCATATGCATTTGCAAAGGATCTCACTTCGGCAGTCTTTCTTTCATGCGTAGTACATGTACCTAAAATGATTTAAACAAAAATTTGACTTCAGTGATTTGGACTATGAAATTTATTTTGAAGAAAAAAAAAATATATAGATACACAAGAACAAGGACAGTCAAACCTGTAATAGTGTCCACCTGTCTATAGCGGTCACTTATATAGTGTCCACCTGTCTATAGCAACCACTTATATAGTGTCCGCCTGTCTATAGCAGTCACTTATATAGTGTCCACCTGTCTATAGCGGTCACTTTAATATAGTGGCCACCTGTCTATAGCAACCACTTATATAGTGTCCACCTGTCTATAGCTGTCACTTATATAGTGTCCACCTGTCTATAGCAACCACTTATATAGTGTCCACCTGTCTATAGTGATCACTTATATAGGGGCCACCTGTCTATAGCGGTCACTTTAATATAGTGGCCACCTGTCTATAGCGGTCACGTATATAGTGGCCACCTGTCTATAGCAGTCACTTATATAGTGGCCACCTGTCTATAGCAGTCACTTATATAGTGGCCACCTGCCTATTGCGGACACTTATAATGTCCACCTGTCTATAGTGATCACTTATATAGTGTCCACCTGTCTTTAGCGATCACTTATATGGTGTCCACCTGTCTATAGCAACCACTTATATAGTGTCCACCTGTCTATAGTGATCACTCATATGGTGTCCACCTGTCTATAGCTGTCACTTATATAGTGTCCACCTGTCTATAGCTGTCACTTATATAGTGTCCACCTGTCTATAGCAACCACTAATGTAGGGTCCACCTGTCTATGGCGGTCACTTATATAGTGTCCACCTGTCTATAGCAACCACTAATGTAGGGTCCACCTGTCTATGGCGGTCACTTTATATAGTGGCCACCTGTCTATAGCTGTCACTTATATAGTGTCCACCTGTCTATAGCAACCACTAATGTAGGGTCCACCTGTCTGGTGGTCACTTTATATAGTGGCCACCTGTCTTTAACGGTCACTTATATAGTGTCCACCTGTCTATAGCAGTCACTTTAATATAGTGGCCACCTGTCTATAGCGGTCACTTATATAGTGGCCACCTGTCTATAGCGGTCACTTTAATATAGTGGCCACCTGTCTATAGCAACCACTTACCGGTATATAGTGTCCACCTGTCTATAGCAACCACTTATATAGTGTCCGACTGTCTATAGCGGTCACTTATATAGTGGCCAGCTGTCTATAGCGGTCGCTTATATGGTGTCCACCTGTCTATAGCGATCACTTATATAGTGGCCACCTGTCTATAGCGGTCACTGATATAGTGGCCACCTGTCTATAGCGGTCACTTATATGGTGGCCACCTGTCACCTGTTTCCTTCGGGCAGCCTCAGTAGAGAATACAGGCTAACCAAAGTCTTCATTCATTTCAATAATTTCTGGAATGCAAGTTGCATAACTACTTCAAAATGGAAGGCACTTTCATAAACATAATCTTCTGCTAATTAAACGACCCAGCACACTCATGTTTCTTGATTTTTTAAATGTATTTACTTTATTTTGTTTTTAATACGAAGAAGATCAAATTATCTTCTGCAGCACAAATATGTTATCCTCCCATTCAAGGTTTTAACAAGTTTTATACTACCCTGAGCGACACAATGGTACTAGCAATTATGAAGAATGCAAACGTACAGTATTCACGTCTTCATTAAACGGCAACTCCAAGATACTTAGTCATTCTACGTCCTATACATTATAAAGTATCATGAAATTAATAACATACAATATATCAAAACTTTTATTTTTCCTCTTATTTCATCTGGTCCAAGCCATAGTACAACTATCAACTTACAATCAATTGCTAAATGGTAATGCCCAATCAAGCTCATCATTGTATGCATATAATGTTAACAAGGCTGACTATTAAGCAATCAGAATCATTATTTCATATCTTCCATTGATTAAAAACCTTTGTGTTAAGGGGCTCTGGTTTACTAAAACTCTATGATGTGGTTGGTAGCGTACAGGACAAAATACACGTACCTGTACCTCAGATTTGCCCAGGAATCATTCTACATTCCAATGTTTCAGGTGACTTGCCAAACATTTTAAATACTGCTGCCAAAAGCAAAATATGAAATTACAGAGGTTCTGCTTTACCTTGCATATTTCAATTTCAAGGAAATAAAGAAAACACTCTATTAAATCAAATACAAATGTAGTCTTTATGCTTTAGTAATTTGTTGCCATAATAGGTAAACAAGCTCTTCGCTATGAGGAAGTTAACAGTCGTATATATCAGCGGAAATACAGAGGTTCTGTTCTACCTTGCATATTTCAAGGAAATAAAGAAAACAATCTATAAAATCAAATCAAATACAAATGTAGTTTTATACTTTAGTAATTTGTTGCTTTAATAGGTAAACAAGCTCTTCACTATGAGGAAGTTAATAGTTGTATATATCAGCAGAAATACCACTATCAAGACTTACCTGGGAGTTCAATTAACCTTGTTTATATAACTTTTGCCAAGGAAAACTACAGTGACCTTCCTGTTAGGCGAGGTGAGAGTGCTTCCAATCATTAAGGTGTATACTCGCCTGTGTTGTTTTACTTAAAGGTAAAATTTAAACCTGGTAATGATGAAAAATACATTCTACACTGAATGTTCAAGACCAGAAAAAAACATGATATCTGTCAGCCAAGTACTGTGAAATGGTTTAGATGAACCACGGAAATAAGTAGTTAGTAGTCATTTGTGCAGTACGCGTGTGGTATAAAATGGTGCTCAAAAATGAATTTGATTTCCAGCAGATATTTGTTTACAATTTGCTGGTCAAAACAACCCATCTACTACATGATAAACAATGCCAATTTATATACATGTACTGTGCTATTCTATTACCAGAATTCAATCCAGATTTTAACAAGTTGTCATATCACGTCTATTTTTAGCCAAGTGCTTCCTGATTTACAAAAGCAGGTGTTTCCTGGCAAAATGCCCAAATCTCATCTTTCAATCTTTCTTTTTGGCAGTCAAAAATGATGGTAACATGCACCTGGAGATTACATTACATTACAACCTGTTTACATTAGAAATATTTTTTAAATTCCCACACATCTCCTACTCCATAACCTTTAAAATGATATTTCTAATCTGACATATGCGCTGACAGCCATTGCTTCAGGCTTTATTTTGTCAAACATATAGCGTAAGGGTTTTAACATTAATTATGAATGCACTACGTGACTTGTGACTTTAAAAAAAATTATTTAAAAAATAAAATGAAGATTAATTTCAAAATATTAAGCAAAGCTGCCAAAGAAACTCCTCATCTCCTCAAAAATAATCTTGGTATCAGTTTTATTTGACATTTATTATTGGTTCACAATATCTTATTTATTGGGTGGGGGGTAGGGTTCAAGTACTTCCTATTTCACCTTGCTCCTCTATATTGTCATCTTCTTCATCCATTCCTTCATCTTCATCCACATCTCCTCCACCTTCTTGCTCGTCCTTCTTATTTCGAATGTTTTTTACCTTTGCCCTCTGCAGAAGGTAGACACAAGCCTTCAGTCCTCCATGGTTTATGAAGGTGACATTTTTCTTCCGCCATATGTGATGGCATCGCTGCAAGGTCTGATAGGATAACATGGAGAGAGGGGGAGAGAAGGAGAGAAAGAGAGAGATGGGAAAAAAGGATGAGAGAGAGTAGAGGGAGAGGGGAGAAAGAGAGAGAGAGAGAGATGGGAGAAAAGGGGGAGAGAGACAGAGAGATGGGAGAAAAGGATGAGAGAGAGTAGAGGGAGAGGGAGAAAGAGAGAGAGAGAGAGAGATGGGAGAAAAGGGGGAGAGAGACAGAGAGATGGGAGAAAAGGATGAGAGAGAGTAGAGAGAGGGAGAAAGAAAGAGAGAGAGATGGGAGAAAAGGGGGAGAGAGACAGAGAGATGGGAGAAAAGGATGAGAGAGAGTAGAGGGAGAGGGGAGAAAGAAAGAGAGAGAGAGAGAGATGGGAGAAAAGGGGGAGAGGAGAGGGAGAGAGAGGAGAGGGAGAGAAGAGAGAGAGGAGAGAGAGAGAGAGAGAGAGAGGGGAGAAAAGGGGGAGAGAGAGAGGAGAGGGATAGTGGAGAGAGAGTGAGAGAGAGAGAGAGAGAGGGAGGGAGAGTGACAGAGGAGATGGAGATACACAGAGAGGGGAAGGGTAGGAAAAGAGGGAGAGAGAAAGACAGAAGAACAGAAGGGTAGAAGGGGGGGGGGTCAGATTTGTGTATCAGTTTAGAATAAACATTCTTAAAACATTACATTCTGGCATGGATCAGCAACACCACCTAACTTTCTGTGTGCAGCATACCCATGCACATCAACAAAATTATTGAACATCATATGATTGCAATATGTCGCATACATCTGGTTCAGTCTTTATGCATTCTCCAGTTTAAAAATGCGCAAACATTGAAAAAATACATACAAAGCATTTCAAGGGTAAAATACAAAGTACATTAAATGAATATATACAAAATAAAAAGAATAAAAGGGATCATCATTAAAAGTCTATTGATACCTCAGTAACACTGCCAAGCTGACTCAAGACTGACTCAAAACCAACTGATTTTTGGCCATAGGGGGACAATGTAATCGTTTGTTTGGTGTGTTGTCGGTGTGTTGTCGGTCTGGTGTCGGTCTGGTGTCGGTCTGGTGTCAGTCTCGTTGGTGTGATTGAGTTATTAGGCCTGACAAGTTGATGGTCCCAAAATGCTCACAGAGCACATTTTATACAAGTATTTCTCACTGTTATCATCCCAATAATGCAACGTTTTCAATTCAACTCACCTGAACCATACATTTCTTGTCTTGAGTTAACAGCACAGCACGGCCAGTCCCAGGACGACAAACTCTGGCCATCTCTTCCAGACACTTATGATAAAGAGACCAGTTATTCTTTCTGTTACCAAGCCTACAAGGGGAAAACAATAAACAAAATCAAAAGCATAACAGGTTGTACAACAAATGTTCTGGCAACAATAGTTCCACAGTCAATCTCCCACTATCATTCACTTTAACCCTAGACCAAAAACTATACCTAACCCTGACTGCAACTTTATAATTTTACCTAAAAATCAATCGTAACCCTGACCCTAACCCTATATCTTCGATTAATAAAGCCCAGAGCAAGAATTGCTGACAAACATATCGGATGACTGCAAAGAAATCAGGTATGTTTCTGTTAATTAAATGAAGGCAACACATGATAATATTAACACCCACTCTTGGGGGCTATAGACTCAGACCAGCAATAAAAACTTTAAGAATACTGCTGCATCACAAATGCACAATGAAAGATTTTCAATATCACCTGCAACTCCATATTTTGACATCTGGCAAAAATTAGGGTCAAAATTGAATCTGTCTACCAAAGTATTAAAGGTATAGGCCAGTTCTGGTCATGTGATTGCATTGTGAAAGAAACGTTGTGGAATCGATCAGAAATGGTTGATCAACTAGCATATAAGTATTGGTGTGTACTACAAGGTTCTGGAATCATCAAAATGATAACAAATTTGGCCCAGTCTTGGTAAAGTTATAAGCACTGTACACAGAAAGATGTATATGGGACTACCCTATATCTATCCAGTCCGGATAGATATGATAATTTACCAAACATATCAATTAATAGGCGGTTTCCCGGCAAAATTTGTATCATCATGTATTAGTAAAAACATATTCTTTCATATGATTGGTAATAAGAGCTTCCATTTCATTTTTTGAGAGGGGGGCATTTCCAAAACTGGTCTATACCTTTAATGTACAGGCAAAAGGAAAAATCTGAACCTGTGCCAGTCAAAACTGACCATCTTCAGTCACTTCCTTAGTTGGGTACAAGCTTAATACATGTAGCATTTTAAACAAAGAAGCTCAATTCTTCTGTAGCAAATTTCTATTCATATTTCCTCTTTAGCATATAGAGATAAGGACATCAGCTAATATTTTTGAGGTCACAATTAGAATACTTTGTCTTCCTTCCTCAATTTAAGAATACCAATGTTCCTTTTCAATGATAACCTAAATTAATTACCGTATTTGCCGGCGTAAAGGCCGCAGTATTTTCGGAAGAGAAAATATAAAAAAGTATGGGTGTGGCCTATGCGCGACAACAGTAAAAAAAAAAACAGCACAAATTCGTACATATGGGACTACAATGACTACTAAGTCTATACCAGTTAATGTACAATGGTACAGGACATTTCTAGGATAACTCCACACATCTTACCGACAGTTTTGAAGTATATTGTTGACATGAAGTTTTGTCAATCTCGTGAATAAACTTCATAACTGTTTTTTCAAACAAAAAAATACCGGTAGACCTAGATCTACAGATTTGTCGGTCCTTCGAAAGCTGAAATAAGACGCGATCTGGCTTGATGCCTACAGTGCGGGCAAAAATACGAAATGTCAAAATAGGGGGTGCGGCCTTAACACCAGCAAATACGGTAATGTTAAAATATTCCCATGCCCTTTCTTTTTTTGTGAGTCCAGTGATAAGAAAGAGGACCATGCTTTCATTCATATATTTCATCTATGATAAATCAAAGAGATAATCTCCTTACTTTTGGGAATCGTAAAATAATTCCTTTCTAAAGTATTGTATTTGCCTGCATAAATTGCATTGGTTTTATTCAATTTCATCAAGGGAATATATACATCTGTAACTTCAATCAACTTGAACAATTCTCACCTTTTCCCAAATGGCTGATTGAGTAAGCATCAAGGATGGTAGAAAGAAGAAAGATTGGTCAAATGCATAATAAATTTAAACATGGAAGGATAGTGGAAATAAGAATTGGGTGCATATTACATGCCTGTACTTATTTCTCACATTCATGAGTCACAACCAACCTACCAACCTCAATGAGCCATTGAATCTTAGACCTCAGTCTAACTTCCTTTGCCAAACCTGATTTTTTTTTTTTTTTTAAACAAAAGCTCAAATCCAGCATCAGGTTTAAGTTTTGTATTTACACTCTCAAATAACCATGATTTTCAACATTGACCCCTGTTTAACCCCTACAGGACCCCCTGCAGAGTTGCTGTGAGCTGTTTCTTTTCCTCAAGCACCATTTCCTGTTTACAGAAATATCATGATCCATTCACAAATATTAATAGACCAGTTAGAGGAAGTGTATATATCTCTAATGTGTAACTTATTCTGTTTTCTTTCTTACCCTATCATTATGTTTTTTTGTGTGTGGGTGTTTTGGGTAGAGTTTTGTTTGTTCAGGTGTTTGTATATGTGGGGGCTGATTATGATTGCCGTGAGTTTGTCTTAAACTTAGAGTTTCTAGCATTGTTTGGAAAGAGGATCTGAGTTTTTGATTTTTAATTGTGCTTTTGAATGATAAACATATTTAGAGTCAGATTCAGTTTTGTATTGTAGTTTTAATAGAGGATTATTGTAATTGTAAAATAAATAGAATAAATGTGCCCTTATAGTAGCTCAAGAGTGCTCAAAACTGCAAATTCGCCTAGTAAAGTTGACTTGTGCTCAGCTGAAGCCAACAGTCATGTATCATCAATAACAAAAGATGTTCATAACTCACCAAGTCTGTGGCAAAGACATCTACTGATGAGGATTTGAGCGGAAGATTCGTGACATCCCATTGAAGAACATCATTCTCTATATCAGGCCTGTCATGAAGAAGAAAAATTGGGGTGTTTTCTCATTTCATTAGGAACAGGGTTCTCTTTATTGTATAAGCACTGTGTTTGCTACGCTTTCAAATTTGGGTATTCTTATTTCTACCCATAAATTATCAAACAGCGTGTTTAATCATTCTCTGGTAATTGTTGGGTCCTAACAACATAGTGTCATGGCTGATTTGTTTAATGGTTAACAATACCAGGATACAACATCAACAGGATTTAGAGTCTTAGGCCCGTATTCTGAAGTCGTGTCTAACTCCTGTTTAACTAAACAGTTGTCTAAAGTCCTGTCTAAGTCCTGTCTAACTTTAGACACGAAGTCGTGTCTAACTTTTTTGTATTCTGAAGTCGTGGTTAAGTCAAGTTAAATGCGAAGTCCTGTCTAAGTCCTGTTTAACTTTAGACAACTGCGAGGGGTTGTTTAAGTCCTGTTTAAGAGCGCGATTCTGCTGCTTTTCAACGTGTGCGGTACACTCTACTTGCTGACCCCGAACTTGCAGGGGAGAACGATGGTACGTGCACCCTCTAAAATTTCAAATACGTTTTGCAGGATTTTTCTCGCGGAGCCATATATTTTTTTCACGATAATATTAAATATTCTTATCTAATGGTGACATCTTGGAAATTCCATAATCTATACTAAACTATCCATTCTGTTGGAGAAGTTTCTTTTCTGTATTTTCCGAGCATTGACGCACTGATATTATTAGTGAACTGTGTTTATACTGTGCCCAGTACACAGTGCAGTACGTGTGTACGTACATATGTACACAGTACATGCAGTCGATATCGATATCACGATCACATCTCCATGGCAGAACAGCTGTGCACGTTATCCGCTGTGCGCACACATGCGCATTCGGTCTATCCTCTGCAAAAATGTCAGAATTAGCGCCTACTGGGCATGCGCAGAAGTCGTGACTAAAGTTAAACACCACTTCGTAGTTAAACACGACTTAGACAGGACTTAAACAGTTGTTTAGTTAGATGCGACTTAGACACGACTTCAGAATACGAAATTTAGTTAGACTGGACTTAGACGCGACCTCGCGTTTAAGTCGTGTCTAACTAAACAGTTGTTTAACTTTAGACATGACTAAGTTAGACACGACTTCAGAATACGGGCTTTACTGTCCAACTCACTGATCACACTAAACAAATTAGTTTGCTTTAAATTCATTTCCACATAAGAGATGGAACACCCTTTCCTTATCGGCGTATATTGTCTTTCAAAGCTTTCCATTAATTACAATTCCTACAAAATGAGACTACATTGCAGTATATCATCTGTCCTAGGTCTGAGACAATATATTTTTGAGAGAAATTACACTTTCTAACATATACAAGACAAATACATACACAATATGCTCTCAGTTTGTTATTTATATTAATTGTTATCATATTGCTTCTACCACATAAGACTACACAAAACAAAATGTATCTGGTATTACATGACTACACCAGATAATAATATGGGACCTGTTGCAATAAACTGTTATAAGCCCAACCTTATAAACATCCTATAAACTGTATAACTTGCATTTCAATGGTATGTCGACAAACTAATGACAGTTGCTTGTGATGGGTCCAAGAACTCTTACCTTTCTATATGCTTCCCTCTCCTCTTTTCTGCTAGTGAATCTAAGTTGGCCTTTGTTCTCTCTACTGCCACATCATTCATATCACCTGAGACTACGTAGCAGGACTTCCAATCTATCAAACCCTGCAATATCAAAGAAAAAAGAAATGTTTATAATATTCAATCATAATCCTTTCTTGCCATAAATAGCAAATTGTACCCAATACCGGGTAATATTAATGTGCTTCAAGATGTCTGGAAAAGAAAAGAAACCAACTCTGTTTTATCCTGAAGTTGAAATTGGTACACACATAGTGATGGATATTCACATGAAGGTATTTACAGGCCAATCGATCTATGATTGTTTGCTATCTTTTTGGACAGAAGTGATTCTTTTTTTTTTCCCTATTCAATAATAAAATTAACGTTTACTCCACCCTAGTTTCCATCCTGTAATAGGTGCATGAATTGCTTATTATCCCGTCTTTACCCTTGCTACCATGTAAATGCGCTGGGGCATTTAACAAATCCACATCAACAAAATCTTTAACAAAAAAAAAACACTCATGTACATGTAGCTTGGAACTTAGTAATCTAGAGTGAGACAAAACCTTTGAACTGCAGGTTAGTTCATGCCTCAATGCTATTTCAAAGAACTGCATGTTATAATATCTTGCTTGTAATGAGAAGTCGCTAATGGGGGAAGGGGTCCAGAAGAATAAGCTAATCTTCCTTACAACTATCTAATAACTGATAAACTATACATGTTCTACACCATGAATCCAACATCAATCTTTCAAATAGACAAGGATATTGTTTTGATCCTGAACTGGTTTTGCAAGCATCACAAATGTTATATATTTCGCATCAATTTTCAAGGCAGGATTCAGCCAACCTTTGAGGCGATAGTATTCAGAGAATTAGAAGGATCATAGAAAGGCCTCAATGTATGGATCTAGGAGATAGATAGAAAGAAGGCTGATGTTAAAATTATTGGAAATTAGAATCAAGCGGCAATGATAAGTGAAATGAAAACAACATCCTCACAGGAAAAAAATTAATATCAAGGTTAATAAAGAGCCCTTTTTTTTTGTTTAATTAAAAAAAAATATAAGGAACAAACAACTTCTAGATGTTTGTAACATCCATCCAAGAGTAGTTGCACTATACCATGTAGAACCAGGAACAAGCTGGATAGGATGCATGAATAAAGGAATAGATAGATAATACTTACCTCAAGAGGGATACCACCTACACCACACATAGGATCCATGATGACCTCTCCTGGTTTGGGCTGAGCCAATCTGAGAAGAGAAAAACAAATCTAACCACTATCATGATTCATGAATGATGATGCACAAGAATGGTTAAAAATACCTAGAATTAGACACTGTGTACACATATTTCTTTCAGGACAAATCTTTTTTTTTTAAAGGGGGCTCTTTTTACTTTGGGAAGGGGGGGTGCCCAGAACACCCCTCTTCCTACACTATTCTTTAACTGCACTTAAGGTACTTTTTAAAACTTATTATTGACATGATATTCCTCATTTACTTATTAATCCTCCTAACATGATGGTTTTATACATCACCACTACATTCAAAATGGGGAAGAGCTGCCACTTTTAGTCATGATTTCGAATAGACAAGATATCAGTGCTGCTCTCAGACTTTCTTAATGAAAGTGAAAAAGTAAACGTACTGTGGCCCCAATGCCCTGGTTTACCACACTACACCCTAAAATGAAACTGAACATTCCCTTTGTATCTGGAGGTACAGATTTTTTTTTTATCTCCTTGGGATTTTTATCAACAAAGCTGTATTTTACTAACCTAAGCATACAGTATGCAATTGTAGACTTGAGAGTTGTTATACCAAAGTGAGTGATGTTCCTTCTATGCAAGGACTCCTTAGTCAAGCTAATGGACACCAAGGTCGAGTCCTCCAGAATATTAACCACCACCTCAATGTCATAGTCCTTCATCTTCACTGGCCATCCGAAAGTCTCATTGACTAAAGAACCCACTGCAGGAGCCACATCCCTAGAGCTAAAGTTGTGTTTCTCTCCTGTGCGAGTGCAGGTCACACGAAATGTTGGACGTTTGGCAGTGACCTCTTCTCCTTGAGGCACTTCTCCTGGACTATCATTACTCTTGTCCTTGTTCACTTCTGATTTTGTCTCAACATCTTGGTGTGGTGCAGGTTTTAAGGAGGGTAGTTTTCCAGGAAGAGGGTCCAGACAGAGTTCGGACTTTGTGAAATGTCTCCAGGTGTCCAAGGCTAACTTCCAATTCATTTCCAGGATTTTCTGACACAGTTCATCAACTACTTTTTCCTGAAAGGAAGAAAAATAAAGAAAAAACCCTGTAATTCACAAGTTGTATGTTTTAGACATAAATTCTGGTTACCGAATACCATATAATTTGGTATGAACAACATATAATTATTATCCCATATTTGTAGTTTTTTCAATTGTATTGAGGTTATTAGAGTTTAGACATGTCAACTGTTTATATATTATTTTAGTAGGTAACTGATACCACTGACATTGAAACACTGATATTTAACAGTCACAATCAAGATGAATTTTGATGTATGTGCCAACCGTCACTATCTATTGCCATAAATTAATATGGACACTTTACATGTACTTACAAAAAAACTAGTGAGAATATTAGATAGCTTTTCATCACACAATTGTACTGCCTACTCTATCTGGCTCAAATGAATAACAATTTTCACATAAATTCAACAATGAATATTATGAAAACTTATTAATGTTTACAGATACATAGGAAAAATATGAAGATGCATGCATAAAGAGTTAATATACCTACACATGTATATGTGCTGTATCAATGAAGTAGAACAAATGAAAAAACAAGATGTTATCTATTAATACAGAATTTGGAAGGATAGAGTTTATTTATGTTAGTCTGATTGGAAATTCGGAAAGGCTCACATCCATCTGTCTGATCATGGATATACGTGCAAAACATGGTCTGATAGCCCAAACATGGTCTCACAGCCTAGACAACAGGTGGATGAATTTGGCAAGGTCACGACTTTAACAGATCTATATGAACATGATAGGGTGATGCACAAAATTACATGCAAGCTTAAGCTTTTCCGAACACACTGGTATTTCTTGGAAACAAATGATGAAAAGTTTTTCAATTCCAATTAATAAAAAAAGGTAGTATAGGATGGAGGAAAACCATCAACTTCAAGGCTTTCTATAACAATCATGAATATCCTACCGTGCACTCTGCATAGATGTGGGTATTCATTGTTTCTTAACATATTTTGTGTCAACAGCATGAGGTACCATATATGGATGGGTTTGTATTAAGCACTTTGTATATATCCCCCTACATTTAACTCTCTGCAACACAAGGTAATTCCAACAACAAATTCTTACCTTCTCTTGATGCAAATCAACATCTTTGATATGATTGAGAACAACTGACAAGTTATCCACTGATCTCAGTTGAGTTGCCTGAAATAAACAAAGAACACCAACATTTATATTATTTATTTATTTATTTATTTAAAATGGTTTATTTCATTAAAAAACATTCGCGGCCAGAGAGCCGAATTGCAGTTTTTTTTTTACAAAGTATGCATCAGTGACAAAGTAAATTACACGTAAAACATATGCATGGTAACATGGTAGTAAAATTGTAATTCTTTTTGTACTTATAATATATAATTGTGCTTCTACGACTCCTGCTCCGGCTACAATTACTCCGCGGCAATTCATTTTGATACGAGACATAACGTGGCCCTAGCATGAGGCGGCACGCTCGCTTTTGGATTCTCTCTATTTGATTATTTTGTTTGGCAGACAAGCCGGAGTTCCAAACGGGCGCACAATATTCCAAAACTGGCCTAATGTATAAACAGTAATGAGCACTAGATCATCTAAGGGCAATCGAAACTTAGTGAGAATTCTCAGCATATGCATCCTCATGTTTGCCTTCTTAACAATTTCATTGACATGAGAATTCCATTTGAGATATTTTTGGATGTAAACCCCTAGTAATTTGACACAATCTACTCGACTATTGTCATGTCCATCAATTTGGATAACAGGCGGTGGGGGTGGTTCAGTTTCATGTTATTGTCTACAGTCCATTCTTGTAGGTCGCTCACGCTTGACTGGATATTAGGTGGTGATGGGGATTTCCTGCATTCTAGCATTGTTAGGTCATCCACATATCACTCTATATCACATGACATCTAAATATTGAGAGACATTACCATCATCCAGGGATGCCATTTAGAATTGATCCGAGGGCCTGAAAATCACCTAGAATGAGCTATTTTGTACACAAAAAAAGCCTAAACTCTGACCTGAAAATAAATCGCCAGGGCCTGAATTAAGGCTATTGCCTGAAAACTGGCATCCCTGATCATCACATGGGAGAATACTCAGAATAGAAATTTGATTGTATGTAATTGGATTTTACTGACACGTATCCATCAAGGCTAAAAATACACGGGGCAACGGAATCCTCTGAAATCTGGTGATTCCAAAAGACCAGCAAATAATGAACCTCGACCAGTAAATCAACCGAAAGCTAAAATTAGTAAAGGAGACCTGTTGGCAAGGAGGCGACTGTATGGGCTTGGACCAGACATTTCGTACAGAGGGAGGAGATCTGACCATTAGCTGCATGTAACTTGTAAAGTTGTAAGAGGGAAAATGCCAACTTAAATAAATGATAATTATGAAATAGCAAAGAATTTACGAGTATCATGGGTGCCAATTCAATGGAAATTTGTAGTAAAAAAAAAAGCCCCCGTCATTACTAAAAGAGCCCCCATAAGAAGGCTCACGGGGGCTCTTTTTGGGGGAAGAGCCCCCGTGGACAGAAAATTAATTTGAGTCCTGGTATCCATGACTCAATTTTACAAGAGGGTCCGTCAGACTTAATTTGTAGGTGAAGACAATTTTACATCTCACTTAATCAATAATTATCATACATCAACATGATTAAGAATCAAGTTTGTCTAGGCTCCAATATTGATTGTACGTAAAGAGCCTGATCAGCTAAACAGTAACATCTTGTCTGTTCTTGACATCAAACATTTTATGGATTCTAAATTCAGAAAGTAATGTAAGAGTTTAAATTTGTCTTATTTCACTTATTTAATTTCTTGGTTACTACTTGCCTTCTTCCATATCCACTATTACATATTCATTTATAAATTTGCATTCTTCATTTGCACATATTCATTATTTTCAGTTCATGTTCCCATTTCATTCACCTTAATACAGCACAGCCTTTCAGTTACACTACTGCCACACCCTATTTCCTTCCTCACCTTTCAACCTGTTCTCTTTGTGTTCTCATTCTCTATGCATGGCTTGCCTTGTCCTGCCCTAGCAACAGGCAATTTCTCTTCTCTCATTGGTTCTCTTTGCCTCTCACCTTTGAACTATCTAACCTGCTCACGTAGAACTTGAGCTTACATCTAGCGCATGCGCATTACGTTAATCCCGTCTCAGCCTCATTTTCCTAAATTGGCGCCTACGTGGGTCCTTCTGATTGGCTATCGCTGGCTGCCATTCGCTCAACTTTATAAGATATTAGTGTGAGGAGAAAGCTTGCGATTTTCCGTATGATCTGATACCAAAATCATGATATTCTAGTCAAATCTTCTATTTTGTATGATATTTACAGCATCCTTAAAAGTTAAGTATTTCACTTAAGTTTAAGTCTTACTAATTAAGTTTGAAAAATTCTCATTTTCGTCATATTTAAGGTTGTACTGAGATGTTTGTTGATTTTTCTTTTTTATGTGTGTACCTATGCTGAATGTGTGTCAGTTGTGTGTGAAGTGCGTCACCTGTTTAAAGCATGACATGTCAGTGTGTTATAAATGTAATATTACTATTGCCTTGGCATTGCCATTGCGCTTAAGTTGCGCTTAAGTTAAGTGGGCCCTCTCTCACTTAAATTCGTAACCGCTCAAGATCGAGCGGAGCGGCCAATGGGAGCCTTGCCGTTTTCTCACTGTACGGCGCTCAATGCTTAAGTTATACGTGCCCTGTCATTACTAAAAGTAAAAGAGCACCCGTGGCCGTGAGATGGCTCACAGGGGCTCTTGACTTTAGTCTTTTTGGGGGGGAAGAGCCCCCGTGGAAAAAAATTAATTTGAGTCTTGGTGATCCCTGGTGATAACATAACATTTTTACTAACCAGTCCGATATTGAATATTAATTAAATTCAATACTAACGAGTAACGTACTAATGTGAGAATTACGATCACGCACCTTTTCAATATCCTGGACAGGGAGCTCAAATATGATTCGTCCTCTGAATTTCTTGAAAGTTCTTGAGTGGGAGCTGGAACCCAATTTCTCGATACATTCTTGGGTTGCTAAATGCTCGAAACCCGAATTTACAGTTGCACATACTGTGGCAATGTTCAAGTCATCTGTCTTTTCTTTTTCATCCATCTTTATCCGGAGTTCTATGTCAATTGACAGCCAAAACTATGGGCACTCGTACTCGTCGTACTCAGCTCATAGTCATAGCATATGCATTGATACTGTTTACATGCTGGATGTATACGTATGCATGGTCGTATTGCATACATACATACCACGTATGATTGCGTAATAGAGTATGCCTGTGTTCAAGCGAAAATAAACAAGGAAAATATTATTTACGAAATTTAATTTGTATTGGGTAAATGCATGAACCCAGAAAATAACAGAAAAGGCTAGTTAAGATTGGCTCCGTTCAATACACCATAATTACACCATAATATTTCATTGAAACATTTCTGTTGTAAGCAAGTATATAACTATATACACGAAATACATACAAACTATGTCTAGACCCTATGAGTATATGCAATGAGTTATGCACACTGAACATCAAAATAAACTTTCACTTGTTGTCATCAGGGAACTCATCATTTTCATTTGTTCACCTATTCATAGTACGAAAGGCCTTAAAATAAGACAAACTTAATCATAAAGCATGGAATGACAAAGGTTAGTAATCCTGGAGTAGTGGTGGGGCAGCATGCAGCGCCCTGAGAAGGGGAGGGGGCACACTTGGTGTCGGTGAATGAGATGAAGATAAACGTGGCCACTGATTAAAGGTACTATGTCCCATTTGCAGGCCCAAAAAATGAAAAGGTTAAATTCCAACGGCATTTGAAAGACAATACTAATTTAGAACTTCCCTAAAAAAAAGGGGGGAGGCTTGAAAATGTCTTTAAGTGGGAAAATGACGACTAAGTTAGTTGTCGAATCGACTTAGGAGCTATAGAGCCAGTAAGTAATAGTCTGATTTTTCAGACCATTGTACCGAATGGTCGTACGTTTTAAGCTGCGCAAAGATTCAATCAGTTTAATTTTGGCCATTACAAGAAGTGGGTTATTGATGTAGACAAATGCTCATGTACCCTTTACAGCTCATTTTATGTATGTTATTACCAAAGATGAAAAAAGCCAGTCAGTCACTCAATAGTGTCTGACAGTGAAGTCTAGCAAGTAAACGGGTTTCCTTGCATAATTTGAATATTAGGACACTGCTTACGTTTAAATTTCACAGATAGGACATACATGTACATGACATATTCATAATTCCTGCAAAGTTCTACAGAATTTGATGTTGGCTGCAAAAGGGACATAGTATCTTTAAGTGGTGCAGGAGCGATACTGTCTCATTTTTTTCTCGTCCACCCCCTTTCATGACATTCTCTCTCTCTCGCTCTCTCTCTCTCTCTCTCTCTCTCTCTCTCTCTCTCTCCTTCTCAGTCTCTCTCTCTCTCTCTCTCTCTCCCTCTTTACCTAGGCTACCTATCTTTTTTTCTTTCTTTCTGATTGTCTTACTTTTTCTTTCTTTCTTTCTTTCTTTCTTTCTTTCTTTCTTTCTTTCTTGTCATTCAGTTTGGGGCTCATGCCCCGCGTTTGTAAATTACCCCTCGAGAAAACTAAATATTGTCCAGATAAAGCAGGCACCCAATTGATGTCACTGATTTTGTTGGTGATAATATGTAATCGTTATTTATCTTATTTAACTGTAGATATTGGGTGAATCGTTCAAAACGGATATTCATCGATGATGTATAAATCCTGAAAATGAAGAATTTAAATTATACTTTTCTTTCAAAAATGTTCCAAAGGAAGATTTTGGGACCCTTGTTCCCTCGTCGGTGAAAAAAAAACAAATTTCTTGCCATTCGAATTTATCATTATTCATATACATTGGAACGCTTAGAATGGTTGAGTAGTGGCAAAAAAGAAAGATAACTACCCCCCTTCCCCTTAGCTGCAGGGAGGAAGCCCTCCGTTATTCAAAGCCTGTCATAATTTATGTGCGGATCCACGACTTTATAGTTTCGTCCATGTAGGGTAAGCCATTTTGTGAAAATGGTTGAGTTGATAGTGATGCTGGAAAACAGTGGCGTAGCGTGAGTATAGTCATTGATATCATAGACAGCCAATCAGTCATAGACAGCCAATCAGAGCTCGTATTTCGCGCCTTGTTCCTTTTAGTTTCCGTTTATATTGTTCGGTTTCTGCTTTCTGTTCATTCTTGCGTTTTACTCTGATGAGTGCAAGACGAAAAGCTTCAGTATGTCTCTTTTCAATGCTATTTTCTGATATCAATGCGAAAAACAAGGCCATTAGAAGAGGAAAAATATGTGGAAAGGATCAGTTCTATTATACTTTTGTTTTGCATTCCCCTCTATCTATCTTTCTCTCTTTTTATTTCATTTTTTCCCCATGCTATTCGGCTCTTACTTCTGGTATAATTAGTCGATCATCATCATGATCATATTACATGTTTATTATATTCCTCGTTTTAGTAATTCAATTATGACTGTGGGCCTTGATTCTATCTTGTAGAAGTGATCTCCCATCTGTAATGAGCTTAAAGTGATCGTTCAGTAAGCCGAGCTAGCTCTCAATTTAATTGAGGAAGGCCCACTAAACTTAAAGAGAACGGTATATTCAACAAATTTGTCAGACCGGACTGATAATTATTCGACTTAATATATTCAAATTTCAATTTCTTTTTAGGAAATCCATCTCGGTGATCGTCAACGAAAACTAATCTTAACTTATATCCTTGACGTAGAATCGTGGAGAAAATTATAACATGTGGGGTAGTTAAATATGTTTCATATGCCTACTTTGTCAACGCCATGTTAGGAAGCGACAGATATTATTTTCTTTCAACCCGACACACGACCCATTGGGTCAGGAAAGAAAATCATTAAGGTAGCATATAATATACCGGTACCCTTTAAAAGTATATATACGTTAATCATTTAATTGTAGAGAAACAATTTTGAAACGACAGTTGGAACAACTTTGATTTCGATTTTCTTCTGGACAAATTCAATATCAAGTTTGGTGGTTAATGACATCCAATTGATCACAGCACGCGTATGCTTCCGGAAATGTCATTCTTGGAAACCATTAGTGTCGTTTTCCTCTGGCTTCTCAACTAGACCAGGATAGAAGTCAACAGCATGACTGAGGTCAGAGAGAGCGCGCAACCAATACAAAGTCAGCTCATGAGCCAAACTGTGCTTGAGCGATGAGGAGATAGCAAGCAAGCACTGGTGTATTAAGGTACTTGCTGGGTCAATCCTTTTCTATTGGAGGGGCGAACATATTTGCAAAGATGGCACATATTATTCCAATTTATCTTCCACTTTTGGTGGTTATAATTACGGTCTATGTTTCTTGGTGTACATCTGGAGCAGGTGCCCTTAGATCAGGTGGCTTGCCATTGACTTGCACGAGTCCTTGTCAACAAACGGTGAGTTTAGAAAGTCTGTTTTGTTGTATCGTTTGTCTTCACTAACCAGCTATAGGGACTATAGTACTAGTAGGGATATTTAAGGTAGTGCAATTTCGTATGATTGGATTTCATTTCTGTCAATGTCAAGGGAATAGCCTATGAAACTATCCTGCTGACATTTATAGTTCACATACGGTCGGATACGGCTGAATGATGTTAACAGGTGCAAAAATAGCATTATACATGTACACATAGGATTATGTATGAACAATACAATATCGGAAAGTAAAGTAATATATTTGCGTCGGGAAAGGTAGGCCTACTATAGAAATGTAAAATATTGTTAATGTTTTTTTTTATGAGGTTAATGTAAATACAAGTTAATGGTAATAATTTCATGCTTTGGGCCTACTAATACTATTGTTAACACTCTCAGTATCATTATCATTATTACTTTGACTATTTTATTATCACTGTTATTATTATTATTATTATTATTATTATTATTACTAATATAATATTACTATCATCATCATAATCATCATCATCATCATCATCATCATCATCATCATCATCATCATCATCGTTATCATTATTATTATCATTGTTGTTCTTTTGGAAGGTGTTATACATTTGTATTTATCATTGAAGGAAAAATCAACAAACTGGAGTAGATAAATTGAAAGATCATATGGAAGAGTTGTATTTATCATTGGTTGAGAAACATTGAAATGTGAATTTTAACTTTTCAAAAGTATGTTCAAAGCATTTGTTACGTCAGTATTTGCAAAAGTTGACCTACTCAATGAATCTTCTTTGTAGAAGGGAAACAAGACATGACAGTTCACAAAAGTTCTCGTGTCTAAGTATCCTATTCTTAATTCATACACAAAGTAACAGTGAATAAACCGTTATTTTTTATAGATGTATATATAGTGGACTTTTAGAGGTTGAAATATCATGGGTTTTCTTTATTTATTTTTTTTGTTTCTAAGCGTCATACAAAAAGTCACCATTTACATTTTTGGTCAATAAGAATTTCCATCACATTGTCAGGTCCCCTTATATTATATTTGCATGTAGGTAGGTAGGTAGGTATGCCTAGATTTGTTTCTTGTTCTTCTTTTCCGTATTAAGAATAGTTCAGTTTTATAAGAAAGCAACTTGTTAGAACCTACGTTCAGATTTATGATGATAAAGAGATTATAATCAAGCCAAGAATGATGATAGCATTAATTATCATGTATCAAAGCCAGCTATATGCACAAGTACTCAAAGCTTCTATCACATTATTTTGAATGCAATGTCTATAAAATGCTAAAACATCCCCCGTCAAATTTTAGGATCTATTATGGGTTTTAAAAAAAAATCCAAACTAGGAAGTTTATCTTTTGAAATGTGTGTCTTAACTGTCTTGATGACAAAGCTCCATGCATGTATGTACACGTAGAGCTCGTAGGAAACCATGTTAGATTGATCTGGACAATGGTTTTCCTGTTTCACAAACATGTTTGTACGGAATCAAGTCCATCCTATTTTGTCCCAAACTTTACTGATCACATCTAAGATTTTCTATTATTTTGATGATTGTATTAACTTGCAAGCCCTACCAGAGCTTGGATCAGACCGAATAAAATAAAATGATACTTTGTTATCAAAAAGTCAAATTATATTCATAATACATGTACCATGAAACTTGGTATCCTATAGTATATGACACCTCAAGCCCAAATATCTTGGACTTGGACACTCTCAAAAGTATTTATTAACAAATGAATAGAACCTATTCAAATTGTAATAGAAAACCCATAAGAAGGACACTTAATACGAGAATATGTTTAACATGAAGAGATTCTATTCATATTTGAGAATATATTTTTGACACTTTGAATCTGCGTTATTAAAGGTGACTTAAATTCTAGTCAAATTGAAGAGTTTCGGCTGTTCTATTAGAAAACAAAAAGAATTTGCTGTTGTCACGAGAGTGTAGTGATTATATATTGACAGAAATTTTGTTTTTTTGTGGCACCTCCATTGTAATGGGTTTGAATGGGACCGAGGACCTCAGAAATTCATCAGGTTTTTTTTTTCCTTCTCGATACATTCATGTCTACACTGCACAATCACTATGATTCATAATTCCAAATTACAACATGTTGACAAAGAAGATTCGTGCCTATAATGTTACTGATGTGTTGACCAATATCTATCGAACAATATGCTGTACCCGTGTTTTCAGAGTCATAATAATTGTGATGAGAGCTATTCTCGAAATGATCATGTATTATACGAATACGGACACCAGGACCTAATTTTGTCTTATCATGACATTTTCTCTACATTATTCCGCCGAGAAGGGGGGGGGGGATTGGGGGCGTAGACAAACGTAGACAAGTTAATGTAGGTCAGGGTTGATTATCGGGGTGGCTCCGGATAGACAAATCTCCTGTCCCATGATTGTTCCCTGTTCTCCATTGAGAATTCCAAGATTTTAATTTATTCCAGATTAAGAACAGAACATTATGCCTTGGGAGAGCTACACATGCGATTTGTTATATACTTGTTATAATTTTCATAGGTACCCAATATAGTAGGTTGAAAGGTAACATAGCATGTTTGGATAGTTTTTTTTAATGTTATAGTAGTCTTTTTTATATTCAGAGGTAAAATTGTTGTACTTTCATTTCCGTGTTGAATCGGTCGTTTGATTTGCAGTTTGTAAAAATAACAAATAAGAAAAGAACCCTGCTCATTTTTATTAGAGTATAGTATGACATGAAAATCTCATTCATCCTCGGGAGAGGTGTCAAGGTTTCCTAGATTGTTTTTTCTGATTTATAATTCCGTCTTTCTGTTACAGGATGTATCTCGTGTTTCAAGTTCATCTTTCCCACCATGCGTTATTACTCCAAGTAAGTCACGTAAAAATACTTCCTTCAGAAATGTACTACATCGTTAATGATATCAATTATCATTGTTTAAAAAAGGAAAGAATTTTTTTTCGCATGAAGCACCAGGTCATGAAAATCTGGGCTTAGTGGATTAATACCAATATATAATATGTCTGGTTTCTCACTGCTTAACCAATCCTGTTTGTAAGAACCATTATATATAGGCCTACTCAGTGGCGGATCCAGGGGGGGGCGGGCCCCCTTGAAAAAAAAGGTAAATACACCCTTTTTTGTAAAAAAAAGAATATGGGCCCCCTCCCCTGGCGCTCAAGGGGTGCAGGCTGAAAAAATAGCACCCCCCCCCCCATTGAGGAAAAAAAAATGAGTGGTCACTCTACCCCCCACTGAGCGAAAAATCGATCGGCACGATTTTCAAATTTTCGCACGAAGTGGGCCCCTTTTTGGGCCCCTCTCTTGCCGCCGGCTGGATCCGCCCCTGGGCCTACTTGTCTCCTCCCCTTTTCCTTCCCTTCCTTCCTCCCTCCCTTTCCCTCTCTTGTGTTCTGCCAACATCTTTTTTTCTTCTTCTTTCTAGCTTTCTTTTCATTCCATGTTTTTTCTTCCTCTTTCACATCCCTGTTCCCTCGCTTTCAATCTCTCTCTACCTCTATTTTCCTCGCTCTCGCCCTCTCTTTATTCAAATTTATTCTTTCATATGCATTTGATCATACTAAAAGCCCTTGCATTTTTCCTGGCAGCAACATAATAACACAAATGTTTGAATAAAAATCAAGTTCTATACAATAAGCAGGTATCTGTTAAACCAGATTGTTGTCTATGACTGTTCAAATGACACCAACATTTCCTGAATAAAATTTTGGATTTCAGCCAAAAGCAAACATGAGACTTGGTAGTGGATAAAAAAACAAGCAGATGAAAATGAATATCTTTTAAAATTTATTTAGTGGTAGGAAGAGGGGGGTAGATCATTATTCATGTAGCAGTTCTTTTATTATACATAATACAATTTCAGGATATAATACTTATTATGTTTGCTTACATAGGCTGTCATCCAACTGATAATGCCTTCAATTGTTTAAAAATTAGTATTTTTCCAAAAACATATTGTAAACATAAGAAACCATTCAAAGCAATGCTTACAACAACCGATCCTAGTTGTCCTAACCAAGTGCCCCTTCATCATTGGGTCACTGTACACTTTTCCTTATGTTGTTCAATGAAACACCTTTTAAAATTGTTCAATAGAGAAGATGAGATTTCTTTAAAGGTCCGTAATACTCTATCCTTTATTCTTTTTTTTTCTTCTACACAACGTTTTGAGGGTTCTAGGACAATTACCCCCTGGGCAATCACCCCGGCAAATTACCAGCGGGACAATTACCCCAAGGAAAATTACCCCCAAGGACAATTACCCCCGGAAAATTACCCCCCGGAAAATTACCCCCCGAGGACAACCACCCCCGAGGATTACCCCCCGGAAAATTACCCCTAGGACAATTGCCCCCGCCCCGAGGACAATTACCCCCTGAAAATTACCCCTTGGACAATCACCCCCGCGAGGACAATTAAATCCCGAAAAAGGCTTTCATTAAAACCAACTTATTATCAGGGTAGACTTTTCCTTTAATGAACAGGGGATAATTTTCGGGGTAATTATCCTCGGGGCGGTTTTCCTTTGGGGGGGCTTAATTGTCCTAGGGTTTAATTTTTAGGGATGCGGGATAATTGTCCTGGGGGGGGGGGTAATTTTCCGGGGTTATTGTCCTTGGGGTAGTTTTCTGGGGTGATTGTCCAGGGGGTAATTGTCCTGATACGCGTTTTGAGCTCTCCAACATCCAACTGCTCGTCGCTACTGCATATTTACACAGAAAGTGTCAAAGATGATTCTTGTTTTCCTCTTAGATGTCTACCTGTCTACCATAAATCAATAAACATTTACTTGCATAAGTAGATGAGTGATATATAGTTTGTGGCCATCAGCCAGTTTCCATTTATTGTATCCCATAGAATCGTGCTCATCAATTATAATAGAGAGATTTCTCGAAAGGGGAAAACCACCCTGACACCAAGTTCACTTTACTTAGAGAAATAAGAGAAGACGGAAGAAGTTTTTCTTTCAAAACTCCAACAAAAAGATTAGGAAATTTTTTTTTTTGAATTCTTAGAGATTACCTTGCAAGTTAGCAACCAAATGATTTTTTTTAAGGTACTATGTCCCATTTGCAGGTCAAAAAAAAAAGGTAAATTCCAACCGCATTTGAAAGACAATACTAACTTAGAACTTCCCTCGAAACGAAAGGGCTTGAAAATGACTTTTAATGGGAAAATAACGACCACTAGTTGTCGAATCGACTTTAATGATTGCAATCATCTAAGTAATAGTCTGATTTTCAGACCCTTTTACCGAATGGTCGTACGTTTTGTGCTGCACAAAGATTCAATAAATTAGTTTAATTTTGGTCATGACAAGCAGTGGGTTATCGATGTAGACAAATGCTCATGTACCTGTTACAGCTCATTTTATGTATGTTATTACCAAAGAAAAAAAGATGTCAGTCAGTCACTCAATAGTGTCTGCCAGTGAAGTCTAAAAGGTAAACGGATTTCCTTGCATAATTTGAATACTAGGACACTGCTACTGTTTAAATCTCACAGATAGGACATACATGACATACATTCATAATTCCTGCACAGTTCTACAGAATTTGATGTTGGCTGCAAAAGGGATATAGTATCTAAGAAACTTAAGAGTAATATATGTCTTTTTGACAAAGCTCCATGCATGTACACTTAGAGCTCTTTTGCTTTGTACACATTTCACAATTCTCCTTTTCTCCTCTAAAAAAATTTGTTGTCGTGTAAGTGCCTGATATAATTATATCTTGATAAATCAGCGCTCTCACCATTAAAAGGAATTTATTATTTCGGAAACATTCAAGAAGAGGGATGATTGTCCTATAATTGCACAAATGATGGGGCTGGTGGACCAAATCTGCTTGCAGTTTTAGCAAAACATTCCATCAAGCAAACAACATGTCCTCCTTATTCAATGAATGTAGCAATTAGGTCTAATGACCCAATGGATAAGGTGCACCGGTCAGTATATAATAGTGTACCATTAAATAGGGATACTGGGATAGTGCCTTGGGTTTTTGATTATTTTTGTTTTGATTTTGATTGGTAGATTGCTGGAATCGAAACACCGTACCTGTAAACCAGGCACCAGGTGGTCCGCTCCAGGTTGATATGGGTTCTGCATCCGTCGTAGGACCAGATGGAAAGGTCTATCTGGAGATTTCTCCTCAGTGGCGTGCATCACAAGGTGATAATGAGAATAATTTGATGTTGATAACAATAATAACAACAACAACATAATAATAATAATAATAATAATAATAATAATAATAATAATGATAAGAAGAAGAAAAAGAAGAATGTGCATTTTTATGGCACCATCTATCTAGATCTTCTATTCTGAAGCTCCCAAGGAAAAATACATTTAGGAGTTAATTATACGAAAGCCAAATGAGTGTCATCCTCGTGTTAGGCAGTTGTACATTGATGACGTACTTCAACTGGAATATAAAAGTACAAATTTAGAAATTATGAAAAACGTTCGAGGTAAATATTAAGTACAAAGGAAAGTCTAATGGTTGTTCAGATATTCGTGGCACAGTAAACCGCCGCAAAAAAATAGCCGCCGCGATTTTTTTGATGGCATCTGCGCACAACAAAGGACTTGCGTGTATTCCCTGATCTATGCAGATCTATACAAGATTCAGAAATGTGAAGCGTATTACACTTTACGTCATCATAAAGGCCCGGTCACACATAGACGACGCACGGCCGGCGCATTGAAAATCGGAAAAAGTCGTGAGTCGCGAGCTGACACCTGACGCATATCGTGTTGCTAGCGTGCTGCGCGTATACAGGGCGTGTGCTCCGCGTATGTCTGGCGTTGGTCTAGCGCGCTCCGCGCATGTCTGGCGTTCTTTTGGCGTTTACATTCATGCGTCGAGCTCCGCGGACATTTTTGAGCATGCTCAAAAAATCCCGACGCACACAGCGAATGACGGCGAATGCATAGCGTTGGTCCAGCGTTGGTCCAGCGCACTCGACGCACGAGTAACGAAGGATGACGCACACCTAACGCACGACAACGCACTGGCAAAAACTTCAAATTTTCAATGCGCGGGCCGTGCGTCCCCCATGCGTCCCCTATGTGTGACCGGGCCTGTAACCGCCGCGGTCTTGCCGTGTCATATCCGAAGTAACCCTTATGATCGGAAGTGAAGTGGCAGAAAAAGCAAAATAGGTAGGAATAGGTATAAAATCAAAATCCATACATGATTTGAAATATACAGCTAAATCTATTGGTAGTGACTAGTCTCAATTACAAACCGAAAATAGTATCTGCTTCATAAAATACCTTCCTTTCAAAACTTGACATATAGGCCTATTTCCAATTTCTTCTCCCCCAGATCACATCAGCTTTTTGACTGGATACGAAGTTAAGGTCATGTGCAACAGAAATGTTTGTGCTTCACAATCTTTCTGTGTTACAATCTCATTCAACAGAACATTGACCATTGAGGACACTCGTGTAAGTCATTCTTTTTGTTCTATCGTCAGAAGTTTGAATTTGCGGGAATTGCAATTCTACCCATATATTAAAACAAACAATTTGATCTATCAAAAATTAGCACAGTTGGAAGTAAACGATTTGGGTCTTGTTTAATAATCGAACTTAATTTGTTGTTTGATTATGCCATTTTGTAGCACATGGGCAAATTTAAGATTTAGATATTACTATTCATTTAAATTATTAAACAAGATACGAGGGAATGTTTTAATATACACGTAGCCTATGTGTATTTTTTTTTCCTTTTTTTTGTTTGCAGTCTAATTTTACGGTGAGCTGTCAGTATGGGAATTTTTCCCAGCCTAGCATGGACTACGTCATCATTATCCGGAGCCTTCCAAAGAATGATGATGATTCAAACAGAGAAAGTCATATTGCAGCACTTCCAAGTATGTACCTCACTCGCATAGGGTAAATGTGATTGCACCTTGACATATAGCAAATTTATCCATTTCATTGCAAGGAATAATAAATGTCTTTATTTGATTTGAAACAAAAAACAAGGGTAATTAGTTTTGGGTGTAATGCGTATTAACGATGGAAAGCACACTCATTTTTATTCCATTTACTCAAAGGTAGGATAATTATGTTGCGTGCTATGTAATTCATTCATTTATTCGTGTATTTCGTGCATAATTATGTTAAGATACATGGGTTGCAATTGTTCGATTTTGTCCGTTTTGTAAGTTGTTTTGCATTTAACGATACGTAATGATAATTATTTTAAAAAAATCATCTTTCAATGTTTTGATTGAATATCAAGAAAATTGGATACTCAAATTCAGAATTTCATTTTTGTTCTCAGGTTGTAAACAAGAATCACAGGTTTCTCTTTGCCATATTGGTAAGTTTGTTTGCATTTATTCGAGGAATTCCTCCGTCGTTACTCACTTGGTGGCAGCGGTGGGATAGTTACACGTAAATTTGCTGAAAGTTTTTGGTTTTATCTGGTGGCAGGGTTGATAATTACACATACCCATAAATCTTTTTCACACTGAAGTTGTGTGTAGCTTGGCAGCGGTGGGCTGAGAGACACATAATGTATTTTTAAAAGGATAAATACATGTATTGTATATGTATGTTTCTTTCTTTCTTTTTTAAAGGTGAAATTGGTAATAGCGGTTGGATAAATACATGTATTGTATATGTATGTTTCTTTCTTTATTTTGTAATGGTTTTCAACTTTGCAGCAACGGGATAAGTTCACATAGCACATGGTTTCTAAAAAGAACATCTAAATTGGTGACAGCGGTTGGATACTTATGCATAGGCTAATATATCTTTCCAAAATATTTTTAATTTGATAGTAACGGTTGAACAGGTACACATGATTATGTATGCATTTCATTTTGTTTGCATGTTGTAACTGGTGATAGCGGTATAATAAATACATGTAGATTTGTTTTGTAAAGATTTTAACCTGGCAGCAATTGGGTGAATACATAGATATTTCATTAAATTTTTAATTTGAGGGGATAAATATATATATATTTTAAATATATATATATATATAAATATATATATATAATATAAGATAAGTGATCACTTGGTTTTGAAAATGTATCAAGTTTTTTTACCCAGATTAAATCTGAGACTTGTCATGGAATGATTTACTAAAATTGTATTTACATGTTATTTTACAAGCGGTTTACCAATGAATACAATTATTTTCCATTCTGTTTCCCATCCATATGAATGGTCGTTTTGCTTTTAAAGAAGCTAATAGCATACACTTTAAGGCCTGTATTGAAAGTGAACTTGTTTTTTCGTGCGTCATTATTTGGTAGACTCTCCTGAGGACTGGGTGCCAGAATACAAACCATTCATTAGTCAGATCAGCAATGGTTCTGTAGTTGTCTCATTTTGGCCCAGTACCAGTAAGACATACCCTGGATACCATGTTTGGCTTGAGGAAGTAGTAGGTGTTAAAGAACGCAGATTTCCACGCTACTTTGAAGCATACTTTGATTCAGTGAGTATATCAAGTGCAATGATATTTGTCTTGTATTAAATCCATGCTAAGGAGATTATCAATCACATTCAACTAGTCTTTAAAATGTTTATTTTTAGTGTGAAGTAATGTGGAATGTACATGAAGATCACAATCATAAAAGCTACATCACTATCAGAAAAATGGAAAATCATGCAATTTCTCTCACTTTGTTCTATTTTTTATAGACTCACGATTTTACTTCTTTACGCAAAGTTCTATGAAAGAAATTAATTTTCAAAAAAAGAAATGAAATTATTTGGAATATTAGATATTTATATTGTGTTAATCTTATTATTTCATTTTTCTACAAGGAAATCGCATATTTCATTCAGGATTTTTTATTTTAAACAAGGCTCATCTAATTCCTAACATAATATATAGTTCAACCTTAACCAACTGCTGTGGTAAATTGAATTACCAACGATGTAATGAAAGAGACCAATGAGACCTGGTTCATTTAGATTCAAGTAGCTGTCTTTGAATATTCCTCAATGGCGTCTTTTACCTTCATGTTCCTTCAGTTTACGTTATTACTTGCCGGAAGTTGGTTTATTCATCATGACCTTTTAATGATTACTTTTACAGCAAAGAGATGGTAACCCTTATGTGTATTTTAACAACGTTCCCGAGGGAATTTATAGAGCATTGGTAAGTCAATGAAAATACAATTTGTTTATTTTTATTTTTTATATCTGTACATTTTCTTCTTCGGGTTGAAAGTTTTGTTATTGTGGTTTGAGTTTTTTTAGTTTCTTTTTACAGAATTGGAACTTAGTCATATCAATTGAATTATTTCAAATAGCAAAATTGATTCCATGTTAGCACTTTAATGTAAATACCTTTTCATTTGATAAGTGTTAACCACAATGTTTTATATGTGTTATATTTGGGCTCCAATCTCTGTTATTATCATTATATCTATCGTTTCCTTGCTTCCAAATATATTTTCTTAATGAAATTGAGTTTTTGAATAGAGATAAAGATCACCTTATGCATTCACTTTCTCTTTGAAAGGGACATTTAGTATTTCAAATGAGATTTTAAAATTTGTTGTCATTTCCTAGGTATGTATTGATGAAAACGTTTGTCCAGATTGCACGAATTTCAGATCTAGCAATAACATCACTGTTCTTGGTAAGTTTTCTCTTACAGTTATCATTATTTTTCTTTTTGTTTGTTTGTTTATTGTATTAAGAGTTTGAATACCCCCAGCATTTATTTGCAACTTTAAAAGTGGTGTCGTGGGCTAATGGATTCGTCACTAGACTGTGGATCACTTTAGAAATTAATCTAAATGTGCCACTCTCCACCCAAGTGTATTAAATGGAAAACTTAGTAGGAAGTCATTCTCTGAATGCTCTGAGCGTCTTAGGGTAGCGGGGCTAAGGCCAGGGTAATAAACGTACTTTGTAGGCACCTTGGTCATCCCATGTGATGGGTACGTGGCCATAATTACAATAATTGTACCTATTGTCATTGTTATCATTATTATCATTACCATAAGTTGTGTTTGTTTTATTATTCTCGTGTATGCAGCTATGCCCACTCCCACCCCCTCAACACCACTTACTTCACCCCGAAACAATACCCGACCTAGAGACCCTGAGGAGTCTACCATCCCAAATAAATCAGGACCCCCACTCCCTTTGGCAGCGCTGGCCGGAGCTCTGGGAGGGATCCTTGGGGTTATTCTCATCATGGTCCTCATAGCCCGCACGCGTAAGAGGAACTCTTTACCTCCTTCCAAAAAGAGTGGTGATGAGAAAGATATTGGAGGAGATCATTTGGAAAGATCAACCATGCTTCATCAGAATAACGTGCCATACAGTAAGACCATTTACCATATCACATTATCTGACCCCATGTTAGAACTTATGTCTGTACTAATCCCGCTTTTTTTTTTATAAAGACTGGTAAAAACAATTCTCATTCGTAGTCTCCAAAAATGAGTGTCATAATAAGCACGTGATAGGTTAATTATCAATAACTTGTCTGATATTCATTCCATTAATCTTTGCAATAACTCTTGATACCTTTTGATTGCAAAGTTTAAACATGATAATGTTTACGAAACACAACCTAGTCTAGGTAGCTTACTGCTTCAATTGATTTACCATGGCTTCTTTAAAGCTAAGCGATATCTGTAAAGTACATCATTGAGATATCTTTAAAGCATATCGATATTTACTCCAATATTATTGTTTACGTTATTGATATCTTTCTCACGCTAAATATGATTTTATTACTTAAGGTTGAAATATGAGGTATTCTTAGCTCACTTCTGATTTGATTCCTTAAGTTTATTCTGTTCAATATCTTCTCCAAACTAGGCAACTCGTATGCCACATGGACAACGTAATTTTCCTATTGATATGAGCTTATTAAATTCCTATTTTTGCAGATGACTGCGATTCAATAACTAGGGCATGCTACATCAACCAGTGGCCGCCACCGTTGTCTAGCAACAGCGACTACGACAACAATCTATTTGGCATCTCGAACCCCTCCATGATCCCTCCCATCATCCATAATGACTGGATACAGAGCAATGGAAGACTCGCGCAGGAAAGTGAGTTCTACGCCAACACCATTGAATACCAGAGAGGGGATAGCATCAGTAAGGTAGCAGTCGATTTACATTCTTCAATGGACCCCCAAACATCATTTAAAAGTGGCCTTCCTTCGATGGAGCCACCGGACTCTGGAGTAGACTCCATCTATTCTGAAGGCACCATGGAAGATGGACAAACGTTGTTCTCGTTAGCTTTGACTAATCTTGGTGAGGAGGTATAGGTATGGTTGTAATTCCACAGTGATTGGAAATAGACACACGGGAGACTCGCGCAGGAACGTGAGTTTTACGTCAACACCATTGGATACCAGAAAAGGGAGAGCATCAGTAAGGTAGCAATTGATGTGCATTCTTCCATGGGCCACCAAACATCCTTCAAAAGTGGCCTTCCTTCGATGGAGCCACCGGACTCTGGAGTAGACTCCATCTATTCCGAAGGCACCATATAAGATGGACCAACATTGTTTTCATTAGCTTTGCTTTGACTAATTTAGGTGAGGAAGTATGGAAATTGATATATTGTGTGCCAACGTGACGCCTTCCTCCTCTATTGATGAACGTGGGAAATGACCCTTTTCTCTAGGTGCCTTCCAATGTCTGTTTCAACCACTGTTAATCCGTCGACTTCTAAATGCTTTCATTCCAATAAGATTATTGCAGGAACCTGTCAGTTCCCATAGACTGGATTTTCCCCCATTCAAGGGAGGATGGCTTGAGAAACAATTAACATTCAAGACAGATTGACGGTATTTAATTGTTGATATTATTGAATTGGAATATCATGCTGAATATTAATTTGCTCGATTGTCTTATTGTTTTCTTTCATTGTTCAGATTGTGTTGTGGAGTACGTGCCTTCAGGGAAAGATATGTGAATATTTCAACCATAGATGTTTATTAGAGGGTTACACATGAGTATTTTCGCAGCAATGACCACTTTTCATGCAGGGTTATTGTAGTGAAAGATTTTAAAGAACAACATCAGACTCTCATTATTGTAGAGCAGTAAAATTGATGTAAAATTGGACGAGTTTTTCCAAAGGGCATTATCGTTTTTGTTTTTTTTTTGTACAGAAAATGTTCGTGAACATAATAGCTTAAGCTTGTTGGAAATTATTTACTCGTCAAAGCGACGACTAATAATAAAAACCACAGTAGAGAAATTGTCATATTTCTTCCTTCATCTTTGTAGATATAGGCCTACCTATTGAATCTCTTGCAAGTTGTACTTCTAAACTTATCGCACTATCTTCAAAACGTTTGATTGGTCTAAATATAAATACAGTAATGGGAATAGCAACGATATAATTTCCCCTTGTTAATATGATCCATATCGATCATGAGTCATAAAATGCACTATTGACAGTGAATTAGTGAAACGAAACAGAGAGTATTTTTATTGATAGATAATTAAGCTTATGACTTAATGTGTAATAGAAAAAAAATAAAGGAAGTTCTATTGATATTACTCAGGAATAGGTGTAGAAGAGTGATAAATGTGTAATATATAAACAATTTGTGTATTTCAAATGGAAATGTTTGTAAATCATGATTTCTGAATGTTTTGTGTTGTCTGGTAAGATACGTATTTTATATTTGTATTATAGTATAAAATAATCGTTCCTCTGTCTCTGGTTCAGTGTGTGGCTCATGGTGCTAAGTGGTAACCAATCATGGCGATATAGTGTCTCTCAAAATAATTTATGTTGAATTCATTAACACAAACTTAAAATTGACTCTGTGATTTATATAGCTTATTTAATATTATTTATGTAGGTAACAAGCGAAAAATCACAAGTTATAAGGGACAGCAATTAAAAAAAAAATTACTATAATTATAAAGCTGAAGTTGACACAAAAAGTCATTAAGAACATAGAATGATGACATATGATTTCATGATTACTTGTGGATCTTGTCACAATTATTTAGAAAACACATTCTCGATACCATAAGGACTAATCAAATTTTCATAGTTCTAAATGTCGTCTTCATAGTTCAATGACTTATTCAAAACTAGATGCTGCATATAAAGTGATAGCTAGAGTTATTGATTTTGGAAATGTGTATCCTTGACAGTACCATTTAATTTCTGTAGTCATTTGATTTGATTTCATTTTTTGCCTTTAAAAACGAACGTTTCATGCAACATACTTGCAGTTAGTGTGATAAGAGGATCTCCATCTTTTCTTACTTGTTGATGTATGTTTGGCAAACAAAGGGGAGAGACGCTGAAGTAATTACAAGATTAATAATTTGTTAATGATTTGCTGATATCCAAGCAAGCATAATGAATAATTGAATAAATCATTTTTGTTCTTACTCCATGTTCTGTACCATTTGGTACTTGTTGAATGAACTCTCCATTCTGTTGTTTTTTAATGTTTTTGATCTTCTTGCCAATTATCCTGATCACATATTGGATCAAGACATTTAATAAAATCAATATTGATTCACTAGGAATCGAAATGGAGATCTAATTAAAAATGAAATGTTTTATGGAAATTTGCAATGTACAAATGTGGTGGTCATAGTTATGCACTTTCCCCACTCTGCTTTTATGTGAATGGTTTTTATGTAAAATGTGAAACAATACCTCTTGTAAAATGACTCAAAAACTATTTTATACCTTTTGTCTTGCATGTCCAGCAGTCGGTGTTACAGCTATGCATTTGTATATGTCTCATGTCAAGTTTTGAACATTTTCATGCAGTGCGTGTAAACTATGTTCTCAAATAAACTGGAATAAAATTTCTGTTATACAAAAATGATGTTTCCAATGTTTATAATGTAATAGTATTCATATTACTTTATTAAAGATATAGCCATAAAAGTAAATGAAGTAACAACACTAACCTTTAATCATGCAATAAACAATAACCGAGAAAGAAGGGATCTCTTCCTTGAACGCGTTTGGCAAAATTTCACTTCCTTGTACGTCAGTGCATATTTCCGCCTATATCTTCTGCTAACAAGTCCGAAAAGGAATATGTTAGTTATCAATAATGTGGCTCATAATGTACATTAATATTATTCTGTTGAACCAATTCATTTATTGTTTCCTTCTTCCCTTTCCTTTAATCATGTCAATGCTTTCTGTCTGTTTTGCTCTCACTTTTGTTGATAATATTTTACAGTTAAAAAAAAATAAACCCACCTAAAATCTATATATAAATACTGCGTTGTTATTGAAATGCACATAACATGGGCCTTGTTTTAATTTATGCCTCTTCAACTAATAAAACACGAACACATTTCTACCTTTTCTACTTATGAGCATAATCAACCTTCTACACAACCTGGTGATTTATTAATCTAAAAAGATCAAACTATTTAAAAAATAATTTGTGTTGGAATAACTTGAAAATCGTATCGATTGAACAAGTAAATGGGGAGGAAATACGATTAGGTTTATATAGTAAGTGAACAGAGTTGATCCCATACCATAACAACTGTTAAACAATGTTAAAGCCCCTCTAAAGTATTGGGAGCCCCAAATTTGCCAAAAATTTGATGGCAAAATTTCACTTAAATTGTATCATAATGTGAAAGAGGATGTCATTTAAGACACACTTCTGCAAAGATTTCCCCCCCCAAAAAAAAAAAAAAAAAAAATATGTGTTTGAAGACAAATATTGATGAAAGCATACATAATTTGGGTTTTCTGTTGTACGCAGAAAACCTAAATTTTCTATTCTTTCATCAATATTCGGCTTCAAACACATTTGTTTTGAAAACCCTTGCAGAAATGTGTCTTAAATGACATCCTCTTTCACACTATGATACAGTTTAAGTGAAATCTTGCCATCAAATTTGTGGGGCTACCAACACTTTAGAGGGGCTTTAATTAAGAGAGTTGGTTGGGAAAGGAGCGTGGTTACATTAAAAGGATGTTCATTTCCGATTTACAGGAAGGTAGACTGACAATGAATCTGGCATGAATATTGTTCGAATAAACTTCCCTTTTTGGAAGGACCACAGCGTCAATGGACAGTACTGATAAAGCATTGCATGTATATACATGCAGGTCTGCAACGTGTGTAGTCGTATTCTTTCAAACAGAAAGAACACAGGTACTCAAATTAGTCTTTGCAAGTTAGATATATGCATCATCCTTTTGAATACATAACAGTGAACATCACAGGTTTTGAATTGAATGAAGATTACCAGAGATCTTAGCTTAGACCACCAACATATACCAAGGAAAAATCCTCCTAATTTATGACTTTGACAAATTATAAAACCTCAAATGTATATTATGAAAAGAATATCTCTCTCTTTTAACGGTACAGGGTCAAATGGAACTTATACATTATTATGTATTCAAAAATAAGAAACTGTAATAGCTTCACTAAATGTAGCCTCCTGTCGTTTTGCAGATTGGTGCTACTTTTAAGATCTGATGCATCGTCGTTGCTTTTTTTTTCTTCTTTTTCTTTTATCTCCACATCCTCATTTCTTTCTCTCCCTCTTCGCTTTTCTTCTCTCCATCTTTTTTACCTGTGTTAATTAAAAAAAAGAGAAAGAGGTGGATTGTAGAGGTTAGTCTAAACAGTCCTGGCTTACAAAAACATAAATTTCTTGTTGGGAAAGGGAACGAGAATTCTCGAAAAGCATATGCGCAGAAATCAACATCTGCTCTAATCTTTTTCTTGTCAAACCGAGCAATCAGTGAAAAACTTAGGGGAAGCCCCCAAATGAGAAAACACAAAACGTTGATGATTAAAAGCCAAGTCCACTCCAAAAATAACTTACTTTCAATAGAAGCAAAAAAATCAGACAAACCAATCAAACAAAATTTGAGCAAAATCGGATAACTAATAAGAAAGTTATGAATTTTTAATGACATGAAAAACTTTGAAAATCACTAAACAAATTGGCAACTCACTCATGAGTCTGTGACGTCATGTCCTCACTATCCACTAATTATTTTCTTTATATTGATAATATAAATTTCCTATTTTCCCTATTTTCCCTTATTTCTTCACACCAGCATCCAAGTCAGATTGATAGTAATATGTTTTTGTGTGGATGCACTAATATAGAGTAATTTTTTCCAGTTAAATCATGAAAAATGTGAATTTTGATAAACTATTTATATAAAAATCAATAATTATGAATATACAATATTCAGAAAATAGTATCAATTCTTTAAAGTTCATAAAATATTTTGTGAAATGTCATGCACGCAATATGATACAAATCATAAAACCTGGGCAAAGGCATGGGGAAATCAAGTTTTGGGGGATAAAAAGGGAAATTAATGGGATTAAACTATATAAAGCAATTGATAAATAGTGAGGACATGACGTCACAAACTGATAACCAAATTGGCAATTTGTGTAGTGATTTCAATTGTTCCCTAGTTTTACATACTTTTTCAAAAATTCATAACTTTCTTATTAATAAGTTATTTTTGGAGTGGACTTGTAATTTAAAATAATTTTTTTTATTTATTGGTTTGTCTGATTTTTTTGCTTCTATCGAAAGTAATTTATTTTTGGAGTGGACATGTACTTTAAGGATCTCTTTAAAAGAAAGAAACCGAAACCGAAAATGCAGAGTTGTGTACAATGAATATTCTCTCACAGACTGTGTGAAACATACACACACAAGATGTGTGCCCCCAAAGGGTAGCCGCAATGACTGCTAGGTGTAAGCTCCTATTTGGTATGCTATGTTATTATCATGAAAGATAAGTAAGTACGTAAGTATGATTTATGTCAAATGTTTTTTTTGTTGTTGTAGTTTTCACAAAATAGTGTTTCAGCCTTACGCTGCTACTTCCCCCTTCCCCGGAAAAGATTCTGATTTATATTTTTCATTCCCGAAACATGATCAAATATACATGAATTTTGCAACGTTTTGAGTCATCCGCAATGTTTTTAATTTTTAGATAAAAGTCTTTCCTTTTGCCCATGACAATTCGGGGACGTCTGTGATGCTGAAGGTTTGAAGAAATTGCCAAAGCAATTATATATAAAAAGTTGGACTATCTAACTATTTTGAATGTATACGATATTCATGCCAGAAAATATACTTGAGCATTTAGGCTTTATTCCCCACACTCCAGAACCTTAAACATTATTTTAACCTTACCACAATGTCGTCCTCTACAGATCTACCTCTCACAATATGTTTTCATTCTGTATCCATTCACATTTCTTCTCCCTGCTTTCAGTGGCTCGTCATTTCACGCCAAGCTAGTGTCCATTGTAATGGGTGCAGCTTGTAATGGGTATTTCTTGTGAAATTCCTTTCTAGATTGCTTAGGGAGTTAAGTGTGATTTTCTCAAGCAACATTTGCTCCAGGTAGCTTTTATAGTTCAGGAGTTCAGGAGTTCAGGGACTATAAAGGGCCTGGGTTGCGATGGGAATGGTACCCTACATGGTTTGAAATAGACCTTGGCAGCGTTTCACGACATCGTCACAAGTACAAGTTCATCGACATCCCATTGAAATGCGTGAAGCGTTTCAGTGGGACGTCTGCGGAATTGAACTTATGTCAGTTTCGTGAAACGATTCCCTGTGTTCTGAACGTAGTTACCAACTACATGTATTTGATTCACCTGCTATGCAAAATGTATCTCTATGGATGAAATTCATTTTGCATTCATTATTTGTTGCTTTGTCAGGCAAGCTACCACTGACAAGCTTTTCAGTCGGCAAGAAAACTTTTGTTCAAGCAGCATGGATAAAATTTGTTAACAGGTCTATTAGTTGGACGTAAAACTAGTTTACTATGCCAAAAGAAGACTTAAGATTAAGATTGAGAAAGGGGGTTAATATAAAGGTGAAATGTATATCATTAGATTTAGTATTGTTTTAAACTGTACCATTGTTATTCTAATTCTCTTCTTGTATTGTTACAAAGTATAAATAACATTCAACAATTAAATGTCAATAAAATGACATGACTTTATTCCAGCACATTTCACAAACACTATATATTGTACACGTAGTACATAAACAGTTAATGTTGAATGTTTAACCATATATTACATTCAGGTATTTATTGTAAAAAGACAGCTGCATTAAATAAATGTTTATCTACTAATTAGTGTCATATACATGTAGCATGGTGGAATACACTGGGATTAAAGATGAGTGTGAACATGCTGAGTAGTGCTTGAACTTGAAAGTAGCCGAGTTAAAAGAATTATGAGTCCTAGGGGATATTTGATTGATAAATAAATGGCTTTGGGATAGACTATGTAGCTATATGTAGATGAAGGGACAAGGGAAAAAGAGTAGAGAAATAGGTCGGGTGGGGTTAAGAACGATAAAAATACCTTGGACAACAGATTTGTTTTTTATAGAATTTAGTTAGGTGTTTGTGAAAATGGTGAATGATAACAGAGTCGTTGTGTTAGTAGTGAATTGATACTCTAGAGCCTGAGCTGTCACTGGTATCTCGAGAATATCCCAACGAGTGAATCCAGCATACCCACGCTAAAAAGTATAAGGACTTCCCCTTCATTTGACCAATCAGGAATAAAAACAGGTAAAAAGTTTGTAAGAGTTTTGGAATAGACAGTTTGGACCGATGAAATAAGTTTTTGCCCTGTCCATTAAGAAGTCGACAGTGGTGGGAGATCAGGTGACCAAAAAGTATTATGGGATGGAAAAACAAAGGAAATTAATAAGGAATTTGTTGGACTCGAGGTGCGAGCTAGATGGCTGAACGGTGTGTTAATTGAGTATAAAAAGACCCAATCCTCCCTTCCCTATACACTTGCATCCCTGGACCCCAAGCATTTGCCACCCCTCTCCTTCCACCCTAAGTTTAATTCAGCCACCACGGACATTTGGAGATCCCCGACTTGTACTAATTAAAGCTTCGTCCACGGAATATTTTGAAAGTTGCTGAACTTCATCTTCTTGTCACTGTGTGCTGACAATAATAGAAAGGGACTGAAACGACAAATAGTAATACTGCACCTCGCCCTTCTCCAGTAAAAGAACACCTCCAACCCAGAATAATAGAAAGAGACAAAGGAGAACGCTGATTTTGTGCTCGTATTTGAGAAAGTCAACGATTTCGACGTCACAAGGACCGGAGACGAGCACACACCTTTAAGACCCTCCGACGCCCCAGGACATCGAGAGGAAATTTCAAGTCTGCTACGCCCCGACACGAGTGCGACGAGTCGAGAGACCGGATACAAGAAAGAGCTAAGTCAACCCGTCCCCAATTAAAAGGCCTATAAACTCTTAAAGACAAGTTATTGATCGATCAAAGACTCTAAAAGTCCCAGTAATTTAAATAATCCTTCCCTTTCCCTTTCCCCTCCCACTAATAAATATATTTTAAGTGAGTGATTGTTGATGTGGCTGCGTGGGTAAACGAGCTCAAGTAGTTAAGTAATTAGGTAAGGGATAAACACTGAAGAAACACGACACAAGAAATTGTAACCTTTTTTTAGAATAAACGACCAAATGAAATTGTAATTGAAACTGTTTAATTGTGTATTAATTTGTGTGGTGGTCTCGTGGGTTTTAACTAACACCCCCACCTCGGCCGCGGTGAGATGATGCTCTCCGACTGGAGTTAACAGACCTTAACAAAAACAAACCCCCAAAACGTTGAACCGCCGCTGCCGAGGGGTCGGGGGCGTTAGATACATAAATCAGCTTTTGATTTTGAAAATGTGTTTAATAATTACATGTGAAAAAATCCATAAGCACACATTGGGGATATTCCACTCTCATATAGTAAAAACATTAACAATAACATTAATTACTACTTCAGATTTAAAAAGGTAAAATACACTGTCAGAAATACATCACAGTGCAATTTTTACTAAGATGAAAAATTGCAGTTAATACATGAATCTCATAAATAATATTTAAAGTTAAACAACTTTTAGTACACACGATGTATTTTTTGATATGTTTTTAATGTATTATACATCTTCTTTCACTTTAAAATAACCTTTGGACCATATTTGATATGCATCAATAGAGTTTTTAAAATGATCCTTATTGCAATTTTATATAAAGATGAGAAAATGTTGTTAATGTATCATAAATCTTCTTTAACTAAAAAAAACCTTGTCGATGCATATGTGTGTGTTACACAAAAACTTTACAGATTCTATTCATAGTTGTATAGTTTGATTTTCACTCAGCAATAAAACTCAGCAATACAATCCCAAATTACATCAACAACAAAAATATAATTAGGTTTATAAAAAAAAAAAAAACATATCGCATGGGTATGCTGGCAAGCCAGGAAGGAAATATTTCCTCATATAACACTGATGTTAAATAAAGTACACAAGACAAACTTAGCAACTATATCAACATATCAAGTAGAACAAAACCATGAAAGAATATATCATGTCATAATAGCAGCACAAAATGACACATTTATGAGCTGTACAATATATAGTTCTTAATCAACATTTCAAATATATAACTATTTGAAAGCTGAATGGAATAGTATCTTGGAACAGTATCAATGTGGAAGAGATATCTGCACCAGATGGAGCTCTTACCGCACTATTATGACATATAGGAATCTCTCCATTTGCAATGAACCATCAATTTCCTTGTGTGTAAACACATCCATGTCTATATTGCTGATATTACTATACAGATATTGACTGGCTGGGGTTGTAATATTATAGATATAATGACTGCTTTGAGAGCGATAGTTGTTTTTATAGGCTCAAGGACATTACATCCTGTTATCACCCCGAGGCGTGCCGAGGGGTGATGGCAGGATGTAATGTCCCCGAGAGCCTATAAAAACAAATATGCCTCGAATATTAAAGCAGTCATTATATCTTTTATATACCGAATTTGCATAAAAATCTACCAAGAATTCTTACCTTATCCTTTTCTTGAGTAAAGATTGGTTAAAACATCACAGAAAATCTGAGACATTGTATGTTAATCTCCGCTGGAAAGATGACTGAATCTTACAATCATTTGGGAATCGCAGACAAAAAGCACTGTATGGTATCCGCGCTCGCACAAAGAAAATTCTAACACGTTAACCAATGGGGATCGCAGCATGAGGGCACTTTAAAAAAAAACTATTAATAATAATAATAATATATTACATTTATAAAGCGCTTAATACAATGTTTCTAAGCGCTTAACAAAAATACAAAGTAATGTTAACCTACAAATTACAACAATATAATACATGATACATAATTCTAATTACAAATTGATTGGTAGGCGGGCATGGCTTAAATCACGACTCCAATTTCGACCAATCGGATGGCTAGATTTCTAAAGTGAGGTATATAATATACATATATCGACTGCTACGAGAGGACTGGCTGTTTTTATACGCTCAAGGGAAAGTTGATTCCGCTGCCATCACCCCGAGGTGCGCGGTGATGGCAGCGGAATCAACTTTCCCGCGAGCCAGTATAGAAACAGCCAGTCCTCGAGTATTAAAGCAGTCGATATGACTTTTATATGCCGATCCTACGAATTAAAACAAAAATCTACCAAGAATTCTTACCTTAGCCTTTTATTGAGTAAAGAATGGTTAAAACATCACAGAAAATCTGAGACACTGTCTGTTAATCTTAGGTAGCAAAATGACTGAAAGTTTCAATCATTTGGGAATCGCAGAAAGAAACCACTGCATGTTGTCCGCGCTCGCACAAAGACAATTTTAACACGTAAACCAATAGAGATCGCAGGAGGATGAGGGCACAAATTAATGGATATTCCCTGTGGGCGGGGGCATGGCTTAAAATCACGACTCCAATTTCGACCAATCAGATGGCTAGATTTCTAAAGTGAGGTATATAAAACATTCTTCGGACCGCTGAAAGCAGTAATATTTTCCCGAATGGTTATATTTTCCCTCAGCGCTATACGCTGAGAGAAAATATGGTCACGAGGGAAAATATAACTGCCTTCAGGTCCGACGAATGTTATATACCCCCTGCCAGTCAATATTTTTTATATTAGATAGCCTTGTTTGATAATTTAGGGGGTCCATTTTTTTTCTACAAAAAAATTTAATTAGAAATATGAGAAGAAGAAAAAAATATTATTAATATTATTATTACAAAAATAAGAGAAAAAATGTCAAGAAAAAAAAATTGGGGGAAAAAAAAAGTAAGAGAAAGATTTTTTTGAGAAAGAGAAAATTTGGTGAAAAAAAACATTGGGGGAAAATTTTCGCGGCCGGTCAAAATAACAACGTTATATAACAATTACGATCCTCGCAATCGATATCACGTGATGCGCTGTGGATCAATAACATCTCGGTATCTGTCTAGGCTATCTAATATATCATGATAGGGACCTTGTTTGATGACGATCAAAAAATCATTGAGCCCCTCACCCTCTCATATACACCCACACATCCCCATACACACTCTTCCACCCACGCACACACACTCACACACTTCCATCCCCCACATCCTCATATCGCCAAACCAAAATCCCTGATACACCTTAAAGGCACGTTTAGATATGAAGCATTAAACCGTAGCATTTTTTTTTACACCGTACGTCTATATGAATTTTAAAATGTCATAAACTTTTGTACAACTAAAAATAGTAGTCAATACCATTGAATCCTCAGTCAATAAACTATATCAAGATTGTACATAACATAAACAACAGCAAATATATTATATCCACTTTGTAGGTCCTGTTCACAATTCACATTTCTTTAAAGTAAATGCTCTAAATGATTCATTAAAAGTCCGTATCACCTAAATACTTTTCAAATCCATCCTGTTTGAATGTCCGACAGGGAGTGACTGCCATTTTGGTAAACACATGCCCTACATCAGAGGAGGAACATATATTATGTATCTACTTTTGCCTAGAGGTACAGTATCACTCATTGAAACTACACAAGCCCTTGTGGCTGAAAACATAATTACATATGTACATACATGTATGATCATATATCTACTTGAAGGCACACAGCTCTTAATGTAATCTGTTCAGAGCCAGAAGGGTATTAACTTTGTATGAAAGTATATGACATAATGCCCTTCTGGCTCCAAAACAGATGTCATGAAGAACAACATTAAATAAAGTCAGAAAGGGCTAGAACACAATCTGGAATAAATAGATATATCATGATATTGCAATATTCTGAATATATTTCAAAGGAAGTGCAAGTATCATCTATATCAACACACTCCTACTTTCTAAAAACATATGGCTTATGTTATTTCATTTTTAAAAACATGTTAAGAATGTTGGCAAGGGAATCAAATGGCCCCACGATAACATGTGACACGGCGGTGCTCTTCCTAACATGCAAACGTATTGACTACCGGTACTTCGATCTCACTTGTTCTTTATTTGCTTCCCAAAAGGCTAAATATAACAAAATATCACTATTACATTCATAAAAATCAATATTTACAATATCATAACAAAACATCTTAAACAAACAGGTTGTAAGGCATACTAGATTTGACAGAGAAAATATATTCTAGGATGCTAGGACAAATATGCTCTTTAAAATTTGCAAACTTTCTTTGAAATTTAAATCAATTCAATTCAAGTTTATTTCCACAATCTGATACAAATACAAAACAATCAAAGGACAAACAAGAATACAACATAAACATAACAGATAATGGTAGGATCGGCATTCCTCCATGACTGCGCAATCCTAAGCATGGTTTGCAGCCAACTTAAAGGTTATAAATAACCCCAAAATACTTTGCTTTGTATGTGAGGGTTCCATGTTGCTTTACCATAATCAAGATATGACCTCAAATATTACTTCTAAAAAAGAGTGTGAGTTTAAATTAGCATGAAATAAACTTGCACCCGTACATGTTTGCATAGAAAAGCACCCGCACAGAACTTAAGTTGAAGTTATGTTATTCTTTATTTTCTTCATATTCCTTATCTGTTAACCCATAGAATGCCAGCTAATTTTTGTAAAGTTTGATTTTATACATTAAAGCTGTACACAAATAAATTTTTAAAATATGATTGGTACACTTAAGATCTATATTTGTAGATCACTACTAATGCACTACTCTCCATTATGTGATGATAGAATGAGAGTGAATGCAACCCAATTTCGTGCAGTACCTTATCCCTAATTCATTCACAAAAGTGTAGACTTTGTAAGGAGCATGAAATATCTTGAATCTTTACTCTAATATGTTCTATTCCTCATTAAATGATAAAAGACATTAGAGAATATACATTGAGATTATACTATACTTCATCCCCAAGGAAGTTAAAGCTAAAGAGAACAGTGTTCTACCATCCTCCATTGTGCCGTCTGAGTATATTGACTCTAAACCAGAGTCAGGCGATGTCGGTTGTTCACATTTAGCGGATGTTTGGACGTCCATAGGGGAATGGATATCCACAACTTTACTGATGCTATCCATTTCTTTGTAAGGTATGGAATCGGCATAAAACTGACTCTCCTGCGTATTAAGCCTTCCATTGGTTAAATTGTCATGGTGAATAGTTGCTGGTACCATGGAGGGACTGGTGAATCTGCAGGTGGGGTCGTCCAAGTAGGTGGTAGTTCCATTCAACAGAGGGAAGTGATTGATGTACCGGGTTCCATTCAGAGAATCACAGTCATCTGCAAGAAAATATATGACACTAAAGTTGTCTTTTGAAAAAAAAAATGAAAAAAAAAAATTGAAAATTATCAATGAAGCCGATATCAATAAATGTTGTGGATGTTCTGCAACACAAATCATGACATTGCAGATTCAGTTCAACAAGAATGTTAAAACATATTTCCCTTGAAAGAAGCACACACTCAATAAAAAAGTAATTGTCATAAACTGTAAACACGTTAGCTCTAAAAATAATATGCTTTTATTTTCTTCAGCTTCAGTCAGTCTAAAAATTATATATGTTGGTTCTAATACTTTTACTTATAACATAAGTATAATAGCAACATGTTATAATGAACTCCTATGGAACCAAGGAGACTAAATTGTTATTGTGAAACCTTGTTATATCAAGGCTAAAAACACAGAAATATAAAGAATTGGGACCTATCATTGGGACATACTATTATTATTATTATTATTATTTTATTTTTTATAATTATTATTATTATCAACATTATTTTCATTATCATTATTATTATCATTATCACCATCATTATCATTTTTACTATACATATTATTATTATAAGTATTATAAGTATTATTAGTATTATCATTATCATTATTATCATCATTATTATTATCATAACAGTGTTTTTATAATATGATTCTCCTATGTTATGAAAGCAACCGGTCTTACTATATGGAATGTTCTTATGATGAGACATGGATGACTCAGTCGGGTCACCTCCATCCATGGTCTCCTTGAACATGCTGGGGGGACCATGTGTGCGCGCGCGGTTCCTCTTGTAAGTACAGAAGACAAAAACAAGATCAGGACCACCAATAATAGGCCTAGGACTCCTCCCAGAGCTCCAGAGAGTGCTGCCAATGAAAGACTGGGTTCCGGTTCGACCGGCTCCTGTCTGAGGGAGGTACGTAGATGTGAAGAGGGTGTAGGAAATGGGGCTGTAGGGCTCATAGGTGGGTCAGGAGGGATCGTCAATGAGGAAGGATGGGTCGTTGTCGATGGGGCAGGAGCAGGCATAGCTGTAAAAAAGATGAATAATCATACAAACAAATTATTCCATTGCGTACGGGAACCAGGAGGATTTTGTATTAAAGCTCATATGGAAATGAGATAATTCAGTAGTCAAATGGTGAAGATCTTCAATAATCTTCTTCTAGTAATCTTCAAAGTGCTATGCAGCCTATCACATAGATGAACTAAAGATTGCAAGCGGTGTGAGAAAGACATATGAGCTTTGATGGAATAAAGGCATTACATGCCTCAGGAGTAGTCCCTGGAAGTTCCTTGGACTGTCAGCGTGCACTTCATTTACTGGTAGGCTGTTGCATTCATTTGAAGCAGCACAAGGGGAGGATGTGTTATTTTGATTGAAGGTAGCATAAAGGGGAATTTGAAGATAAATAGAATTCAGAACTCACCTTTAACAGTGACGTTATTATTGGAGATAATCCATGGACAAGCATCACACAGTGTTTCACTAATCCATACCTGAGGTACAATAAAAATATATATATTTTAAAAAATCATAAAAGTGGTTGAGTTGTTTTGAATATTAATAAACCATGAATATAATTATATGAATAAATAAAATATATTGCAACTTTTAAAGTCTGATCACTTTCCTGCAATCTTCAGTTATCAAGAACTTATGATGATTTTAAATATATTTCTTAAAGGGCAAAAAGCGAAAAGAGAAAGATATTTGTAAATTTATGAATATCATTGACATATAACAAGCCATTTCAAAATTCACAAATTGTTGAAAGTCAAGATTAGTAAATTAATGCTTCTGAAATGATTAACAGGTCCATTATTTTCATGAGATTTGAAGAGTGACAATTTTATCAAAAGCATGTTTAAAATTACATACACTATTAGATTATCTGATTATGTTTTACAATTACAATTACAATTACAATTAGTAATATTGATTTTTTTCTTGAAGTAAACTTGATTTGTGTACAGCGCTTTGAAACATTTATGTTACAAGCGCTATATACATTGTTCGTATTATTATCATTATTATTATTAATGTTACTTTCAAAACTTACATGTGCTTTATAAGTTCCCTCTTGCACGTTGTTGAAAAGCACAGGAATAGTATGATTCATTTCCTGAATGAAATAATTACAGAAAGGTTATGAAAAAACCTATCAGGAAGACAAAAGATCGAATCTAACATAAATGGGAGATGTACCATATTTCTTTAAAGTGCATAAGAAGTTATCAGGAATGAGAGAGAGAGAGAGAGAGAGAAACAGAACAAGAACATGCACAAAATTCACTACTAATACTTTTACTCTACTTACTCTACTGCTGCTGCTACTACTACTACTACTACTACTACTACTACTAGGCTACTACTACTACTACTACTACTACTACTACTACTACTACTACTACTACTACTAACACTACTACTACTATTACTACTACTACTACTACTAATACTAATACTACTATTACTACTACTACTACTACTACTACTACTACCACTACTATACTACCATCACCACCACCACCACCACCACCCCTACTCCTGTTTACTACTGTTTACTACTAATACTGATACCATTGACTAAAAATATAAGTATTAAGCAGTTTATAGAATGAATCCACGGTGGAGGCCTGCATCAGGTGTTGATATGAAGACTGTTCCAGACTTTAGGGGCAAGAGAAGAAAAACAAGTTAATTAAGTAAACTTCAGCGATATTTTAAAAATGAGCTAGCAGCTCATTTACCTTATTGAAGGTCACTTGATAGTGTTTGTAGTTGCCTCCCTGTTTCTGAAGCATGACTTCATAGACTGCATATTCATCGCTAGGCCAAAATACACCTGCACGGAACCATTGGCGATTTTATCAACGGTTGGCCGATAATATGGAACCCAATCTTCAGGTGATTCTACATAGCAAACAAATTAATTTGTATTAAACATGACAATTAAGTGATCTAATAACCTATAACAGAATCATAGGTAAGGTTTTCAGAGTTACACTGTATAAGTCCTTTAAAGGAATATGAGCCATGCATGAAAAGGGATGGATTTTGCTTATAGAGCTCTTGGTATTCAACGTTTCAACCATTCTCCTGAAGACGATCAGAGGTTACATTGAGAACCAAGAGCTCTTATAGCGACACCATCAGCCTTATTCATGCATGCAGGGCTCTATATAATTCCTTGAAAAGAATTAAATTGTGTAACCCTCAAAACCGGTGACCTACAATTCAGTTTCACCATAAAACTGCTGATATTTTATTCATAAAAAAATAACCCATAGCAGGACAGTGTCACCTTTAAGTGATGTTTTGCATTATCTTTAAGTATTAAACATAATCCCTGTATTTTTAGCACGAGCAAAAATCACAGGAAATTTGGGATTCATCTATGATGCAGTACATTGTGCTATTTACAAATATAAACAATGTAATTGAAAATTAAATAGGAAAATTGGCAACATTGGTGGAATTCATAACCATTGTTTCCATCTACAGTTGGCATTTTTTGTTGTCTTTTGTAATATTTATGCACATAGGAAAATATAGGACGATACGGAACTCCCGACATCCTTCGACCAGTCACTGCAGGGTCTAGGGGTTCACATCCATCCTGGCTTGTCCTCGCCGGTGTGAAACTGCCACCAGTTCCCGAGAGAGTGCCGTTAGTAACTTGCAAGAGCTATCGGTACTAACCCACCTTTGCAAGCAGCCTTCATGATTATGTTGTTGAAAAGTGAAGGCGGTCATTGTCAGTTCGCGACATACAGCTACTACTACTATATGCACATATGTTCAATCAACACACATTTCCATTTGCCCTACAGAATGAAGAGTGAACAGAAAATTGTTGTAAATTTGAAGGGGCAAAGGTGATCCATTTGGACGCGTTGGGAAGTCCTGAACCTTTCTGGATTTGCTCCTTCATGCATATGAAATGTATTGTCTAAAGATCAGAACAGAGAGCTGACATGAAACATTAAAATGTCAAAGTTTGACATGTATATTAAAGTGACTTACCAATGTTGCATACAGTTAAATGTGATTCCTGTCCACAACCTGCACAAAATTTAATAAAACAGAAGGTAAATATGTATAACAGAAAAGTAGCTTCATTGCTCCTTGGTATAAGATTTGAGGCACTGCTTGTGTTTGCTCATGTTGATGAATATGAAAATAATGAAAACTATACAAAAACAACAACATCTGCTAGGCAGTGTAACATTGATTTTTGTTCACAAGCTTTTTGTATTCGATTTACATGTACACTGTATCTATGATTAATATATATTCCCTTTTTAAATAAGAACACTCTACAACTTTTCTACAGTTCTTTAAAAGCTTTAATAAAGTAAATTTGGTCACTATTTCCATTTTATATTTTCATTGCCACTTACTTGGTAGTTTTGTAAGAAATCTTCCTTCATTTGAATTATCTACATTGTTTGGTAGGCTGCGAATTATGGTGACGTAATTCATGTCAGGCTGTGCAAAATCCCCAAACTGGCAGGTCACTGAGAAATCGGACTGAATAATGAAAATAAACGAGAAAAATTCCATAAGGTCACAAAATAGATAATTTACTTTGAATACTAATATATAGTCCAAATATCAACTTTTTGATATTATTTCTGTAAAGAAAAAAATGCAAGTTTACAATAATCTCTATTTTATTTTCATTTATTTTTGTTTGTTTTTGGAGGGAGTGGTTGATTTTAAACATACGTGTACAAGCAGGATATAATTTACATATTAGGTGACTAATAGTACCCTTTAAACCTAACTAAATTGTAGATTAAGTGGGTAGTCTAATATTCTCCACGCGTTACTTTATTGCAGGGCTAGAGCACATCAAAAGCAATCAAACTATGTGGAAGTTTTGATAAACATATTGTTAAATATTATCTTAAATTTCAAATATCTCTTTGTTTGACCATTTTCATTTTAAAGACTTAAACAAAAATCAAAGTCTATCTTTCAATTTCCATTAGATAATAAAATCATGGATTGTTTTTCAAATATCTTTTCTTAAATTTGATAACTTTGGTAAAATTTGGTAAAATAATACATGCATAGTCTAATGGCTATTAAATCACTCTTTTTTTTAATGGCGTACAAAAGTAAATAAAATAATGTGAGTTACCTGAGCATCACTAACTGTCAATGTTCTGTTGAATAATATTGTGACACAGAAGTATTGCGTTGCACAGATACTTTCGTGACACATGACTTTAACTTCATATCCAGTCAAATAGCTGATGCGATCTGGATAAATAACAGCCATGAGTTTCCTGATTATTATACACCCATTTTATTTGAACAACATTGGTACATGTATATGTGATTTCCATTAG
>CP137666.1:12072612-12323700 GCA_037976565.1 Mesocentrotus franciscanus | reverse complement strand
AATATTAAAGCAGTCATTATATCTTTATATACCGAATTTGCATAAAATCTACCAAGAATTCTTACCTTATCCTTTTCTTGAGTAAAGATTGGTTAAAACATCACAGAAAATCTGAGACATTGTATGTTAATCTCCGCTGGAAAGATGACTGAATCTTACAATCATTTGGGAATCGCAGACAAAAAGCACTGTATGGTATCCGCGCTCGCACAAAGAAAATTCTAACACGTTAACCAATGGGGATCGCAGCATGAGGGCACTTTAAAAAAAAACTATTAATAATAATAATAATATATTACATTTATAAAGCGCTTAATACAATGTTTCTAAGCGCTTAACAAAAATACAAAGTAATGTTAACCTACAAATTACAACAATATAATACATGATACATAATTCTAATTACAAATTGATTGGTAGGCGGGCATGGCTTAAATCACGACTCCAATTTCGACCAATCGGATGGCTAGATTTCTAAAGTGAGGTATATAATATACATATATCGACTGCTACGAGAGGACTGGCTGTTTTTATGCTCAAGGAAAGTTGATTCCGCTGCCATCACCCCGAGGGGCGGGGTGATGGCAGCGGAATCAACTTTCCCGCGAGCCAGTATAGAAACAGCCAGTCCTCGAGTATTAAAGCAGTCGATATGACTTTATATGCCGATCCTACGAATTAAAACAAAAATCTACCAAGAATTCTTACCTTAGCCTTTTATTGAGTAAAGAATGGTTAAAACATCACAGAAAATCTGAGACACTGTCTGTTAATCTTAGGTAGCAAAATGACTGAAAGTTTCAATCATTTGGGAATCGCAGAAAGAAACCACTGCATGTTGTCCGCGCTCGCACAAAGACAATTTTAACACGTAAACCAATAGAGATCGCAGGAGGATGAGGGCACAAATTAATGGATATTCCCTGTGGGCGGGGGCATGGCTTAAAATCACGACTCCAATTTCGACCAATCAGATGGCTAGATTTCTAAAGTGAGGTATATAAAACATTCTTCGGACCGCTGAAAGCAGTAATATTTTCCCGAATGGTTATATTTTCCCTCAGCGCTGTACGCTGAGAGAAAATATGGTCACGAGGGAAAATATAACTGCCTTCAGGTCCGACGAATGTTATATACCCCCTGCCAGTCAATATTTTTATATTAGATAGCCTTGTTTGATAATTTAGGGGGTCCATTTTTTTTCTACAAAAAAATTTAATTAGAAATATGAGAAGAAGAAAAAAATATTATTAATATTATTATTACAAAAATAAGAGAAAAAAATGTCAAGAAAAAAAAATTGGGGGAAAAAAAAAGTAAGAGAAAGATTTTTTTGAGAAAGAGAAAATTTGGTGAAAAAAAACATTGGGGGAAAATTTTCGCGGCCGGTCAAAATAACAACGTTATATAACAATTACGATCCTCGCAATCGATATCACGTGATGCGCTGTGGATCAATCACATCTCGGTATCTGTCTAGGCTATCTAATATATCATGATATGGACCTTGTTTGATGACGATCAAAAATCACTGAGCCCTCACCCTCTCATATACACCCACACATCCCCATACACACTCTTCCACCCACGCACACACACTCACACACTTCCATCCCCCACATCCTCATATCGCCAAACCAAAATCCCTGATACACCTTAAAGGCACGTTTAGATATGAAGCATTAAACCGTAGCTTTTTTTTTTATACCGTACGTCTATATGAATTTTAAAATGTCATAAACTTTTGTACAACTAAAAATAGTAGTCAATACCATTGAATCCTCAGTCAATAAACTATATCAAGATTGTACATAACATAAACAACAGCAAATATATTATATCCACTTTGTAGGTCCTGTTCACAATTCACATTTCTTTAAAGTAAATGCTCTAAATGATTCATTAAAAGTCCGTATCACCTAAATACTTTTCAAATCCATCCTGTTTGAATGTCCGACAGGGAGTGACTGCCATTTTGGTAAACACATGCCCTACATCAGAGGAGGAACATATATTATGTATCTACTTTTTGCCTAGAGGTACAGTATCACTCACTGAAACTACACAAGCCCTTGTGGCTGAAAACATAATTACATATGTACATACATGTATGATCATATATCTACTTGAAGGCACACAGCTCCTTAATGTAATCTGTTCAGAGCCAGAAGGGTATTAACTTTGTATGAAAGTATATGACATAATGCCCTTCTGGCTCCAAAACAGATGTCATGAAGAACAACATTAAATAAAGTCAGAAAGGGCTAGAACACAATCTGGAATAAATAGATATATCATGATATTGCAATATTCTGAATATATTTCAAAGGAAGTGCAAGTATCATCTATATCAACACACTCCTACTTTCTAAAAACATATGGCTTATGTTATTTCATTTTTAAAAACATGTTAAGAATGTTGGCAAGGGAATCAAATGGCCCCACGATAACATGTGACACGGCGGTGCTCTTTCCTAACATGCAAACGTATTGACTACCGGTACTTCGATCTCACTTGTTCTTTATTTGCTTCCCAAAAAGGCTAAATATAACAAAATATCACTATTACATTCATAAAAAATCAATATTTACAATATCATAACAAAACATCTTAAACAAACAGGTTGTAAGGCATACTAGATTTGACAGAGAAAATATATTCTAGGATGCTAGGACAAATATGCTCTTTAAAATTGGCAAACTTTCTTTGAAATTTAAATCAATTCAATTCAAGTTTATTTCCACAATCTGATACAAATACAAAACAATCAAAGGACAAACAAGAATACAACATAAACATAACAGATAATGGTAGGATCGGCATTCCTCCATGACTGCGCAATCCTAAGCATGGTTTGCAGCCAACTTAAAGGTTATAAATAACCCCAAAATACTTTGCTTTGTATGTGAGGGTTCCATGTTGCTTTACCATAATCAAGATATGACCTCAAATATTACTTCTAAAAAAGAGTGTGAGTTTAAATTAGCATGAAATAAACTTGCACCCGTACATGTTTGCATAGAAAAGCACCCGCACAGAACTTAAGTTGAAGTTATGTTATTCTTTATTTTTCTTCATATTCCTTATCTGTTAACCCATAGAATGCCAGCTAATTTTTGTAAAGTTTGATTTTATACATTAAAGCTGTACACAAATAAATTTTTAAAATATGATTGGTACACTTAAGATCTATATTTGTAGATCACTACTAATGCACTACTCTCCATTATGTGATGATAGAATGAGAGTGAATGCAACCCAATTTCGTGCAGTACCTTATCCCTAATTCATTCACAAAAGTGTAGACTTTGTAAGGAGCATGAAATATCTTGAATCTTTACTCTAATATGTTCTATTCCTCATTAAATGATAAAAGACATTAGAGAATATACATTGAGATTATACTATACTTCATCCCCCAAAGAAGTTAAAGCTAAAGAGAACAGTGTTCTACCATCCTCCATTGTGCCGTCTGAGTATATTGACTCTAAACCAGAGTCAGGCGATGTCGGTTGTTCACATTTAGCGGATGTTTGGACGTCCATAGGGGAATGGATATCCACAACTTTACTGATGCTATCCATTTCTTTGTAAGGTATGGAATCGGCATAAAACTGACTCTCCTGCGTATTAAGCCTTCCATTGGTTAAATTGTCATGGTGAATAGTTGCTGGTACCATGGAGGGACTGGTGAATCTGCAGGTGGGGTCGTCCAAGTAGGTGGTAGTTCCATTCAACAGAGGGAAGTGATTGATGTACCGGGTTCCATTCAGAGAATCACAGTCATCTGCAAGAAAATATATGACACTAAAGTTGTCTTTTGAAAAAAAAAATGAAAAAAAAAAATTGAAAATTATCAATGAAGCCGATATCAATAAATGTTGTGGATGTTCTGCAACACAAATCATGACATTGCAGATTCAGTTCAACAAGAATGTTAAAACATATTTCCCTTGAAAGAAGCACACACTCAATAAAAAAGTAATTGTCATAAACTGTAAACACGTTAGCTCTAAAAATAATATGCTTTTATTTTCTTCAGCTTCAGTCAGTCTAAAAATTATATATGTTGGTTCTAATACTTTTACTTATAACATAAGTATAATAGCAACATGTTATAATGAACTCCTATGGAACCAAGGAGACTAAATTGTTATTGTGAAACCTTGTTATATCAAGGCTAAAAAACACAGAAATATAAAGAATTGGGACCTATCATTGGGACATACTATTATTATTATTATTATTATTTTATTTTTTATAATTATTATTATTATCAACATTATTTTCATTATCATTATTATTATCATTATCACCATCATTATCATTTTTACTATACATATTATTATTATAAGTATTATAAGTATTATTAGTATTATCATTATCATTATTATCATCATTATTATTATCATAACAGTGTTTTTATAATATGATTCTCCTATGTTATGAAAGCAACCGGTCTTACTATATGGAATGTTCTTATGATGAGACATGGATGACTCAGTCGGGTCACCTCCATCCATGGTCTCCTTGAACATGCTGGGGGGACCATGTGTGCGCGCGCGTTCCTCTTGTAAGTACAGAAGACAAAAACAAGATCAGGACCACCAATAATAGGCCTAGGACTCCTCCCAGAGCTCCAGAGAGTGCTGCCAATGAAAGACTGGGTTCCGGTTCGACCGGCTCCTGTCTGAGGGAGGTACGTAGATGTGAAGAGGGTGTAGGAAATGGGGCTGTAGGGCTCATAGGTGGGTCAGGAGGGATCGTCAATGAGGAAGGATGGGTCGTTGTCGATGGGGCAGGAGCAGGCATAGCTGTAAAAAAGATGAATAATCATACAAACAAATTATTCCATTGCGTACGGGAACCAGGAGGATTTTGTATTAAAGCTCATATGGAAATGAGATAATTCAGTAGTCAAATGGTGAAGATCTTCAATAATCTTCTTCTAGTAATCTTCAAAGTGCTATGCAGCCTATCACATAGATGAACTAAAGATTGCAAGCGGTGTGAGAAAGACATATGAGCTTTGATGGAATAAAGGCATTACATGCCTCAGGAGTAGTCCCTGGAAGTTCCTTGGACTGTCAGCGTGCACTTCATTTACTGGTAGGCTGTTGCATTCATTTGAAGCAGCACAAGGGGAGGATGTGTTATTTTGATTGAAGGTAGCATAAAGGGGAATTTGAAGATAAATAGAATTCAGAACTCACCTTTAACAGTGACGTTATTATTGGAGATAATCCATGGACAAGCATCACACAGTGTTTCACTAATCCATACCTGAGGTACAATAAAAAATATATATATTTTAAAAAATCATAAAAGTGGTTGAGTTGTTTTGAATATTAATAAACCATGAATATAATTATATGAATAAATAAAATATATTGCAACTTTTAAAGTCTGATCACTTTCCTGCAATCTTCAGTTATCAAGAACTTATGATGATTTTAAATATATTTCTTAAAGGGCAAAAAGCGAAAAGAAAGATATTTGTAAATTTATGAATATCATTGACATATAACAAGCCATTTCATAATTCACAAATTGTTGAAAGTCAAGATTAGTAAATTAATGCTTCTGAAATGATTAACAGGTCCATTATTTTCATGAGATTTGAAGAGTGACAATTTTATCAAAAGCATGTTTAAAATTACATACACTATTAGATTATCTGATTATGTTTTACAATTACAATTACAATTACAATTAGTAATATTGATTTTTCTTGAAGTAAACTTGATTTGTGTACAGCGCTTTGAAACATTTATGTTACAAGCGCTATATACATTGTTCGTATTATTATCATTATTATTATTAATGTTACTTTCAAAACTTACATGTGCTTTATAAGTTCCCTCTTGCACGTTGTTGAAAAGCACAGGAATAGTATGATTCATTTCCTGAATAAAATAATTACAGAAAGGTTATGAAAAAACCTATCAGGAAGACAAAAGATCGAATCTAACATAAATGGGAGATGTACCATATTTCTTTAAAGTGCATAAGAAGTTATCAGGAATGAGAGAGAGAGAGAGAGAGAGAAACAGAACAAGAACATGCACAAAATTCACTACTAATACTTTTACTTCTACTACTTCTACTGCTGCTGCTACTACTTCTACTACTCTAATACTACTACTACTGCTACTGCTACTACTACTACTACTACTACTACTACTACTACTACTACTAACACTACTACTACTATTACTACTACTACTACTACTAATACTAATACTACTATTACTACTACTACTACTACTACTACTACTACCACTACTATACTACCATCACCACCACCACCACCACCACCCCTACTCCTGTTTACTACTGTTTACTACTAATACTGATACCATTGACTAAAAATATAAGTATTAAGAAGTTTATAGAATGAATCCACGGTGGAGGCCTGCATCAGGTGTTGATATGAAGACTGTTCCAGACTTTAGGGGCAAGAGAAGAAAAACAAGTTAATTAAGTAAACTTCAGCGATATTTTAAAAATGAGCTAGCAGCTCATTTACCTTATTGAAGGTCACTTGATAGTGTTTGTAGTTGCCTCCCTGTTTCTGAAGCATGACTTCATAGACTGCATATTCATCGCTAGGCCAAAAATACACCTGCACGGAACCATTGGCGATTTTATCAACGGTTGGCCGATAATATGGAACCCAATCTTCAGGTGATTCTACATAGCAAACAAATTAATTTGTATTAAACATGACAATTAAGTGATCTAATAACCTATAACAGAATCATAGGTAAGGTTTTCAGAGTTACACTGTATAAGTCCTTTAAAGGAATATGAGCCATGCATGAAAAGGGATGGATTTTGCTTATAGAGCTCTTGGTATTCAACGTTTCAACCATTCTCCTGAAGACGATCAGAGGTTACATTGAGAACCAAGAGCTCTTATAGCGACACCATCAGCCTTATTCATCCATGCAGGGCTCTTATATATAATTCCTTGAAAAGAATTAAATTGTGTAACCCTCAAAACCGGTGACCTACAATTCAGTTTCGCCACCATAAAACTGCTGATATTTTATTCATAAAAAAATAACCCATAGCAGGACAGTGTCACCTTTAAGTGATGTTTTGCATTATCTTTAAGTATTAAACATAATCCCTGTATTTTTAGCACGAGCAAAAATCACAGGAAATTTGGGATTCATCTATGATGCAGTACATTGTGCTATTTACAAATATAAACAATGTAATTGAAAATTAAATAGGAAAATTGGCAACATTGGTGGAATTCATAACCATTGTTTCCATCTACAGTTGGCATTTTTTGTTGTCTTTTGTAATATTTATGCACATAGGAAAATATAGGACGATACGGAACTCCCGACATCCTTCGACCAGTCACTGCAGGGTCTAGGGGTTCACATCCATCCTGGCTTGTCCTCGCCGGTGTGAAACTGCCACCAGTTCCCCGAGAGAGTGCCGTTAGTAACTTGCAAGAGCTATCGGTACTAACCCACCTTTGCAAGCAGCCTTCATGATTATGTTGTTGAAAAGTGAAGGCGGTCATTGTCAGTTCGCGACATACAGCTACTACTACTATATGCACATATGTTCAATCAACACACATTTCCATTTGCCCTACAGAATGAAGAGTGAACAGAAAATTGTTGTAAATTTGAAGGGGCAAAGGTGATCCATTTGGACGCGTTGGGAAGTCCTGAACCTTTCTGGATTTGCTCCTTCATGCATATGAAATGTATTGTCTAAAGATCAGAACAGAGAGCTGACATGAAACATTAAAATGTCAAAAGTTTGACATGTATATTAAAGTGACTTACCAATGTTGCATACAGTTAAATGTGATTCCTGTCCACAACCTGCACAAAATTTAATAAAACAGAAGGTAAATATGTATAACAGAAAAGTAGCTTCATTGCTCCTTGGTATAAGATTTGAGGCACTGCTTGTGTTTGCTCATGTTGATGAATATGAAAATAATGAAAACTATACCAAAAACAACAACATCTGCTAGGCAGTGTAACATTGATTTTTGTTCACATAAGCTTTTTTGTATTCGATTTACATGTACACTGTATCTATGATTAATATATATTCCCTTTTTAAATAAGAACACTCTACAACTTTTCTACAGTTCTTTAAAAGCTTTAATAAAGTAAATTTGGTCACTATTTCCATTTTATATTTTCATTGCCACTTACTTGGTAGTTTTGTAAGAAATCTTCCTTCATTTGAATTATCTACATTGTTTGGTAGGCTGCGAATTATGGTGACGTAATTCATGTCAGGCTGTGCAAAATCCCCAAACTGGCAGGTCACTGAGAAATCGGACTGAATAATGAAAATAAACGAGAAAAATTCCATAAGGTCACAAAATAGATAATTTACTTTGAATACTAATATATAGTCCAAATATCAACTTTTTGATATTATTTCTGTAAAGAAAAAATGCAAGTTTACAATAATCTCTATTTTATTTTCATTTATTTTTGTTTGTTTTTGGAGGAGTGGTTGATTTTAAACATACGTGTACAAGCAGGATATAATTTACATATTAGGTGACTAATAGTACCCTTTAAACCTAACTAAATTGTAGATTAAGTGGGTAGTCTAATATTCTCCACGCGTTACTTTATTGCAGGGCTAGAGCACATCAAAAGCAATCAAACTATGTGGAAGTTTTGATAAACATATTGTTAAATATTATCTTAAATTTCAAATATCTCTTTGTTTGACCATTTTCATTTTAAAGACTTAAACAAAAATCAAAGTCTATCTTTCAATTTCCATTAGATAATAAAATCATGGATTGTTTTTCAAATATCTTTTCTTAAATTTGATAACTTTGGTAAAATTTGGTAAAATAATACATGCATAGTCTAATGGCTATTAAATCACTCTTTTTTAATGGCGTACAAATGTAAATAAAATAATGTGAGTTACCTGAGCATCACTAACTGTCAATGTTCTGTTGAATAATATTGTGACACAGAAGTATTGCGTTGCACAGATACTTTCGTGACACATGACTTTAACTTCATATCCAGTCAAATAGCTGATGCGATCTGGATAAATAACAGCCATGAGTTTCCTGATTATTATACACCCATTTTATTTGAACAACATTGGTACATGTATATGTGATTTCCATTAGTACGGTTTAAGGGTTAATTAGTACTACTATCAGATGTTATACTATATTTCCTGGAAAATTTCATGGGAAAAAAATAAAGAGGGGTACCTCCTTCTGCCATGTCTTTTTTAATGGATTTTTTTTTACATAATTTAAATAACATTCAAATGGGCTGATTAAGAAATGTATTGCTGTATACATGCATACTACATTCCGTCATTGCTAGGCTTTATTTAGTTTCAGTTTCAGTTTAGTTTATTTCATTTCCATTTTTTTCTAGCATCATTGCAAACACAATACAATTCAATATGCAGTAAACAATAATTGGTTAGTATACAACATGAATATACAAATCAATATACAGTAAGCAAATGCAAAAGAATCAAATCAAGCGTGACGAAAATACTAATCAATGACTAAAACATTATTCATAATTTGGATTATTAAAAAAATAAAGAGTTAACATGTAAAGTAAATATTATGATTCTTTAAGTTGTTTTATTTTTATCTATTACTTTTTTTAATACTAAAATTGAGGAAATGGAGAGGTCCACTAAGAAGCAGGGCTTGTTTAGTGTGGATCCCTCAAATAGTGAGTAGAATAGATCTCTTTAAAGATTGAAAATGAAATTAAAACAAATATCGTAAGGAAAAAATATCTAAGTGTGAGAGGTGATATGGTGCCAATTGTATATGGAGATGCAGAAAAGAAAATGAAGATGGAAGAAGAGTGAGAGGAGAAAGCTGGCGCGTCTGTGTGGGAAGAAAAAGAGAAAGATAAAAGTAATTAACAAAAAGAGAAAGAGAGAGAGAGAGAAAGGAAGAAAGAGAGAGACAGAAAGAAAGAAAGAGAAAGAGACAGAAAGAAAGACGGAGAGGGAGAGAGAAAGGGAGAGAGAGAGAGAGAGAAAGAAAGAGAGTTGGGTCCCGATCGCTCAATTTGAATTTTCTTTATATGTTTCGAGAATATTTTTTTTCAACTTGATTTTGAAGCAGTTTAAGCTTAAAGAATTAATTATATCGTTGCTAAGTGAGTTCCAGTATTTCGGACCGTAGAAAGAAATTGTTTTATGTGCAAAAAGAGTGCGGGTACGGGGAAGGTGGAAACGGTTGGATTGCCTGGTTGGGTAATTATGAATGGCGCTGTTTTTGTGAACATGTTGATGAATGTGTGTGGCAGTTCGTTTTTATTCAATTTATACATGAACTGTCCTGTTTGAAAAAGAAATAAGTCTGAAAATTTCAGAATTTTTTACTCATAAAACAAAGGATCAGTATGTGAATGAGTAGGAGCATTATGTATAATTCTTATGCTTTTCTTTTGTAAGGTAAAAATTTTATCAGTAAGGTATTTACTAGCATTACCCCATGCCATTATTCCATAATTAAGGTAGGGTAAAATTAGTGAGAAGTATAATGTGAATAGTGTAGACTTTGGGAATAAATATTTAAGTTTATTCATGATTCCAGTATTTCGGGAGCCAATTTGGATATATTTTGAATGTGTATGCTCCATTTCAATTTATCGTCGATCGTGAGCCCTAAGAATCTGGTTGATGTTACCCTAACAAGGGGCGTGTCTTCCAGAAAGATATTTCCAGGTAAATTTTGCAAGGTGTTACTAAACAACATGAAGTTAGTCTTCAGAACGTTTAACGATAACTTGTTAGCTTTAACCCATTCTACTACACGTTTAAGTTCTATGTTTATTGTTGGAAGAAGGTTAGTTGGATTAGAGTGAGAATAAAATAAGTTTGAATCGTCTGCAAATAAAGTGAAAGATAATACATCTGAAGACTTATGAAAGTCATTTATGTATATGATAAACAATAAGGGACCTAGGATGCTTCCTGTGGAACACCACAACTAATGGATTGTAGCGATGACCTTTGATTATTTATTTCTACAAATTGTTTTCTATTTGTTAAATAATTCCTGAACCATTCCAAGGCTTTCCTCGAACACCATAGTGCGACAATTTATGTAAGAGAATATTATGGTTTATTGTATCAAAAGCCTTGGAAAAGTCCAGGAATATTGCTATAGTATGTAAGTGGTGATCAATGGCTTGGGATATAGTATCTACGCATTTCAATATTGCTTGAGTTGTGTTGCGGTTTGGTCGAAAGCCAAATTGAGATTCGCAAAAGATATTATGTTTGTTTAAAAATCTGTAACTCTAATAAAGACAATTCTTTCCATGACTTTGGATAAGGATGGTAATAATGAAATTGGCCTATAATTATTTGTTTCAGAAGCATCATCTTTCTTAAATATTGGGATGACTTTTGCTATTTTAACGCTATTAGATACTATACCCGTTGTTATTGATAAGTTAAAAATATGGACCAGAGGATTTGCAATCGTTAAGATAAATGAGTAGATGATTGTCGATCTCGTCATGCCCTGAACTTCTTTTACTTTCCAATTTATTTACTATACTAATTATTTCCTCGCGGTTAGTTGGGACGAAAACAAAGAAGATGGATTTTTGTTACTTAGAAAGTTATCAAATTTTCTTTCGGTTGTTGGGATGTTTTCTGCTAATTTTTGTCCTATCTGTGAGAAGTACGAGTTGAAGGTTTCAGCCATTGCTTGAGGGTCTTCGATCAAAGTGTCAGTGTCAGATTTAATTTTCGTTATTTGTTGTGTCTTATTGTTTCTGTTTAAGGTTGTATTTATTATTTTCCATGTGTTTTTAGGGTTATTCTTGTTAAGTTCAAACTGCGTAGTTTAATGATGTTTATTTGCTTGACGTAATACTTTTGTCAAAACATTTTTATATCGGGTGTATTTGTCACGGGTTTTATTTGTTGGATTAGTTTTGTATTTATAATAGAGGTTGTTTTTCCGGTTTATTGATCTTAAAATAGACTTTGTTACCCAGGGGGATCTTGGTATCTTTTTTATAGTTATTGATTTGTCCTGTTAATGGTATACAAATATCAAATTGGCCCTTAAGTATGCTTATAAATCTTTCGTAAGCTTCATTCACATCTTCAGAAATATAAATTTGTTGCCAGTCCACTGTACTTAAATTTTCATTAAGGCGTTCTATATTTCCAGCATTTAATTTGCGGGTTTTAATTTTTTGGGAACGCCTATCACCTGGTGTGTTAGAAAGTGAAGTTTTACAAAAGATTGAGTAATGATCAGATATTTCCGAAACGATGATTCCTGATTCTAAAGGCTGTTGCTTGTGAGTAAAGATATTGTCGATTAAAGTGGCTGATTGGTCTGTCACTCTAGTTGGTTTGGAGATCGTAGGTAAAAATGAGGCAGATAAAATTAATTCCAGAAAATCATGAGAAAATCCGTGTGCATAAGACTGTAACAGGTTGACATTGAAGTCACCCATGATGAAACAATATTTATTTTGAATTATAGGACTGTGTAAAATATTGTGGATGTCTGTTAAAAAATCGCAATGGGGACAATGCGGAGGGGTAGAGGGGGCACAGTATTCTAAAATTTGTTGACAAGGAAAATTAATTCCATCACCTCAAATTTGGACTTGGGTACTAAAACTAAGCCACTTAGGTTTCAAGGTAAGCGCTGGTTATGCCCCTTAAATCTGCAAGTGGAAAGTGCACTGTATCGGAATCATTTACCTGTTGAAGCCTTCCAGCGAGGAGCCACATCAAGATAAATCTTCCCATCTGATGCGATGTAGGAGGAGGAGTCTAAGCCAACCTGGAGGGGTGGACCAGGTGCCTGATTGACAAGTACATTGACATCGGTTTCACAACTTCCTAATCAAAGTAAAAAGACAAAAACAATATTTCATCAATTAACAGAGATGTATAAGCTACAGGGAGGCGAATGCCCGACCCAATCAATTATAATGAAGAAGACAAAAATGAGAAAAGAGAGAAAGGAAATTGACAAGATAGAATAAGCCTGGATCTCCTCTACCCCCGATTATTGGCCCCATATTTAATTTTCCCCCAAAAGGTGAGTGCCCCCACCCCCCCCCCACACACACACTAGTTGTGCCAGTGCCCCTCAATGGTTGGACTCACTCTATTCCACCGTCAATTCTCATGTTCTTATCCAAAAGAAAAGAAAAACAACAAAATAGGACAAAAACAAAAACAAAACAAAGATAAATGTTCATTTGATAATATTTAGGTTAAGGTATATAGACCAGTTTTGGAAACGCCCCCCTCTCAAAAAATGAAATGGGAGCTCTTATTACCAATCATGTGAAATACGTGATGATACAAATTTTGCCGGGAAACCGCCTACTAATTGATATATTTGGTAAATTATCATATCGATCCGGCCTGGATAGATATCGCGACGCCATTTCAACATTGAACATTTGGGCATATATTTCTGCTTTTTTGCGAATTTGGGTTGAAATATTGCCATCTAAACCTCTGAAGGCTATATTTAAACAATATCGAATGGATATTTTGCACCCGAAACCCTTGAACCGCAATTTTACCACTACCGGTCTATATCTTTAAGTGTTTGAGATGGATTTCCCCATATTGTGTTTTCTTTGGATGATTGGCATCATTTACTAAATCTTCATAGGTTTTCTTTGTTGACACAAGCCCTAAGCTTGCAATTACATTTTATTCATTGTCCTTTATCTCATTTTTGCAGGTAAGAGATTGAGTTGCTACCAGGATAAAAGAAGCTTAACTTGATGTATTATCTCTCCTCAATAGGATATGGATCCCGGGAATTTCCTCTTCTTTGACATTTTGGTATAAAAACAAAGTACAAATGCATCGAAGGCCTCAAACCTTTCTTCAAACTATGTTTAATTAAAAAGCGGCTATTACTATTTCCACAAGCCTGAGATATTGTAAATGAGTGCAAAAACTAATCACTATCATTTCTGAAAGTAAAAGTGTTGTAAAATAAAAAGATTCTGTTCAAAACAATGATATCCTGTTCAAATTATAGACTCTGCATACAAAATTTAGTGTGAAAGAAAACAAATTAATGTGATACGGGAAAAAAAGAAAGAGAGGGGAGATAAAGAAACAAAGAGAGAGAGAGAGAGAGAAAAGAGAGAGAAAGAGAGAGAGAGAAAGCTGGTAGAGAAATTAAATTGATGGTATATAGGGGCAAAACAAACACAATGTGTGCGAAGAAATGAGAGAAATAATTTAAGACACACACCAAAAATTATAAACTCTAAATACACAACACAAATGGATCCTTTCTACCACCATTTTCCTTAAGGTTCTGTTGACAAACTCTATCAAATATTTGGTATTACTTCTAAAACATGAGTTTTAATTTTTTTAAATTAAGCCAAAGATTAATTTCAAGCACTGTATACAGATATAACACAATGGGAACATTTTAATCAAGTACGTTACTGATCCAAGATTTTGGCATGCCAGCAAGTATTTTGCTCTTGCCAATGGCAAATATGGCACATAAAAAGATTAATCTCCAAGTTTTCGAGTTCTCATCCAAGTTTTTCATTTTCTTAAATGTATTGTGAGTGCTTCTTCTTTCTTCTCCAGTTCCGTTTTGTTGAAAATTGATAAGATATCATGTATATATACTTCTGAAATTAATATTTAGATTGACTTACTTGTAGTACTTATAACGCATGGTGGTAAAGATATACCTGAAGCTCCAGATGCATCCTGTAAGAGGAAATGGAATGATTGAATTACACATCAGGAAACTTATTCTTCATTCAGGTTAACTTGGAACATCTTCTGTAGAAAACTAAAATCTTACTAAGATACAATCATCTGATGAGAGTCAGAAGTGCATGAATTCATATCATTTGAAGGGTTAACGCCCTCTAAACTCTCAGGAGATTTGGGTCACTTTCATACTGATCTGTTTCAGAAAATTTCCTGAATTTCTTCTTCAAGTGCCTTCCCAGGGCCTGATGTTGGCAGTTATTTGATTGAAGCCACTTCAATCTGTAGCAACACCCGGGGGTGTATTAATATTCTAATTAGCTAATTTCCCTTAAGTGTCTTGTATTCCCTACACCTACCTTAACCTGAATCATGGATAGATCTAGGGGGGGGGGTGGTCATGGGGTCTGGACGCGTTTTTGTGATAGATAGCTTTTTTTTGTTGTAAATGAACACCCCCAAATTCTTATGAGCACTTTTTTTTTCTTTGCTTGCTGGTCATTCTTCTGGGTTATTGGACCCCCCCCCCCACCTTAAAGTTTCATATATGCCCCTGTTGATTGTAAGAAGAAATCATGTTTAAAAAAAATATATCTCTTGATGATTATCCAGGAGCTCCTTGATGTCATTTCGCCGGCTACCCGTATGAAGTCTTTACTGCCATTGACAATACATTGCATGTACAGCCTTCTTGCAGACAGCCGTTGATTTGCTTTAAGTTGAGCTAATCAAGCCTATCTATGATGATTGTACAAACATTGTACAAAATGTTTTCTCTATGCAATAAAAGACATCACATATGATTATGTTTCATGTACAGCAGTACAGGGTTATCACAAATTTAACAGATTGCCAAGTCTAGAGAGGAAAAACCAATATTGAATAAACCTTGATAAATTATGCGTGTTGTGGACTTTACAACGTTTCCTAGCTTCCTTCCTCATATATTCTTCATCATAATTTGATTGGAATTTGGGTCTGATTTGAAACAAAATCTTTTCAAAGGGCACTTCCTCATTTGGATACATTTTCCGATATTTTCTGGCTGGCTTTTGCTGCAAATACTAAATTGTATAAATGTGTCTGCTTCACTGCTAGATGTTTCCGCCTAGAACCAACTTACTCACATTGCACCACTACTCATGTCAATGTAAAACAAAATACTTGTTTCTTGTGGTTAAGACCTTTTTAAGATTTACATGCCAATTGTAATGTTTAGTAGACTACTAGTGAAAGGAAGTCTTTACATTTCATTGTTTATCCACAAAAGCTCTTTGTTAGTTTAGAGCTTAGGCGCTCACAAATCATCTCATATTACATTATATAGGCCTATATATTTATCATTGGCGTTCATATGATCTATATCATGAGACAATTCAGATCAATCTTTCAGGTTTGCTTACTAGTATAGTATTTGTGTAATATAACTTCACTGAACTTTGACCATTGATATTATTATCTTGAAACCTGATGATACGATTTCCTTCGTGATGCACACTGTTCCATGGTTTGAACTTCATGCCCCACTTGATTCTATCCCCTGAAGTTGAAATATCATCCAGCATGCACTTTGCCTTGCTTCTAGGCAACAACAAATGTTCCCCCATTTCAAGATACTGTTTTCAAGTGAGCCTGCATGTGTAAAGATTAATCAAACTGTGACAATCCCTATCCTTTTTAATAACATTTTCCTATGCTTGTCATAGTTTTTTATATTATTATTTGTTAGTGTATTGGTCCTCCATCAACGAGCGTGTCAATTGAAGTCAACATCCTTGCCCCCCCCCCTACAACTGCTAGTGAATACTGAGGAGAAAGATGACAAGGGATAGTCTATACTGAATCAATCACATCGTCATTAAGATGAGACAAACACTCTTGCACTTGGATTCCCTAAGAACCAGACTAGAGAGTACAAACCGAAAGCGAAATCATGAATGTTGAAGATTTCTCTGTAAATTGACCCTGCAACGTGTTGATCTTTGACATGCTGACCCCACAATCTTCTGAGTACATCTGCCTGTGGGATACGTGCTGGTATCAAGCTTAACAATCTTTAAATGATTTGTGAACTATGAGACAACATAATGGGATAGACCACTCATAAACCATGTACCCTAGGGTCCATGCATAAACATACTGCCTCTGGCACCATCTCTGGTGGCAGATCAAGGCATAAATCTTACTTCAGTTGTCTGCAAACAAGAAAGTTATAGTTCGCAGCTTCTTTTTTCCCATTCCTTTTCCGAGAGACAAAAACAAAACAAAAACAGAAAGAAGCAGCTGGATGAGAAAGTTCTGCTTCCTTGTATTCAAAATTAATCTGAATGAGTATAAAATAAAATATTTGGTTTCATAAACAAAATCTTTGTACAATAATCTAATGGATAATGCAATGTTATTTTGTTTCAAATTTAATGAAACATCTAGATACATGTACTTCATCCGACAAACATCTAGATACTTCATCCGACTTACACTATATCTGGGATGTCATGCCTGTCTCATCGATGATTTCAAAGGTTTATGCAGATGTTGTGTAGGCAACAATTTACAATCAAAACGTAATGATCTTTCTTGTTGTTTATATCAACCAGGCATTCTATTTCAATTTCACTCAATACTATAAGATAGATTTTTGAAGGAAAGGGCTATAACATTAGGTGTTCAGAGTTCAGAGGCTTAAATCAAGTCTCATAATAGATATTTCATCCCGTATACTAAATTATAGAGGCAGTGGGGTATCAGCAAACCTTTTGCCCACTTTTAAGAACATCTCACTAATCATCTAAATAAGTTATGTAATGGTTTTATTCACAAGAAAATTGTACATTAAATGTATATTACAAACTTTCCAGGATAGGAAAAACAACAACTTTTGATAAATCGAATTCCAAAAGTTTAATTTCTCTTTCCTATTTTTCTTTGGATGGCCAACTCTTAATTTTCTGCATAATGAAACCCTTCACATGTTGTTCGGACTTTAATGGCTGTTTTGAACCACAAGGGCATTAAATTAACTCGATGTTATTTTTATAGTATATATATGAGTTAACACCTTGTGGTTCCAAATAAACTGTATAATACATAAATGTCGTATGTGATACAAAAGTTGATTTTGGCAATGCACTCTTTATTTCTTTATTGATCAATGTGGACAAAGAGTTAGGTAGCTAGAATATGAAGCCATTCAATGTTGACAGTATGATTCATGGTCTCATCCTGAATTCTTCTTACACAAAAAGACCACTGAACTTTCAATTTTGTCGAAAGTATGGTAACTAGAATCACATGACCCTGTTCCACATAATAAATGGACACTATCAGACATTCCATATCGGATATGAATTCAAAACATTTACAGATTATTACCCACAAAGTACATCAGTCAGCCACAGTTGATGATTTGAGATTCACATGTCCATTTTCATTTTACTTCCTTCTTCATTTTTAAAAATATATTTTATTACTGTACTGGTTGACATCTGGTCAATTCAAGTGCGATATGTATTTTATCTGTTATATAAAAATAAGAAATTTAATCCACAATATTCAAAGAAGACAATACATGGTATTTGGTGACTGTGATTGATACACAGTCATGTAGTTTAGAAATCATTACTGATTATCATTCATCCAAAGAGCAGTTGGGGTTCAACAACATTTTACCGTCATTTTATATAACAAAATGACAAAAGCAACAAAACAAATAGGCCTCATAATTTATGATTAATTTTAGGGGATACAACAAGCGGCATTAAAATATGGCTATAATCTAGAAGGGGCATTAACATTGTCTTGAGTATAACTTGAAGCAAAGATTTTTCTTAATAAAACTAGGAATAGTTGAGAATCCAGAAAAGGCAATATTTAGAGTAAATTGGGTATAAAACAAGAGGTAGATCTCAATCTATCAATTGTTATTTCAACTTTCAAAATTGTATATCTTACTTCTTCTTTGCCCATTTTATGAATCTTTCAGTAATATAATTCTGTGATTTGTCTACATCAACCCAAGCCAATGCTGTAAGACAGGATGGCTAGGGCCTACCCTTTAAACCATTTTTAAATTAAGTTGTGGCACAGGGGATTTATGAACAAAAAAAGGAAAAATAAAAAGAGAGAACTAAGATGAGGTAAGAAGAGAAAGAGAGAGAGAGAGATAAAGATAAAGATGGAGAGAGAGAGAGAGAGAGAGGGTGAGAGACAGGGAGGGGTGAAAACGGTAGCCCTATGCAAATTTTACATGTACCTGTGGATTCTTGTTCAATATTCAAATCAAGATTAAAAGTGTGAAAACCCTAAACAAACAAGCACACATAGGCCTATACTTCAGCAAAAACATAACAACAGACATAGCAGACCTCCACATGCAGAGGGAGGCCAACATAGTAAGCTCCTTTCCAAAGTCCAAACACTTCCATTTTCAGAGTTGGGAATCCCAAGTATATGACTTTTGTTAACATTATCTTTTTCTTGCTCTTTCACTTAATTCGACGGTGTATTTAAAACTGTTCCTTGACAATTACGCCTTACCCAAAGTGATTCTGGAATGAGAAGAGAAAGATATAGACCTAGTTCATAGATTGAACAACTAAAGTGTTACTCAAAAATAAAACGTGACTATTTCAATATTCATGCTAATCTTGACCTACAACATCATCAAAAAAGTTTTTGAAGCCAACCCATGCAGGTCACTTATATTAGATTAAAAATAAAATAACACTAATATGCTAAAATTGTCTTCCGCAACCCAGTAAATTAAAAGTTAGAGGACAAAAGGCCTCCAAATCAACCAAGATTTATATTTCAGGTTAATTCTCTAATATTCTCTTCACTTTCTTGTAGTGTAAAATGTAGGCCTGTACTCGTTCAAGAGTTGGTCATTGCATAATAAATTTGCTAAAACCAGCCGCTTCTGTGGGACAAGAGTTGTAATTTTATCCACTCAGATTTCTCATCAATATATAAAGTACATATCCCTACCATCAAAACTATCAAATATGATCCGTCAACTTATCAGTAGATTTTCGGACGATGTCACGACTTGGAAGCTAACATTTCCAAGTGTTGTTTATCGCACCATAACATTCTACGCTGCGCTGATTGTGCATTTGGATAAAGAGAAGTATATATAGAAGAAGAAAAAAATTAAACATACGATGTACTTACCGCTTGTTGACAGGGGCTACTGCATGTCAATCCTCCAGAGCTTGCTTCAGATTTAAAGAAAATAACATTTAATATAATTCCTACCAGAGTAGGTAGAGAGAGTGGAATTCTAAACATCTTTGCCTGCCAATATGATTTTCGCTCAAGAGTATACCGTGTTTGTGGGCCTTTTAAAGCTCAACACAATACCATTTCCTTCTGAATAGAATCCGGACATCGCTAGAAATAAGCACTACCGTACCTGTGTGTGTGCTACATCCGGAGACGGAGCACACACATGATTTATGAGGAATTTATGATCGATGGGGGGAAAAAAAGAAAACGCACTCATAATATGGCCCTTTCCAAGAATGGAAAAAATACCCGGACTCTGAAGAAGTATACTGTATAGGATAGAAGTTTATGGATCTCTCCCTGTTCTAACAATGCTAGGAGGGAAGGGGATTACAGTGGCCACTTACTCAATAGTTTTATTTCTACGCTGTTTACAATGAAACGGGGTGGTGTGGCCCTAACCTAACATAACCCAGTATATCTGGCATAGGTACACAAAACGATTGTTAAATAATGGGACAAGTTTGGACGGCCCGTCGAAAGTTTTAGAACTAAAAGCACCTGACAAATGTGATTCTTACTTTTTTAATGAGCTAGAGATGACTTACTCACTTTGGAAAAGTACATGTATTGATACAATTTTAGAAACATTTTTTTTAAATAATGATTTGAATTTCTGAATGCACGATGTAGACAGTGAAGCATAATATAAACGATATAACATAAAAGTTTACATTGTAAACGGTTCGATGAGTGACAACATTAATTTTTTGTTTCAAAATTTTAAAGTAAAGTTTTTTAATATGCTGGTCCCCAGGGGCGGATCTAGCCGGCGGCAATGGAGGGGGCCGAAAAAGGGGCCCACTTCGTGCGAAAATTTGAAAACCGTGCCGGCCGATATTCCGCTCAGTGGGGGGTAGTGAGCACAATTTTTTGTTTGTTTTGCCTCCGAAAATTGAAAATTGTAAAATCGTGCCGGTCGATTTTTCACTCAGTGGGGGAGGTAGTGAGCACAATTTTTTTTTGGCCTCCGAAAATTGAAAAAAAAATCAAAATCTCGGAAAATCGGCGGCATTTCTGAAAGAAACTTTTCAATCACTATGCCACAAAGGCACAATCAGAGAATTTCGGATATACATGTTGGCCCCATTGGATCTACTTGATTTCATTTCAACGCGTATAGCTGTAAACTTTCACGTCTTACTCTTTAGTTATATCCATAATAATGAATATTCTACAAACTTTCCACTAGCGTGTTGTTCCCTTTCGAGACTCCCGAATATGTAATTCATGTGACTTGCTCTACAATTGAAAGTAGAGAACCCATGTTAATTCATCAATAATCTTGTCATAGGATTGCTTCTGGTTGGAAGTACATGGCTATGCCTTTTTTCCCCTCATGTTGCTCATTTCTCTAAACTTTCTTTTTTGCAAATTAATAATTTTCCTGTCGCATTTCTTAATTTTCATTACTATAGGGGGAAAATAAATTAAGAGGAAGTTGGTCCGTTTTTACTTCCTTGACCATGATTCTTGGAAATTAAGTTACAACCATGGACGCTTATACTCAAAGGATTGGTCATTTCACTGGCAGTGGTAGGCCTGCATGACCCGGATCTTGGCCAAGTGACCTTTCTAATTGGTTAATGTACGATGTACGTGTAGCTCTGGCTAAGTAAATCTAGTACGCATGCATGCCTTCTTCACCCCCAAGAAAGTTGTAAAAAGTCCATTTGTATGAAAGCAGAAAAATTAGAGAAATAAAATAGTTTGAAATAAATTGGACCAATAATATGGAGCTATGAATGCTTAATTGTTATGAGATCACTAAATTTATCCATCTCCCTTGGGGCACTAGTCAAAATATATTATCGATAGCATACTAATATAGGTCCTCTAAAAAGAAGAGACCTTCCCAAGTCATAAATTTTTAGTCATTTTGTGGTTTGAAACAAATAGGAAAGAGTTCGGCACTACGTCACAGTGACATTACCAATTCAACCAATTTAAAGTGCCCATATAAATTACAATAGTAATTACAACTTTACAGAATTAAAAAACTTTTCTATTTTTGTCTGATTTAATTCAAACTTTTAACAGTCTATTTTTTGTTGTGCTTTATTTTAGAGTAGTTGGATTTTCCTTTAATACAAATACATGTATTTGTAATCTGAAGGTTTGCGACTACGAAACAACAACACACACACACACACACAAAAGCAAAACAACATTGTATAACCTCTCAACACACCAATATTCAACATAATTCTAACGTAATCAACCATTGTAAGTAACTTCTAGATAATTTGTTTTATCATTGAAAATACATGACCACTACTCAATATGACATAAGAACGTCACGTAACAGCAAAAAATTACAATAATACTTTTGTTTTTTGTCATACTCCGACATGTATGAGTAAGATTTATTAGCAAACAAGACCAATCTGCCTCTCCATCAGTTTCCATACACAAAACTGAAATGTATCTTCTGCTGTTGCAATGTCAAGCCAAGGGTTATGTCTTTTTGTTGTTGTTTGTGTTACCTTGAACTCTGTAGATGTACAAAGCCGTACTAGTATGCAGTAATGAAGAGAACTGACTTTTCATGGAGATTAATTTCATGAGGACTACATTTTTTTAAATCAAAGTCAATTCCAACGTTTGAAAGGAGTAAAGATACCTTTTTATTACACAGGGTTTCAAAACATTATATCACCCACTGAGAGGCACAAGGCCAAGGGCATTCATTCCTATACTTTTATACAGATTTAAAGCCCTTCTGGCTCTCAACAGACAATATGTATCTCTAGATGGGGTATCATTTATCATGCCCTATGAACTTGGAAGTTATACACCATTTCATCTCATAATCCACATATTTCATATTGTATTTTTCAATTGAGTAAGAGACGCTACAAACCAAGTGCCTTATAAAGCATTCAATTTAAGTTCATTCCTAATAACAGTCAAGAGACTATTTAGTAATAAATTTTGCTTATATTTCAAATTATTTAGTATCTAAATTCATTTCATATTTGTAAAATCAAGATATTGTTTTTATTCCTCCTGTTCTATTTAGGTCCTGAACTCAAGGTCATTTTCAACAATCAATGCTGTTCAACCAAAAAAGCATTTCAGCTCAATTATGACATGTCTTTTCTACTAATTCTATGCAAAGGGGACTCGACAGTCAAAACTTAAATCAGAATATCCTTAATTGACTCAGCAATTTAGTAGAACCTTTTCTCAACAAGACTCGACCTAATTCAGGAAAAAATATTATCATATTAAGCAAAGTTCTCCCCACAATTGCAGAGGGGAAAATCCCACGACCACACAATTAGCCATTTCCTGGGCCTCGTGACAGGCACAATTTCCTTCAATTGATATGGTCAACAGATAAGTCTTAAATGAATTGAATGTAGTTAGACCTGAACATTGTTACTACAGTCTCATGCTACTTTGAGATCAATATACGAGGATTAATTAGCAGTCTCAAAGTGAACTAATCACCCAACAAAGTCATTAGTTTTATTCCTAAAATCTTTCTGAAGTGCAACATAATAGCTATTATTCAATTCCAATTTTCTGCTATTTACTTTTCCTTTTTGATTTACTTAGACAGACATGCCAGTGACACCCGAGAGAAGATATCGCAATTTAGCGAGCTTAAGATTATGCATTGTCATCAATACGTTGTTATTTTTGCCTATTTTTAATCTGATTATGTATAATATTTTAGGCATCCCATGCCACATTTTCTGGAGTCGGAAGAAAAGACTTACGGGTTATAGGAATTTCACATTCCTTTTTTCTTCCAGGCAACTTCGGGAGTGCAGCAGGGGAAGCCAATTTTATTCTTTCATACTTTGTATCCTATGTTGCCATTCTACTGTACCTTCTATTGTATGTTTGAAATGCCAAATAAATAATAATAATAATAAATAATTTGAATACGACTAGAGTGTATAAAATCAACCTTATAACACTTTAAATCGCATTCTATGGGGGTAATGAATAAGGACTATGAGAATGAGAATAAGATCAAACCCTAATAACACAACCCAATTCCAACTTGGGTTCCATACAAGTACGCACTGATGCATCGACTAGGTAGTACACTCACAAGTCACTATTATGTAACTTGAGAATACATGTATATTTAAAATTTGTTATATCTCTTTTATAGAAATATTTGAAGCTCACATTTTAAATACAGTACAGCAACATGGTATACTTGTTGGTGCACTTTAGAAGCCAGAGGGGGCCTAATACTAAAAATTGTCGTCTTTTTTCCATTACTTTCTGTGATGTATGTAAACCGAATTAAGCATATAATGCATCTAGTTTGAGTCCACATCCACATTGATATCAATACATTTTTTTGTTTATTTGATGTGGCAGATCTTTGTTATATCCTTTTAAGAAATTTATGTTTCTAAATGAATACTATGAAATATCAACAGTTTCCTGTTTCTACACAGAATGAGGAAGCACATTGGAATTTTTACATTTCCAAAAACTCTTTTAAGGACAAAGAAGGAAGTCAATATTCAGTCAGATTTTGAAAATCCCTTTCATTTTGTTGATATTTGTGTTATTGTTTTGGAAGAAGTCCTAACCTTTTCATGAATATTACTGAAATCATAGGGTGAAATATGAATGTTGCTAAACCATTGACTCGTGTGGTTTATTACACGAAGGGGACATATTAAATATCCTAATTTTTTAATTAAATATATTTTGAATGTTCTACTTTTTTTCTTCAAATAAATACAATTTTATGACCAGCTTTAACATCATGCATTTACCCATGGCTACAGAAACTGTGTTTTTTGTGATGAGAATTCAGTAATCATCCAGTCTATAAATGATTCCAAAATGAAAGTTATACACACCGTAGTCATTAATCAGCAATACTAACATCCCATATTTGTGGAAAGAGTGAAAAGAATAAATTATCCATCCGAACTGCGTATGATGCTGGGAAAAAAGACAATTCATTTCATTTTAAACAGTACTTCTAGTTTCACCCTTACACTCTATTACATTTTTTTTCCAAATCAATATACATGCATGAATATCCAGTGGAAAAATAGAACATTAATGCATTTTTGTGCAAGTATAAAAGACTCTATGTTGCATTGTTTATACATATCAACACATATACTCCCAGTGTTATATCCATAAGCTACAATGCATTTACATGTATCTATAATTGGAGGAAAAATGTGGAATGTAAAGTACATCTAAACCCAAAGAGTAAAAAAGGAGGAATACTGAAAAAAATAATGTGATTATTCACAGCCTGAATATCTACATGTATTTGGAAAGACAATGATATGCAAATCATACCCAGAGAAAGTTTTGGTCTAACACAACTTGGTCCTACATGATCCCTTTACTATATTGCAAACCTATGTGAATGACTACACATCTAGAGAGCAGTTTGAATGTTCACTCATCCATTTATCAACAAAATCAAACTATTTTCTATTGAAAATTCATGTCTACAATTAGATACATGAACTAGATATTTACAAATTTACTTCGAAGCATGAATGGGCTATGTATAAATAATAAGCAAAAATAAAATCAAAACTGCACATAATGTTACATATTTCATTCAGTTCACTTCAAAACAAATAATATACACTATGTACATGTAAGAAGCACAAGGAAATAAATACGTGCCCATGTTAAAAATCAGAAATGATGAAAAGTAAAATAGGCCTCTCAAAATTTACAAGGTAAAATTTGCCTGAGAATTTTTTCTTTCTTTCAGAACTCTAAAAAGATAAAGAAGTTGTGCTCAAATTTTGTTAGTATTTAACACTGTATCTAATGAAGACAAGAGATTTATGAAGTATTAAATATTCTATCAATGCATGATGATTTATATGCTCAACTGATTTCTGGATAACATCACAACACATAATAAAAAGAATGAAATAAATATAAATAGGTCTTTATGAGCTAGACACTCATTAAAAATAGCTTATAGGGGAAAAGTCTTAATGTCATTTCCTCTTTCCTTTCTAGAAAGAACCACACAGCTTCCAAATTCTCCCCAGCTTTTGTTTACATTTCCTGAAATTGTGTTTATATTGGCTCTGATTAATCTGTAAGGGAATCATTAACTTCTCAAAGTGATTCCCCGTAGGTTGATTTGTTCAAAATAAAAAAGGAATACCATTACTGCTATAAATTCATTTCAATAAAGCACATCATCTCAATCTCTTTTATCTTTTCCCCAGAACTCATCACGCCTCTTCTTGGCTCTCTCCAGTACCTCTGATGCTAGAGTGCAGCTGGATGCATTGGACATGGTTGATAACGAGAGCTCATCGCTGTCTCTCCTACCCCCTCCACCCCTGGGTGGGGTCAGGTTCCAATCATCGGGAGATTCTGGACCGTTTGACCTGGGTGACATGAAGGAATTGAGTCTTTGCACCTGCTGAGAGGCAGCATCTCTGGTCTGTGGGACAGCCGTCTGTGGCCTTCCGGCGATCCTCCCAGAGTGCGGTCTTTCAAGGGGACCTCAAAATTATAATGGTCAGAATGAAAATGCAAGTTAGAATGGTCAATCTATAAATCATCTGTGAAGAGCCAGAAGGGTGTTACCTCCCAGTATATGAATTAACATCCTACTGGCTCTCAGCAGATGAAATTTGAAGTACTAATATTTTATGATGATCATTTTTTTATTTTTAATAAGTGCATTTTGCTGCAATCTGAATTAGTATCCTGACATTCTTTAATTTAAATTTTACAAGATCACAAAAACAAATGTCTCTAAAATGCCTGACCATTGACGAGTCCCATGTTTTAAGGGTAGCAAGATAACAAACACACTAACACAAGAAGTGTAATATGTCACTTTCTAAGGTCATCAAACAAATACACATAACATTAATAAGGAAAGCAGAAGAAAGAACCATGTCAGCTATTTCAGTCACTTGGTCTGACATCATCCAAGGTGTTTTCAAACATTAATCATTGATTTGATCAAAATCTCTATTGTAAAACTGACAGATAAATGTTTCTTCTCAAACACATGATAGCGATGATACTTTCAATCTTACCTTTCTCAGCAGGAAGAACTATTTTGGAACACCTTACAAGATCCCCCCCCCCCAACATTTAAAAATAAATAATCTCAAATAAAGTGACAGATGTGTCTTATCCAAAAAATGGGAGTAATGATACTCACCTTTCCCAGCAGCAGGAGCTGTTTTTAGACCCGCCCAGGGGGCTGCCCACGTCTTTGGCGGCTCGATCTTGTTTGGGATGGTTGGCATCCCGGGACTCGTTTCAAAGAATCTCTCAGAGTGCCTCTGGAAGCCTGGGGATACCAGTTCCTCGTTGATAGGATGTGGATCAGAGGTCCTCCTTCCAGCTGATGGTGAGGAGTGCAAGAATCTTCCCATCTGATTAAGAAACAGTAGGATAGGAAAGAAAAATTACTTTAAACACATTCTAAATAAAAAATTATACAGAAATGGTATCTTTTGGAAAAAATTATTGATCATTTTATTTTCAATTCAAAGCAGAATGAGAAAAACACATAGGAGTCATATGAAAACATGAATAGATCTTGAAGAACAAGAAAGAAAAGACAACTGGCTTAATTTAATTTTTTTTTTAATTAAAAAAATTGGTACGGGGTGTCAAAAATCCCCTGCTCTAATAATAATACTGAAGAAGACATTCTTGTTTTTTACCCTATCCAACCCTAGATAATCCCTTCAACATACTATGTTTTTGCAGAAATTTCATACACGTATATGAAATCTAGAAGTCAGATTACATAATTGTAACCTATTTGGGATTTACAATAATTAATTTATCTTACAGAGGGTAAAAAAAGTAAAAAGGTTAAATAAAAACGTTAAGCTTGCATAATTCAAAGATTACTGGTCACAATTAGATTCATCCTAATACCATTCAGGCAAAGATAAGGATAAGGATTGTATTTTAATAAGAAGACTCCACAACATGACAGAGTAATACATTGCACTAGATAATCCAATATGTGCCAAGCATTGTGTTCATATCAAGATTATCAACATTCATATTTAATATTCAATATAATGACATATATAAGGCTTATGTGCAACAGCATTTTCAATAGCATTATTATTATTTCATGCGCACACCCAGTCTGACTCGTTTTACTTCACCAGGAGCGTTGAGCCATATTATTTCAGATTCAGATTCAGATGAATAGGCCAAATGCATACCTGTTTTTGTTGGGCGGGATTACGAGGAGGTGTCTGCTGCACCCGTGTAAGTGTTCTGTCTAGATCAACATCATCCTCATCATCATCACTATCATACTCAAAGCCTTTTGTGATACCACCAGGAATGATTGCTGTAAAATAGAAAAGTACAAGATGTGATAACAATTTACTATAACACATAATGTACATTTACCTGATGCCAATATACATGTACTATAACATAATAGAGGATATGTGCAGCGGGCCAAAGTCATACAATTAGTGATTCCTTTTCTCATTTGGTTTACAGCTTCACATTTAACCGTGCATATGTAGATGAAAGCAAAAGCCATGAAAAATCAAAGTGCCAAGCTTTAAAAGGCAATCTAACCCTTGGAATAAGTTGATTTGTATGAAAGCAGACAAAAAACAGAAACAGAATGGCAAAAGTTTGAAATGAATCGGACCAATAGTAAGGAATTTATGAATGTTTGAAATTAAGATCACTAAGTCTATGCGAATCTCAAATTGATAGTTTGGTCAGTGGATTGTGACGTAGGACGTGGATAACTCTCCCATTTGCCGTCATTTTAGTCATTTATATGTTGGAATAGATGGGAAAGTAGTCCAGCACTACATCACATTGTCATTACCGCTTCAGCCAATTTAAAGTGCCCATACGTTTAGTGATTACAACTTTCAAAAATTCATAACTTTCTTAAATCAATCAGATGTAATTGAAACTTTCATCAGTTTGTTTCTCTGATTTTTCTGCTTTCTTTTAGAGTAGTTGTTTATTTGGGTTGGCTTTCCCTTTAACTAGCTTCTAGTATTTGTCCCATTACATCTGCCCCCCTCTCTCTCTCTCTCTCTCTCTCTCTCTTCTCTCCTCTTTCTCCCTTCCTTCCTCTCCTCTTTCCCTCTCCCCCTTTCTCTCTCCACCATTACAAGGTTAAAAGCTAACATAACTATATTTTCATTTAATAATGGTCAAGTCTGTAATAATCAGAAAAGATCTCCTTTACCTATTACACAGAGAGAAATCACCAAATCAAGAATACTGATCAATATGCAAGTTAAAGTATGTTTTAATGAAAGGGAAACCATATTTTGGGGCAAATCAGGAAACTGGAAATCAAACTTCAGACTGCATACCATGCAATCACATACAAGGACATGCCAATAGTTATGCAGTATGAGTTTCTCACCTTTCACTGGGGCAGACCTTGCAACGTATGTACGACTACTGGGCTTCATCAGCTCTCCTTGCCTTGGATAGGTCACTGTAGTTTTAGGAACATGGGTGGCTCTTCTTCTTGATGCTGGAGAAGTCAGCAAGGCACCTCCTACGGAAACAAAAACACATAAATTTTTCAGAGTGACCTCTGTCGTTTGCTAGCCAATTACTTCATTCTAATGGGGATACACGTGCAATAATATCTAAGAAGTGTGAACAGTATTCATTATTGAGTAGTACCTTAGAACGCAGTAGCTTAATAAAACTTTCTGTTATATGAATTTTAAGATGTCATTTGTCTTAGCATTACCCCTGTAACGTTAGATAGAGGTTGCATAAAGCAACTGCTACTCATTATAAGTATAAATGCACATGAGTAAAGCTTCTCCCAAGGTTTTCAGTAATAAATGTTATGCTTTTTTTTTTTGGGGAGGGGTATTCTGTGCTCTTATGATCTCTTCCAAAAGTCTAAGAACCAAATTTCCTGGATGAATAACGGCTGAGCATTCAAATATCCAAAGGCTTAAGGTGATAAAATTCATTTACACTAATTTTTACCTCTCCCCCGATTCCAAATAACCATTTTAGACTGCAGCAAATAAAAATTTACTTGAAACCTGGCTTCTTGGACATCTAGAAATATAGTGTACCTTGAGGTGCTTAAATGACACGTCTTCAGACTGTGGATTACATGGTTCGCGGTTCGGGTCCCGCCACGGAACTAGTGTCCTTTGGCAAGACAATAATCAACATTTGCCGCTCTCCACCCAGGTGTTAAATGGGTACCAGTAGAGGGAATTCCTTGAATGCTGTGAGCACCGAAATAGATAGCCTAGCTGAGCCAGGTGGATATGTACACTATAAAAATATCCAATAGTATCATCAAAAGTACCTTTTGCAGGAGTGGTCCTGTCTAAATGGTGTCTCTTGCTTCCATGTGACTGTTCAGACTCTTTAAGGGTTGGGGTTGTAAGGCGCCCATTCTCTTCAATGCTTTCTATCTCAGAACTCCAAGATGACATGCTTGGCATTGACTCAGGGGTTGTAACACTGCTGATACTGTTAGAAGATACACAAACTAACATTGTAAAGAGTTTGCCAACTATGAACACAGAGGTAGAAGAAGTAAAATGTTGGAGATCTGTAGATCATTTCTCTGTAAATATCAACATTGTCCATACCGCTTCTGAATATCATGGACTCTTTCTATATAAATATATTTAGAAAAAGGAACACTGCCTGGTAAAATTAGGGCAAGAGTTACACTACGTAAGACTGCCTTGTGCATCAGCTGTAATGGATGTATTGCATTAGTTCCTATAAATGTAACAGACGGAAGGCTATAGCTTTAACATGCATTAAACAACCATTTGTTTTTGCTTACTATCAAAAAGTATGTTTATGAATACACTTTTTGTTTACCTAAGCATAGCCCTTTCTAGCATTACAGTTTCATTTATATTGGTCTTTTTTTTCTCTTCCAGATATTAGAACATATTTTCTTACATTTCCTGAAAACCAACCCTATCAGGAAACAACCTAATACCTTGATCTCCTTTCAAGAGGTGCGATGTTTTTATTTTGGTTGGGTTCTTCCTCAGCTTTGTTGTTGTTGGCATGCCAAGCTAGCTTTCTTCTTGTTGGTTCATGGCCCAAGTCTGGAGCACTCGCTGAAGGACGTGGTCCCTCCTTTGGTTCACTGTATAATGTGAAAATGTAATGGAATTTGAAATGTTGTCATAAGCTCATATTAATATCTTGATCACAAATTCATATAGCTATCATGACATAATGCTCACTTGACACTATGATACTGGTTTACCAGCAAGGGAAAGTAAATCAGTTATTTAAGCATCATGAAAAGAAGTAGATCTAATTTCATTGCTACGTTACTAGAATAGTTTTCCATCAGATCTGTTTCTTAAGTAGCAGAGCTCTGGGAGCACTCACTCTTTTTTCTCTGATCCCGTTGTTTGAGTGGAGATAGAGCTAGATGTACTTAGTTGATCACTAGTTTCCTCCCATAACTTAGCCTGACTAGCCAGTAGTTGGCCTAGATGCTCCCGGGTAAAATGAGTGCCGCGGGACCGCTTCTGGTACTCTCTCGCCCTCTCACGTAATTCTAAGACCTGAAAAAGCAATATTAATTTAAACAAATTAATATCCGAGGGCATTTTTTATAATCTGTGATAGCTTAAAAATTGCCCTCTCACCTCCAAACATTACTTCCAAATTTACTAAAGTTTGAAGTGATGTACAAACCATATGATATTAATGAGAAATAAAATTGTCCACTTTGGAGGGTAACACAATAATTTTCCCTTCAACTGATATGACCAACAAAGCAAGCGCGAAACAGTAATTGTAGAGTCTGAGAAATTCTGAATTGGCAGTTGGATGCTTTCATATATATCTTCAGTACTGGGCTGTGAGGAAAAATCCAAAGGGTGACAAACAAATTATGTTTTAAAGGGATTGGGTAACTTTTTCTCAGATTCTGAAACAAAATCCTGGATTTAGCTCATGATGCAATGATAACTATAAACCTTTAGGTCAGTCAGGAACCCCATGACTTTTACAAGCCAATCGCCTGTCTGATTATCAAGATATTTATGATTGGAAATCGAAATCAAATTTTACGTTTTCCTAACGGTTTTCATAACACAACAGTCTATTGGGGAAAATGAGTATAGTAAAACCGGTCACTCAAAGATTTTTACTTTTTTGAGGCACTTCTTGATCATTTTGAAGCGCAGTTTTTTCAGGGCTTCAATATTGAGCATATCACAGACACTGATAACACGTAGGGATGTGCATCTCAGATTTAACATTGTTAAACCATGCCTTTAAAGGTAAACAATGGTTAAAACATCCACCCACTACACCCCTTCCACTGATAGAGCATTAGGCAAAATGCATAATAAACAGTGCATCCCAAATAAAATGGACTTTAATAGCCTGTACATAAAGACAACTTTTCTAGAGCAACATGAAGTTCAGTGCAAATTTTGTACTTGAAATCACTGAACATTTTTTAAGCTCCTACAGCATATGCGCCAGCAACAGTTGCTCTGTGGTCAATGAATTCCTAACTTCAAATCCCACCAAACATTATACTTCACCCTAAACCCTAGAACTAAACCCACTTGCAACATAGACCCTACACCCTATACCTTAAATGAAACCCTAAATGAAACATCTGAAGAGCAAATGTCAGGTCACCCATGTATACCAGAGTCACTTACTTCTGAGAACCAGTTGGGTAAGTCTCCTACAGACTTTGACCTGGTCAGCTGCTCTGGTTTGCCCCCTCTATCTGATGAATCATCTCTAGGTTGGATATGAGGAGGATCTGCACCTTTCCATACTCCATTCTCATAACTAAACACCTGTGGGGTTTTGAAGTTGGACTTGTACTCTGACCTCCACTTTCTGAAATGGGAATTTGTATGTGAGATTTAGGCTAAAGGGGGTGTAGCATGGCAAATACTGGTTAACGCCATCTACGACTTCTTTTGGACAACTGCATGTAAACGAATGGTCTTGATTAACGGTAGTCAGTGACTTAATCTCTACATGGTCAGTGCACATAGCGTTCGCGAAACAGACAGAAGTTCTCCTCACACTTCGGTTTTGCGTATGTTGCACGCACGTGAATACTGTGGTCGCGTCGTCCATACTCGTATTATACCCGATTGGCCCCCGAGTCAGGCCACGGGAAAGACATGAAGTCTTGTCATGCTACACCCCCTTTAACCATTCAACTCTAGAAAGTGTAGTCTTTCCCCTAAAGTACAGGATTAATCCTTTCTGCAAACAAACCCTCTCCTCTGGAGAATTTTTTGGATGTTATTCTTTGCCAACCTTCATGTGCATCCTCCCTATTAACTAAACTTGGATCAATACTTTCTATGTTTCTAGGACATATCAAATGACAACACCTTTCAATAAATTTTGCTTTACCTGTACATAATTTGTAATTTGTGTACCCAGACATTAATATAGATTATTTTCAGGTTATTTAATTTGTTATTACTTATGGATTTGTATCAGTTAATGGATAATTGATATTAAAGTAAAATGCAGGTCATCTATGCTTACTTCTCCTTTGTAATTTCTTGATTTTATGTAATCACAACTTAATTTATAACAGTAATTAAATTACATTAAAATATATTGGTATTGTATTTTACTGACCTTACTGTAGCATGTGGAAAGAAAGGTTTCTGTGGATTTTGTGATGATTTGATGAGTCTTGGATCATCATGTGAGATTATCGATAGCACTCCAGCTGGTTGCTGTTTATCAGGGGTCAGCTTCTTACCTCGTTTGCTCTGAAAGATGGAGAATGGTAGAATTATATTTACAAATACACAAATACCGTATATAAGACACATAGACAACAAGCCAGATATGGAATTGTCTCTCCTCAGTAATATTCATTTGATATGGTAAGGATATTATCATCCATAATAAGATGTGGTACAATTTCATATTAAGTGAGAAAGAAAGATAGAGAAAAAATCTTCAAATGATTCTGCGAAAGGAATTTTATTATTGGAAATCAATCTGTTCTTAGAAAATGTGGACTATTGTATAGATATATGAGAAGTAACACTAGATGAAAAACAAAATTAAAAAATAAAATCAAGAGTTAAAAGGATGAGTTTAGCAAGTAACCATAACAAAATGGGGGAGGATCTGGAAAAGAATATCATTTTTCAGTTTTGTATGATTAGATAAGTGTGATTAATTATCATACATTACTTTGTATTGTTCTATAGTTCTTATGAGAGTTTTTTATGCTGTAAGTGTAAAGCTTGTGACATTTGGTGTCCACTGCGTTACAGTTTTGATTTTGATTTTCTTAAAGTTTACTTGAATGAATTGATTATTTGACAAATCAATGAATTGCTTTCTGTTCTCCCACTGATGAAACTTACCTTTGTTTTGACTCTGTACTTTGCTTTGATCTCTTGCTGTGCATTCTGCATGAGCTGATCTTGTACCAAAGGGCCACTATGGTTCTGCTGCTTGAACTGCCTCTGGTATTCTGTGTGCCGGGGTATCTTATCAGGTACATACGGAGCCAGGTTTGCATTAGAGGTATGTACCATCTAAAGAAATAGAACATATATTGGAAAGCAAATATTCATTATTAAAGATGACATAAACATAATATGCACAAACCATAACAACACAAAGTCTAAATTTAAATGCATGTTATGAATGCTGGATAACTAATTGGTAAATATATATTTTGTCAATGACATGTTGCAACTATAGGTTATTACAAGGATTTGAATCGAGATAGGGGAATGATCATATGAAATTAAACTCAACTCCAAACCAGCTTTGGTCTACAAATGAAAAAAATATTGGACTGCCATAGTCAAGTTTTGTCACACATACTGTACAGTGTACTTGTATAATACACGGTGGCAGCCAGGGTTTTGATCCAAGGTAAATAAAAAGGTAAGAATGAATGTCTACTAACAATAATGCCCTTCCTTCACACATAACATTTTCAAAGTGTTATGCCGGCATTCCAATGGACAAATTGGTCTAACTTTCTTACAATCTTTATCTTCTCCACTTGCATGTTCATCTAAGTATTCAGTGAGGATGAATAGAATAGCATAGAGAAGTACATGTAATCACCTAACTATTAAATCCTAATGTATAGAGGAGAGCATTTGATAAAACAGGCATTCTAATGGTTTAAAACAAGTCTTCTCTGGCGAAGCCATCATATATCAATATCATCATTTATATTTAAACTGTTAACTCTCACCTGTTCTGCAGCCATCAAAGGTGATTCTTTTGATGGTTGCTTCCAGGCAAACTGTCGCTGGTACTCTGATGAATACCTGGGACCACCAGGCCTTGCTTTAATACCAGCACGGTACTGTAAGGCTTCATCAGTCTAAAATCAATCAAACAACATTACAACAGTTCTAGAAGGTTGTATCAGTCAAGATTGTTTGTGTGTGTATGTGTGAATATATTGCATTTTTCCAGCAATTTCACAGGAATTTGAAGGCTCAAACTTACATGGTTCTTTTGTTTTAAATATCTACAGACTATCTTACTAACCTACAATGCATTTAAAGTCCTTCTGGTTAGAAAGAGAGAGAGAGAGAGAGAGAAAGAAATAGAGAGAAAATGAGAGAAAGAAAGAGAAAGAAAGAGAAAGAAAAAAAATGAAACAGTATACAAAATGTACTTGGCAAAGGTTATAATCAAATTCTGAGCTAAACACTGACATGGGTCAAATGCTTTTGGAACCCTAGTATTGAACTCCTGACACATTTTCAAATTTCAACAACAGCCACCTTTGGAAAAAAGCTAGTGTGGAACTCTGTCTAATTACATTTTCATAATCAATAATAGGCCTGAGTCGAAACGGTTCCCCGCCCGGTCCCCGACCGTCACGCCGAAACCCGGGTTTGAATATTCGAGTTTCGGGTTTTTCAAAATTAAATTTCACACTGATATTCTGAAATAACGAACTAAAAATATGCAATTCACAAACTTATATTTCAATTTAATTAAATAAATATGCTTTAGAAATAAATGGATACCGTTTCAGTTGACGGTAGGCCTTTTTATCGCTCTAAAATTGAGGCTGCAAGGAAGGAATCACCACACTTTGCGGTACCGAGTGCGTTCAGAAACTGAAGTCAAAATATGATCCACTGAAGACTGAGCAAGTTCAAAGTACACACACAAGACCAAAATGTTGATCAGACTATTACAATTAAATCGTAATACTAATAGGCATTGATTTAATTGTCAAAATATATCCACAACATAATGGTTTACCCTTGATATTATGATGAAGGAAAATAAATTAAAGCTCTTGAAATAACATCGAAGTGCCTTTCGTTCGTTCTAAAATGCGTGTATAACGGCAAGCTGAAGTTAGGAGTCAAGTTTTCAAGCCCGTACCGTCATGAATGCAGACGGAAGTACGAACTGATCTGAACAATAAGCATTAAACCAATTAAAAAACAAAACACAACACATTTTAAGGGACTAACGCTCAACAAATTACCGTAAAATAATAATTTCCTTTGAAAAATAATACTACAGATATTCATGATATCTCACAGAAATAACGATATTTCATGAGCTACGAGTTCAGCTATAGCCATCATTTTGAAATGAGACGTAATTGTCATGCAGCGCAGTAGACTGTAGAGGGCAGCATGTAGCAGAGAGGAAAAAAATCGCGGGCCTTACAGATCACGTGATATTTTCCTCTCTGCTGCATGCTGCCCTCTACAGTCTACTGCGCTGCATGACAATTACGTCTCATTTCAAAATGATGGCTAGCTGAACTCGATATCGAGCTCATGGAATATCATTATTTATGTAAGATATTATGAATATCTATAGTATTGTTTGTCAAAGCAAATTATTATTTAACGGTAATTTGTCGTGCTGTTGTCCCTTAAAGTGAGTTACGTCATGTTTTTTAATTGGTTTAATGCTTGTTGTTCAGATCAGTTCGTACTTCCGTCTGCATTCATGACGGTACGGGCTTGAAAAACTTGACTCCTAACTTCAGCTTGCCGTTATACACGCATTTTTAGAACGAACGAAAGGCACTTCGATGTTATTTCAAGAGCTTTAATTTATTTTCCTTCATCATAATATCAAGGGAAAACCATTATTTTGTGGATATTTTGACAATTAAATTAATGCCTATTACGATTTAATTTTAATATTCTGATCAGCATTTTGGTCTTGTGTGTGGTACTACCGTAACTTGCTCAGTCTTCAGTGGTCATATTTTCACTTCCGTTTGTGAACGCGCTCGGTACCGCGAAGCATGATTCCTTCCATAATTTTGCAGCCTCAATTTTAGAGCGATAAAAAGATCTACCGTCAACTGAAACGATATCCACTCATTTTTTAAAGCATATTTATTTAATTAAATTGATTATTTAATTGTTTTTTAAAGCAGTAACTGTCTTTTCCCGTCGCATTATTTAGAACAGCAACTTAATCTTAACTCCCGCCGCTGCATGCACGCGATTTTTGGTATGGTGAAAATTCCTGTTCGGGTACCCGGTCCCCGCCCGAAATTTTCAAGTCAAACCCGGGTTCGGCAAAACCCGTGATGACTCAGGCCTAATCAATAACATGCTTACCTCCTGTTCAGATTTGCCCTTAGTTTTTGAAGCATCGCCTCCTGCTTTCGGAACATGTTTGCCTGTCTTAATGATTGATGGACCCTTAGCTGCCCTGATCGGAGAGGGAGGGGCCACTTTCTTGGGAGGAGGAGGTGGCTGGCTAGGTTTGGATATGACTCTGGTTTGTGCTGCAATGGCTTTGTTCTTCTCCGTTTTTAAAGTCTTGTCAATAGGTGGCCTGAAGAAGAATATATTTAAAAGCAATAAGTACTGCACGAATGATTTAACGTTGATAATATATGGGTATCATGGTGTAATTTGATTTGCAAATGAAGGACAACACAGATATACATTAACATGTGTAGCTACATATATAATTACAAACCCCTGTTTTACAGGTATTGATGTTTCATTTGAACAAACATGATTTACATAAAGATTCATGGTCTCCTTACTAACACAATAACTTCTGCTGACATCTACAACACTATACATCATTGAGTCTTATGGGGTACGAGGCATAAAGGCTAACAACAGCTCTACATGGGTTGTATCACCTGACTTGATTTAGTGATCTGACTGTAATCACAGCAAGGAATGCCATTATATTTGCAAGAAGAGTAAATAGTTTCAACAAAAACTGGAAAATTTAACTATAAACCCTTCCAGTGTCATTGGCAAAATCTGAAATTAATTTGACATTTTCAGACAGCTTTTAGATTGAAAACTTGTCTCATAAAATTGCATGTACTTGTGGGGGGCATCGTAAGGGTCAAGGTCAATGCATCTGATCTGTATCAATTTGGGATCCAAAGTCTCACCTGGTTTTTGTGGGCATGTCCACTTTCTTCAGGAAAGTCTTTGAAAGCGATGACCCTGGTATCTTATTTGGTTTCCCTATATCGCTGCTGTCCTCCGAGTCAACTGCAGCCATGAACTGCTTTGTGGTGTAGGTCATCTTGTTATCTTCCTGGATCGGTTTTCTCCTTCGCTGAAGCGGTGGCTCGCGGGTGATTGCAAAGCTATCAGCTAACAAAAAAAATCGAACAATACAGATAATACACGACATTAAAGAACTAATCTGTATTGTAAATTTCACAACACTAGAATGCATAGCTATTAGGGGAAAACAATGAGAATATACCGTACCTAGAATCACTTAAAATAATTCAAACCTACTATCAAGGAAGTCCATTCAGGCACGGGGCCAGTGTATAATTAACGGTGCGAAAGCTTTCGTCCTTGAAGCCTAATTTGCATAAAGTAAACAACTTGTTTACGCTTAACCGCTACAAAAGAGTCTCGGCTAAACTGTAATATCTCGCTTTAGAAACCACCAAATGAAATGACTAAAGCGTCAAATTCAAGAAGAAGAGTTTTCTAACTCATAAATATTGCAGTTAGTTGTCAAATCCTGTTTTTAAAAGGGAAAACTGTGCGAAACGAAGCGCCATTTTTTGTGTTTTTTTCACTGAAAATATTGCAGTATTTTTCATATTTTCCGTCATTGCTCAAGATTGAGACTGTTGGAGCTGATAAATCAAAGTATATTAAAGCTCTCCTCCGAATATCTTTTCATGATTTTACGTCCCTCGGTTATGTCTGGAAAAATCGAAGGCAATGTCATCAACGAACCCAGGGCAAAACGTTCGCGGAAGCGTAGGACTAGTCCCATCTATAAGGGTTCGTGCTGGTGAATTGTAGTCACACGTACCGTAGATACGTGCAGGACTGCACTGTGTGTGTATGAATCTCATGATCGAAGCATCGAAGGTTTGGTCTTTGTAATGATGCGAGTAAAACATGCTGATGTGTGGTCGAAATTTAGCAAAACAATGACTTATAAATAAATAAGTATCTGTACTAGCTGTGAAAATATGGTGGAGTTCTTTGCTGTAATTGTAACTCAGCTCAATCGACTTACTAGACTCAGTAGCCCTGCCTTAGCCACAGCGTAAATACAGCTGATCGATGACGTATTTTCCATATATGGTATGCATGCATGGCCGGTGAGCGCGGTGAAGCAAACAGCGCATGCGTACACCTCCGATATAGTTGTAGTTTCCAGTCTTTTCATGAATCTTCCCTAGTTTTGAAAGCATTTTTACACAAAACTACTAACTGCTCAAACACGAAACTTCGCTGAGAGTGAGACTGGAGTTGAAAGTCTAGTAAAATGTTAATTGTTTGCATATTCATATTGTCGCTCGGTTATGTCTGGAAAAAAACGAAGCCTCTTTTCACAGACCTCTGAAACTGAAAAGTACCTATATCTTTAATAATACCAAACAGTTTTGAATGAAAATTTATTTGAATAATAATATTATCATTATGTTGGTGCTCTAAAAAAATAACGATCTTTGGTGGTAAAATAAGGGAGATACGCGAAGTTGCATTTTGGACGAATTTTGCTCCTCTCTCCAAACAAGGCCTCGATAGCCGTTACGAATTCAAAAGCTTTTACGACTTTTCGGGGTTTTAATTGTACACTGGCCCCGCGCCTGCATTGAGTTATTTGTTTGTTCTTGTTCTCTGTACAAGAAAGAAGTCCTGTGCAGAAGGCGGGGGTAGGGAATGAGTGGTGAACTATTTCGCTTGAAAGCTAAACAAGTTGTACTTACCATAGCCAACAGATGACATTCCTGCCTGCGGGGCATTTTGTTCTTTGGTGGGAGTAAATGATGCAGACTTGACCGAGTCATTCCAGCGGAACTTTTTCACATATTCAGATGACGACTGTCAAAGGTGAAATATAAGAAAAATCATTTTACATACCGGTACATATATAGTTTTATGTACATTTCAAAGTAAAAATAGCAATAAGCTGTAAGCGCATCTCCTCTTTGTGTATTTGCTAAGTTTTTAATTCCACCCCCCCCCCCCTCTGAAAAAAATTAAAAAACAAATTAACCACTGCTTTATTTTATTCTATTCAAGAGTTTTCTGTTCATGTGGGTATCATGTATTGTTTCATTTGTTTGTTAAACACAGAAAGATAGTGCAAACCGCATCCCACCTGCTATTTGCATAGGGGCCAACTGTAAAAAAAACAACAAAAAAACAACAAAAAAACACCAATACCCCAAAACAAGCACAATTTTTTTTGTATCTACAGTATGTAAGCCTAAATATTGAGAAAAGTCTACTTCTACTTTTAGTAATTGTATTCGCAAACCTCAAAATGTTATCTTTCACATTAAAAATCCCAATCTACGTACAAAATGAATGAGTGCGCAAAAATGTCATGGGAGCCTTTGATTATTGCAATGTCAAAATGGCACAGATGCCTATTCCTTGTGACAATGATATCATCCTTGACCTTGCTTGTACTTTGATGATTACTCTTTATAATATGAGATTTAAACATAAAAAGAATATTTCAAAAAATCTTTGTCAATTGGGCACAGACATCGGTCTCCCCATCACATGACTTTCTAGGTCTAGGGTGGGAGAAACTTAGAAAGTAGACCAATGCGTGTAATGCAACGCTCTGAGCACTACTGTGTGGAACTAATGGTGGTTTCCTATTTCATGATAATGCTCAGGCTCTAGCCTAGGGCTAGGCTAGCTATTCCTAGTTTATTGAATTTTTTCTGTTTGAGTCTTGACTTGAGAGAACAACAAGTAAAAAACCAGGGAGTGTTTCACGAAGACTAATGCTAGGTTTATATGGAGTCTGGCTAACTCGACCCGGGACAACTCTGCCCTGCTGCAAAAATGGTCAGTTTTTGCAGGTTTAGGGTTAGGTTAAAGAGAAGGTTGAGTTCTGGGAAGAGGTGAAAAATAATTTGTGAGCGTTATCATTGTATTATGCAAGTGTGGAAGAACATCAGATAAAAAATGTTCCCTGAAAAGCATGGCTCTTCAAATGCCTTAATATTCTAATTATGGCATGTAAAAGCATAAAAATCGGGACAGATTTTTATGCCACATGTTCGTGTAGTCCCATATACCTTTCTGTGTACAGTGCTTGTAACTTTACCAAGATTGTGCCAAATTTCTTATCATTTTAATGATTCCAGAACCTTGCAGTACACACCAATGATTTGTGATACTTGATGACCCTTGGGTACAAGTTTCATGGAATAGGAATGTATACTTTCAAAATTATGATAACAATCCAAAATCTTAGCCTGATGCCACAACATAGTCTAAGTTTGTTGACCTGAAATGACCTTTGACCTTGACCTAGTGGGCTCACATGATGGGGGATACTTGATAACCCTTTAGTCTAAGTTTCATTGAATAAGAACTTATACTTTAAAAATTATATTAAAAATTCAAAAACTTAACCTGATACCACAACATAGTCTAAGTTTGTTGACCTTAAATGACCTTTGACCTTGACTATGTGACCTGAAATTCTCCTCACATGATTGGGGATACTTGATAACCCTTTAGTCCAAGTTTCATTGAATAGGACTTTATACTTTCAAAATTATATTAACAATAGGGTGTCTGATCGCGCACCCGATGTTGTGTGCTAAAATCCTTCCCATAGAGATTGCACGCAGCCCTATGCAGTCTACGTACATTGCGCGATCATGCAAAATTGGTCAATGTTTTTATCACCAAATCGAAATTTCAAACCTAAATCGCTCGTGATCCTAAAGGTGAAACTCAATAAATGAGGTGTCATATGAAAGAGCAGGTTTTTCTCCATATTCCCCAAAGGGGCTCACTTCGGAATTCTAAAAATATCTTGATCAAAACAGCGATCGGACCACGTGTGTACAGACCCGGAAGTGGGTGCCCATTGAAGACAATGGATTGCCGATCGCCTTGAGTTGCGCATGCAGTTAAGCAACACGCGTACGCTTGCACGCGTCAGTCACGTATGTGTATGCTTGCATATTGCGCAATTCAGCTGTTTTGCTAAATTTAGCAAAACAACATAACTCTGCGTGTACGCCTTTTTGTCGATTCTGACAAAAAAGAGGATGAATATTGTAGGGAATTGAAGGGGCTGTAACTTTTGATAGAAACATCGGTGAGTCTTGAAATTTGAAATGTATTATTCTGAGTGAATAATTTTTTCAATTATCCAACCATAATGGTGAAAAACAATCCGAAAGGGAAAATTGAAAAATCGTCCAGACACCCTATTAAAGGTAAAGACCAGTTTTGGAAACACCCCTCTCTCAAAAAATGAAATGGAAGCTCTCATTACCAATCATGTAAAAGAATATGTTTCGACTAATACGTGATGATACAAATTTTGCCGGGAAACTGCCTATTAATTGATATATTTGGTAAATTATTATATCTATTGGGACCAAATAGATATCGCGCACATGGTCGCGTAGTCCCATATACGTCTTTCTGTTTACGGTGCTTGTAACTTTACCAAGACTGGGCCAAATTTCTTATCATTTTGATGATTCCAGAACCTTGCAGTACACACCACAATACTTATATGCTAGATGATCAACCTTTTCTGATCGATTCTACAACGTTTCTTTCACAATGCAATCACATGACCAGAACTGGTCTTTATCTTTAACAATTCAAAAACTTAACCTTAGGTTAAGTTTTTGATGTTGACGCCGTTGACGCCGTCGCCGCCACCGGAAAAGCGGCGCCTATTTTCGCTACGCAGGCGAAGACAATAAAACTGAAATTTGTCCACCTTATAAACCTTATAGATCTAGGTCTACTTAGTCTTAGAAGTTAGAACTTGTCTTTAGAGGCGGTGACTGGAGCCAGACGTAGTCGAAAGCAGAGACTGAAGCTTTCGGTCTAACCAGACACGCATTAAAATGGGTCTTTCCTTTGGCTTTGCATTTGGCCTTTGCATTTCATTTAACAGAATCAACAATGGAATTAGTCTACAATACTCAATAGCATTGCCATTGATTAGGATTTACTATTTAGATTTTAGGCTTCTCATGTGAAACATCAAACAGTGAATGTGCATGCCCAGTGCGAAATAGACCGAAAATTTCTGTCTCTTTCGTTCGTTAGCCTCTGATTTGGGTAGGGCTCCTCTCTATAAATAGTCAGATAATTAAAGAGAGGAGCCGAGCCTACCCAAATCAGAGGCTAACGAACGAAAGAGAGAAATTTTCGGTCTAAGTCAGTATTAACTCCAGGGAGCTCCGACGCCGACACATCGCCGTCGGAGCTCCCTGGAGTGTGTGAAAGTGCACTAGAATCTAGATCTAGATCTAGATTCTAGACTTTAGTGAGACTAACTTTACTTTAGACTATCTGACTATAGCCTTTGCAAACCAAGTGCATGGCTTTTTGGTCCTATAATCAACAGAATCACTACCATACCATCCCAGGCGCAGGCCAGCTAGCGAATCACACACATTTATCACAGCAGTCAACGCGGCCGCGGCAGGCAGCAGTAGAACTTGGTAGTTGTCTTGGCCTGGCTTGACCGAGTCTCATACACAGTCGACAGTCAGTCACACACAGACTCGATTGTGGCATTCTGAAAATTGTTAAATCCTGACGAACACCGATTAATCTGAGGTATATTAAGCGTTGTAAATTTACCTTCGCCCTGACTGGCATGATAGCAAGCTCACAGTTTCATCATCCAAAATAAAACGTAAAAATCCCAGCGACATTAACAGTAGTATGGAAATGTATAGTGTTTAGTTTCGGTCGCATTATATTCTAGGCTGCCATCATATCAACAAGTAGGTCAAGAAGTCGTTTGTGTTTGGCGTCCTTTACATTGCGCATGCGTAATCAACGGTTCTTTAATCCAATCCCAATTTATATCCGCGAAGGGGTGGGGGGATTCATAATTGATAACGGATCCCCACTTTCCTTTCAATGCTCTAGACACAAAGAAACTGGTGTGGGGTGATCCTTTCCATCAGTGCCCCGTTTTTGTTTTACACACTTTCACTTTAGAGTTTGAGGCCTAGCTCCTCAGAATTTTGGGGAATGCAAATGGTGGGTGAGGGGCGTGGCGCGGCGCGCATGGTGGTATATTTCATTGCAGAAAATAAAATGCATTTAAAATTTTGATCGATATATTTAGCAATGCAAAATACTAGTATCGGGAATCAGCCAAGGGCCTATGTTGGGCTATGTTGACTTCTCCACTTGTGACGTACCATTGTTCTCATTCGTATTGTCATTATATAGCTTATATATATGAAAGCAATAGCAGTTTGTTTGTAATCTCCCTCCTTTTCCTACGTTTTTTGTATGCAATTTCATTTTTTTGTGCTTAGCATTTTCCTTGGCTATATATTGCCTTTTTCATCGGATTGGAAAGGAATTAATTGGAAAGGAATTGAGATGAAACTTGAAACTCTAGGAATTAAAAGGAAAAAACAGATAGAAAATCTCTCTCTAGCTCCTCTCTCCCTTCCACTCCCTCCCCCCCCCCCACCCCATATCTGTCTCTCCTCTCTCTCTCTCTCTCTCCCTTTCTCTCTCATTTCCTAAAATCCCTAAGCATAAATTTGTAACATCATAATTCTTAAGTAATATAAAATCAATACTATAGAAGAAACAAAACAAACAAGATGTGCACAAATAACAATTTAATTTAATATTTCACAAGAAACCAAAGTCTTCCACCACATACACTTCACAGATGACATTTTTACAATAAAAAGACTAATGTCTACAACAATACACTTGTCACCACCAATGAACATTCACATTTGATTACAGGCTAAGTAGTTCCATAAAATATTCTTACATGGGATAATTTTTTCAAAATTCCTATAAACATTAGTTTTGACCAAAATATATTCATTAACAAGTTCTATACCACTTCATATATCCAAAAGATCCCTTATCTATGTTTACCCGGAATACATTGCACATATAAAAAGTGTTTGTAAAAACCAAACTGGAATATATAACGTTATTAGACAGGCAGTGCCCTATACATTTTGAAAAACTATATTATAATTTCATTTTCCTGTATAGTGCATTGACACTAGTTGCCTGAGATAACAATGAAAGGTGACATTTTATTCATTTTTAATGAAGTGTAATATTTGAAAGTCACTCCTCATTTGCAAAAAAATATTTCAAAAGGGTTTATCATTAGTATGATAATATTTGTATCATTAAATTACATGAAATCAATCGATTTCTAAGAAATATGATTTCACGGATTTACTTTATTAATAAAAACATAATTTTTCATCATTACTCATCTGAATATTATAAGTAGTGAAGCAAGGTCTCTTTTCTTTTGAGGCAAGAATAATAACCATAACATAGAATTGTGCAAATTTAGTAGACAATTTGATTCATTTTGGAAAATATTAGATACAAATTCAATAACATTTTCTCCCTTTCATTACAAAGGAAAATCAGTGCAATAACTTTTAGGAAGAGTGACATAATGAATTATTTCTTTCCAGTTCCATTGCTAACATTGGCAAAGCATTTCATTTTGAAAGACAAGTCTAAATCTAGACAGAGAGCAACATTCACTTAAAAGACAGATGTTTAATGAACAAAATATTTCACAAAAATGAAGAACAACTACACACAAATCAACGGCCCTAAAATCAAATTGACAAAGAAATGGTCCAGAAAAATAACTGAGATACAATTGTTCACATCTGATTTGACGTGGAAAAGGTATGATTACCCAACACAGAATTGATTCTGTTCACTTTAATTTAAGAAAGAGCAACAAATCATGGAGAAAAATGAAAAGCACAATTGTTGCTTACAATTATATAAAACCAAAAATACATATATATAAATAGGAGCATTATCATGTACCATAATTTCATATGAAAGATAAGGCCTTTTTATGGCCAGAAAAATGACACGTACGGGGTAATGAAGAACAAAAAATTAGAAATTAGTGTAGAAAAGAAAGCCTTTTTCCTTATGAAGATATTTTGATTTGAAAGATATATGATAGCATGTTATTACACATTTACAATGAAATATCCTCTGATGTATTGTTTAAAAACAGTTTCAAAAAACACGTTCCGAATATGATTACACCATTGCCATCACCACTGATACATGGAAATATCTATTCTGCCATAGCAGTCACAAAAAGACGGAAGACTCATTAAAGGACGTGTGAATTTCTTTAATATCATACCATGTCGTAGTAAATCACTATACAAGTGAGACAGAATATAGTACAATCTCATGCCATGCTATAAACAAATCCTCTGTAAATGACTTTTTTCTTCTTTCATTTTCATCAATGAATCAAGTAGAAGCTAAATCTGATATCATCCATACATAAGGAATTTGTTTCACCGAGGAATAGAAATATTATTTTGTTTCCATACACGGCTATCATTTGACGTACTTTTAAGCATAAAAGGAACATAAAAAAGGGCTAACATCGTACAAACACTTTGCAAAATTAATTTGGAACTAATTAAGCAGAAGTACAATCAAAAATCTGTGATTTATACCAAAATATAATTTGCCCAAGAGAAAATTTCAGATCTTCAATTGCAATCAACCTGAAAGTCTAATTCAGCCATTCACAACAATTGGTGTCTTATGCTATGATACTGTTGGAATAGGAACTCTAATACTTGCATCATAGCAAACAGATGTAACTCATATATACACTTCTAGTTTGATTCATAAAACAATAAAAAAAGACGGGCAACAAAATAAAATGTACCCAATTCATAGAGAAAAGGGGTCATGCCCCCAAACAAAGATTTCAATTTCACTGCAAACTGGAAATTAAATTTACAAAATGAAAATCTGAAAGCAAAGTTATGATATATAATGTACATACACACTCGTCGGTTGAAATATTTCAAAAAATAAACACAAAAGGTATTCACAATGTGCTGATGTGCACTTAAAATCCCACGGGGATAGCATCTCCAAAACACCACAAAAAGAAAATGTTACTGCCATTATAAAATTTCATCTAATGAACAAGTAATGCAATCTACAGCACTGGTGTCCATATTTATGTAAGTCAATATTTTCATTCTAAATTAACATGGTATTTTAACATATGTTAGCATAATCTATTAGGCTTTCATTCCACGACTGTATAATATCCACCAACCTCCCTGTAGTGGAAGCAAAGTGATAAACTCTTGTTTATCATGACGGACCTATGTTTAATGGTATAGATACAGTTTTGAAGGTTTTAATCTAACTCTCCAAAAGCAACATTGCTGTTTCTATATTTTCGAACTTTCAAATCTTACAAGAAGATTTTACCCGGGTTTGACAGCAGTTAATATTTCAATGATATTCTTAATATTCTATCATTTATGATACCTTGTACAACCTTTAACAATCTTTTCTTTCCATCCAATGACATGATAAACATATATCAATATAATGAGGAAAACAAACATTTCTGGAACAATGACAAGACATATCAACACAGGCTTTCTGAACATGTAGGTATCTTACAGTACTATATTTGTTATGTTTATTTAGAGCAGGAGTTTTCAATTGTTAATATTATATTTGAAGAATCATGGTTGTAAAATGTTCAAGTTTCTTGCCAATTAAAGTTAAGACAAGTAACACAAGATATTCTGCCGGGGATGAAATTAGACTGAAAGCTTCAGTCTCTTGTAAGTATGGTTGTTCCACTGAGACTACATCTGGCTCCATTTACAGCCTCTATACTGAGATTGAAGCGCGTTGTACGGCTAATACTGTGGGGAGGTTACGCAGTGCAGTGTGTGCTTGCCGATCTCGTCACCGGACAGATTAACTGAAGGCAAATCTGTACACTTCCAATTTCACATTGATTTTACATACGTTTCTCTTCAGATCATAGATCTCCAGTTGAAATGTCAACGTTAAAATAAAGGACACCTTGGGACAAACTTTTGGCTATTGTAGCCAATATTGTGAGTTAACCCCTCTGTGATTCCATCGACATGGGGTATCGTATGGGGAACTTTGTAATATGGGGAAGGTTGACACATGTCATTATATTAAAGAATTTCCCATACCAGATGGTTATTTCTGTCTTGGACAAAATATTCAGGAATTAAAAACTTATATCAAGACATGATGCAAAGTACAAAACATCAATATAAAAACATATCAATCATCCGTTAAAAACGTGGAATCCTTAGCTAACAGAGGCCTTTCTTAATTAATCTAAAAATAAACACATAAAAGGAAAATCCTCATGATTTCATGTGTAACAGCTACTTCTTATTAATCTACTATACAAGTTTATTTCCAGTACTTCAAGATTATAAAATGATCACAGATTCTCTGATCTTTATCATAAATCATTCCTTAATCTATTATTCACCACACAAGATACAGGTAAGGGGAATACATACTGTAGCACACAAACAACATAATTTTCCTCATGATTTCACAAGATATAGGCATAGTCCACCACCCATATGGTGCATTACCTAATCGTTCAGATATAATGCGTAGATCATCATTCATACATCTTCGTTCACCTCTTTTCTCATTCTAACTTCTAGAAATCATGTAGCATCTTAATGCATGAACATACCAAAATGAAATGATGTAGGGTATTCTTAGCATCAAATCCCCACACACAACTAATTTGTAATAATCTCCCGTTCAGGATTAAGTAGGTATACACAGGTACGTAATTGTCAGTGTACAAGCCGTTGGGCTGTTCATGTGCTTGGCTATTAGGCTTTATACATTATAGACTAGACAGTATGCAAGGCAGAAAAAATGAATCCTGGTAAATTGTGCATTAATGAAGGTTATTGACTTATTGTCAAACAGCACTGACAAGCCATTATCATGCAGATTTAAAAGTACTACAAAAATATGTAATTTGACAATAAAAATTGATCAACTGAACGAAACAGAAGATAAGCACATGTATAGGAAAGCTTTACAAAAGCTATGTATAGAACGACAGGAAATTCACACAACTTTTAAACTAGAACCCACATACCCAAAGCTCTTAACCAATTGATTACTGAATTATTTCATTGCCATAGGCTTGAATACAGGAGCCACAAAAAAAAAAAATGTGACCATCATTGATTTGAGAAAAAAAAACCTTTGCCTCTTGTGATTCTACAAAAGTGATTAAATCATTGATTTTATGCCATTCCTAGGCCTTGCCAATGAAGAGTTGTGGTTGATTAAAATTGATCACTACTTGCTCTCGATCGTAAATGTGTACCTAAGAGATATCAAAGACATTGTAAATTTGTAACTGATTAGAAAACTATACATTGATTCAGATCAAACACATCTCTTTGTACAACAGGGCCCTGGTGAATCAGATGTGAATTACTTGCATGCAGCGTGTCTGAATATGAACTGATAGCTAATCAGGAAAACTTTGAATTAGATCTTACTAGCTGATCTTCTGAGAGGCAAGGAAGTGTTGTGTAGTGTACAAATCATGACAGTCATAAGCCGTGCGTTGGATAGAAAGAAAGAAGAGTGCAACAACGTGCAAGCTTTACAGTCAATTAAAACACAAACTATTTGTACAAGAATGAATACATGCTGTTTAATGAATTGCATATTGTACTCTTGGTGAATAACTTGTTAAGGATCGTTCACATATGATGCGGTAAATCACAGCAGTTTTGAATTATTTGTAGTATACATGAATGACAAGGGGCAATGTAGAAAAGTAGCTGCATGCAACATAAAGATCCCACATGCAATCACTATCATTGTGTATATTATAAGTTAGACAAATGTGTAGTGCACTACGCTCATGTCGCTATATTTGGTTTCCCGCGACATATGTGAACGAAGCTCTATTTGTACATCACTAATGTCCAGTGTATATGTCAAGTCTATTGATGTACTATGTGCATCACTTCAGCCTTGTTTCAAGGTAGTCTTTATGGTGGGTTGATTGGCTGGTGGGTTGAGGTCATGACGTGAAGCTCATAGAAAGCCGAGATACAGAGTCTGGGCTAATCCTCTTCAGATTATACCTGCAATTCAACAACAAACACAGAAAACAAGTGATTAAATAGCAAATTAATAATTGTTATCAATATGTCACATATTTATGTACTACCTACTACATGTATCTATCAATTATAGGCCTTAAATGTTATCAGTGTTAGGTGCAGTCCATTTCAGCTGGTAAGAATACCAGTAGTACATCTGACAAAACAAAGATGATACAATGTAGTACACATTGTAAACAAAGGCATAGCTAAAGAAACATTCAGCTTTCTTATTTGGAGAGAAAAATGGCAGCCGGAGAGCAGAGCATCAAAGGATATTGCTGTGTTGTAGTGAGGCCATTAGAGGCCTGTAGATCTCCACAAGCTCTAGAATTACTATCTAGTTTTTAGTTTAAGAAGTGTATTCCAAAGTGTTTGCAATATCTACATTTTGAGAAAACAATAGCTACGTGATCAGGATTTGAGCTAACAAATCTCTGGTTTAATAATAACAAATAATAGTATGTCCATTTATATAGCACAACTACCATACAAGTATCTTCTACTGCACTCAATACAAACTATCATATCATAACCCCGGTTGTAGCTGAGCTGCCATGATAAGATGCTAAAACATTCAAACAATTTCTTCCTACGGGCTACCCATTTCCCTCGCCTGGGTGGAGAGTGGCAGTTGTAAATGAATGTCTTGTCAAAGACACAATTGACCATAGTATACATGTACAAGTACTCATCCAAAGACAGTTGCACAATTTGCACTTTGCTAATGAGAAAATATAAAGACTTGGATTTCATGTTAGTTTTCTTAGACTTACCATTCTGTTGTGGCCTTGCTGAGGTCTAAGGTGGCAAGGTCGATGTCAACCTATGATGAGAGAGAGGGAGAGGAAGAAAAGATACTTCAACAAACCTGGTTGTAATGTTCCCTTGTGATCACTGCCGCCCCCTCCCCAACTGTATTGACTCAGATTTTTACCCTTTACTTCAAAACATAATCATCTTTTAGAAGGCTAATGATAGAGAGGGATGGAGAAAGAACTAAATATGGCTCTGTTGTGAGGACCTGCCCTTGGCAAGAACACCTCAGAGAGAGACATAAAAATACTCCAAAAGTAGTAAAGATTAGTACCAAGAGTACAATAATATTCCCTTACCACTGTGATATGACTTCATTGATATGTAAGCTATGCTACTGTGATTTCTCAATCTTAATCTCATTTACTGGCATTATATAATACAACACGTCATTATTTTCTTAATTTTAGTTAATTCAGTACTGTGAGAGACACCCACTGATCACCTTGAGTCTTTACCTAATATTAATCTCTTTTAACCTATTCATCTACAACTCAGGAAATTTCAACAATGGACTTTTACACATTTAGAAAACATGTTCAAAGATCTGAAAATGTGATAAAAAGTTATTTAAAGCGGCATTTTTTACCTGGCCAATGGTTGGGTTATTGAGGGGAAGGAACGAGTGTGAATTCTTGATGCAGATATCTAGAACTCTCTCCGATAACTCTGTTGATGTGCAGGAAAACTCAAACCTGGTAAAGAAATTACAAATCTATCAGTTTTGATCCAACACAAAGTGAGTAGCAGATGACATCTGGTTCAGAACTGCATAATAGCAAGAAGATTGTGCCTGGTAGGTCATTTTATATGCAAAATTAATAGCTTAAGATATTCTTTCTTTTTCTAAAGGCTAAAGAAAGTCACATAAAGGAAAGTCACTTAAAGGAATTATACAGATTTTGTAAATAGGAAAAGACCACACAATTTTTTTGCTTGCAGTGAAAAATCGATAGATTTCAACATCCAATGCCAGAATATCAACAGTGTGATAAATTCATGTATGAGGTAAGAATAATAAATTCAAACTGCAGGATAATTCAAGGCAAAGATGTAATTACCACAAATAATTTGGGCTCTTCATTTTAGTCATGAATCTAAAAACAAATGATATTATAGTATTTGTAAGAAATTTGTTAACAAGCATGCCTACCATGGCCTGCCATGTATTACTTTGGTAATAATAGGATGTGATACACCATAGCACCACAGAACAACCCAGAGAGGACAGGGACTACCAACGAGGGGTACATGTACTTACGTGTGATCAAAGACAGGATCTCTTGTGTCCTTGATGACTTTGGTCTTTTGTTTACCACCTTTAGACTTGTCTGGTAGAAGGTATGCCCTGATGTAAGAATCAGGCATGTCTTCAGAGTCAGGGATCGTCAGTTGCCTGGCATGGAGATAGAGATAGAGATAGAGTGAGAGTGTGTTTATGTTATTGAAGACAGTTTTTAACACTTCATAATATCTAAAACAATTACAAACACTTTGGGGAATCTAATGTCATTATCATGATGTTCTGCATTTGAAACACTACTCATTCTTTAAAAAGTAATTAGTCATTTCAAGATTGGGAAGAATCATAGCATTAGATACAAAACATTCATATATTTTTGATGATCACCAATTACAAATCCAAAGGTCTTCATTTTTTAAATCAAATACCAAGTAAGGATGAATAAGCTAGTGTTTAAGATTTGAGTTTCTGTCACGTTATTGCATGTTATCAAAGTCATTAAGACAAATAAAAACAATGAGAACTGTACATGTACAGTACATGCAGAAGTATTCAAGTTGATGCTACAGAAATGTTTTCTATTACAGTGTTTAAGATATTGATAACTGATGTATTCAATTACACAACTGCAATCAGCAACATTTCTAAATACTACATGTAACATCGCAATCAGGCAAGTCCAAGGTCTTTGATCATTTAATATCCCATACGTTACCAAGTATCATGGAATATTGATTACAATCATCATCATTATCATAATCACCATTTTCCTTCATATTTCATCAGATCAAAGATGTAGTAAAGCTATGGACTTCATGTAATCATCAGGTATATGAAAATCTTTGATGTAGTCAGTAACATATTTAAATAAAAATCACTTACGATGCCTTGTGAATCACGACTATAACCTTCCCTCTTGGTGAACTGTATCTAATTGTCATCTGGACACGACCATATGGGAACGGTGCCTTGGAACTGAAAGGAAGACATTAAACATACAAATTACGTCAACATGAATTACAAATACTAAGCATTCATAACGATTAGCTCATTTTGGGGGGTTGTTTTTAGTATTCCTTTCCCAAGTTGGGGAATATTTGTATTGCATTCCTCGATACAAATCCTTGAAGTTTGTTATTTGTGAGAATGACTTCAAAAGTATCAATAAGAAAGAAAAAGTATAATTATCTTCAATAGGCTTCACCGATAAATATATACATGCATGCAGGGCTCTCAATGAACTTGACTAAGCCGACTTAAAACGAATACTTTCCTTTACCAATACCGGTAGAAAGGACTGCAAAAGAGTTTTCTTCTTTAGAACAGTGAAGGAAATTTAATGGTAACAGATTATTTCCATGCCTACAGTTTATCATGCATGCATTGTAGCCCACAATAATGGCATAAGTATGCAATTAGTTCTAACTCCACACTCACCTTTTTTTTCACAATGAATAACATTTCACTGAGTAATACTTTAATTTAGAATCGAGAGTTACAAGAACCAAGAAATCAAACTGGAACTCAAACTGATTAGCAACATGCCAAAAAACAGCAATGGATGAGTCAGAAAATTTTCAAAAAATCAGGACAGATATGCTGATTTGAATTTGATTCTTTCTCATTTTCGCTCACATCTTTAGAAAGTTGAAATTAGACCTGTACTGCCATTTTACTATTCAACAATACACTGTAACATTTCAACTTTTTCAGTTTCTCAATATTTAATATCTTCTTCATGTTGGGCAAGTGGCAAAAGCAAACTTGAGGCTTTATGTAGTAGAATTCATTACTAAAAACAGTTTAGAACCACCAGCAGATTTAGTATCATGAATATGATATTGTATAATATTCACATTATACCTTTCTCTCCATCACGTTATTAATGAGAAAAACAACCACTCCATAGGCTATCTCCAACCATACATATTAGCTGCTGAGAGCCAAAATGCTATTTAAATCTATATAAAACAATAAAAGTAACCTACTAAAATGCCATCATGGCTTCCAGCTGAAGATATAGCTGTTCATCCCATACAAAAAATATTGAATGGTTCTTATGATACAGTGTACATATGGTAGTATGTTTAATATCAATGATTATTACCCGTATCAGACATCTAAGCAGTGGTTTTACAAAATCATATTACACTTGTTGTAATCCTAAAAGAGCTAATCAGTAAATATAAGACCATATTACAGTTATTACCCTCTCATGAAAAAGCCTATGGACTTTACGTGTTAAAAAAAGCAGTAAATATAAGACCATATTGACCGCGCCGTATTTTGTCATTTTCATTGCGCATCTATTATGCGTACGAGAACCTGCGCACTTTGCGCGCACTCTATTGTGACATAATAATAATCACACCAAAGGCACACTGTTTGCAGTGTATCGAAAATTTCATCAAGCACTGGATGCACAGTGCTGGTTTGACAAAGTTTGTTCAGTTCTTTGAGATTTTCATTGTTGATTTGTGTATTTGCTCTAGATGTCTGATTTGGATAACTTTCGGGAGATACCACATATATTGCCCTCACAAGACTCATATCGCCTTCGTCTTTGACTCAGGGCAATATGAGTCTAGTTTGGGAAATTTTTATCTCCCTCAAGGCCAGTCAATATTATATAATTATATAATGTTTACATAAGTGTATACACCATTGTGAGTAAAATATTCTTTATAAACTGGATTAGTACCACTGGATATAAACGTAGTGATATATGTCTCATCATTATTACCATCATGTATAGAAGAAGTTAATGAGTATAACCCATGATGCCCAAATATGGATACTTCCTACTAGTACTGCCTCTCATCAATACCATCATCTCCATTCACACCATACTCTGAATATACTCCATATTACACTAGTAGACCATAACCAACTTTTCCTTTTTAATTCATATATATTTGAACTCACTCTCCATTCTCAAGGCTTTTGAGACTTTCTGCATCATTCCTGAATATCAAACATGTAGGCCAAGCATAAGGTCAATTTCAAGGTCAAGTCAAAATTAACCTATTGAATAAATTAACTGATTACATTACATAAACATGGCATCTTTTGTATGCAGCATGTACCTGATCAACTTCAGTAAAACCTAATGTAAGTAAGTTCAACTTCAGGGGGGATCAATTCCCAATTACATGTACACTTCGCTAATATATAACACAGAGTTGACATTCTTGCCATCTTGTCTGACCTGTGCTCAAGCAGAATGATCTTCACTTCTAATTACAAACTGCACTTTACAGATACATGTAAATTAGGTTGATGATACTGCAGTAAAAAAAAATATATGATCTAAGCGTCAAAAGGGATTTAGGGTGTGATCTAAGCTATGTTTGAACTTACCAGATGACAATGAATACAAAATAATAGATTCATCACTGCCTTATTATTAAAGAGATATCTTTACACTGTTTTTCAGTTTAAAATTGTCAGATCATTTGAGGTACAAATAATGATGTATTCTGATCGATGCAACCTGTAAACAGAAGCAGTAACATCCAAGATTGTCTTTGATATTGTATTAAAAATGTACAATGATAATTTTTTTAACCTGATAAATTTCACTGTTAATCTACAGGCTTTACAACACTAAATAACTCCTACAAATTCTGTAGCCGTAGCTAAATATTACGGCAAGTCCAAGCTATTTTGTCCCATAGGTTACTGACCACATCTAAGATTTCAGTATATAAAGTTGGAGAATGAAAGGCTAAAAACAAATAACAATAGAATGCAATTCATCATCCTCTCTCTCCTACTTCTGATCTACATCTTCCATGGGCTACATTTGACTCACTCATATACATATGGCTGCACATTCCTCCTCCTCAGTTCCACCCCGCTGGTCTCTCCATCCCCCACCCCAGGGGAGGTTCCATTAGGGGGTGGGGTGCTGCTCTGACCGGTAGAAGCACCATCTTCTTCCTCGGGACCGTTGATGGTCACATCTGCCACTGGAGGATCAGATTTAGCATCGGATGACTTCTCCAGGGATTTCTCCATCGAACCGTCAGTGTTCTCATTGACAACACACTCCTCTTCGTCTTCCAGTAGCTGGTTCTTCGCCTACAGGGTATACAAGCAAGAATGAATGAAACAGCACAATTGTACCACACAATTCAAGTTACATGTTACACATTCATCTCCTTTGGCTGCTGATTGCTGGTTCTTTGCCTGCAGGGTATACAAGCAAAGTTGAATGAAACAGCAGAATAAGTGTGAAAAGTATAACTTCTTATGATTTTATATTATACCCTACAATTTTGAGTTACATGAAACACATTCATCTTCATCATCTTTTAGTAGCTAGTTCTTATACAATAGGGTATAAAAGCATATCTGAATGAGACTGAAAGTAAGTATGACATATAAAATAAATTTCATATGGTCATTCATATTTTACCCTACAATTTGAGTTACATGTACCAACTATATATCAGTGTTTATACTTAAATACAGATTATCATTTTGACAATTAAAATGACAAATAATGTACACTAGGATAACAAAATGATAATAGACAGAACTTTTCTTAGGATTAAATTTCATGAACATTTACCAGAGCAGCCATAGGCTCAAATGGACCCTGCTGTTCTCTTCCTCTTCCTTTCTCCAGAGCCTGTCAAAAAATACAAAACCATGTAAGATCATAAAATGTAGAAGAATACAATGTTTATCAGCCACCAAGGTTAATACGAATGGGCCAAATCGTGTCTGAATTGGAAGTACAACCAATCAAAATCAAAACCCTCCTCAGATATGAAAGCTCTTATCATGCACAATTTCAACAACCTGTTTCAATCTTTTTCCACTAATAGAGTTATAACATAACCATCTATCATACAAGAGGTTTTTTACTTGGTACTTTCTTCTCTTTATAACCAGAACTTAGCCCTTGGGATCTTGCTAATGACACTAGTCTCATCCTCAATACCTGTTCATTCATTTGCTCAAAGTACTTGAACTGGAAGACATACATGTATACACATGTCTACCCTGACTTACCCTGAGACACATCTTGAGTGTAATATTACTCTGTGGGTCAGTGTTACTCAGCTTGAATGGTCCCTCAATCACCATGTCTGGTTGGTTCAGGAGAACCTCTTTCAGATAGACAGTGATTAATTAGAATGATTTACCCCATACCCAACTCTGACTTACCCTCAGACACATCTTGAGTGTGATATTACTCTGTGGGCCAGAGTTACTCAGCTTGAATGGTCTCTCAATCACCATATCTGGTTGGCTCAGTAGCAGCTCTTTCAGAGGGACAGAGACATTACCAAGTTTGTTTCCCTTCTTGCTGTCTGTCACCTGCAAAATTATAAAGATGTATGGTTTCGTTTCTTTATAAATGGCATTTGGGAATAAATATCTTAGTCAAAGCTAGAAAAATGCCCTTAACTTGGGTCCATAATAACTGCCTCCTACTTCTTGAACTTTGTATTCTGGCCCCGAGCTGCCCCAAAATGCAGCACTGATAACATAATCCTTCATTACATTCATGTATTTATCTTATCATGAATAAAAATTTGTTGCTGTAGCAAAATAAATCAACCACATACATGTAGTATAATTTGTTTTTAAAATGATTATTCAGCCCTATGCGTATTCCCCTTAAAACTGAAATATTACCAAATAAAAAATGTTATACATTTGTCACATTAATAATATCAATCAGGTTTTAGTTCCTAGCTGAAGTTTCCTTGTTTATTAAACAGCTACGGAACAATGCAAAGTCCTTCTGAGTATAATGGTGCACTTACATTGATTTTAAACATTTTGGTGTATTAATAGATTTCTTACCTCTACATCAAGGGACTGCATGGCAGGATTCATCACAAGGAAGTGATATGTCTCTTCCCAGACAGGACGCATTGTCTTCAGTTGGGGCTAATTAAAAAGAAAACCAATAAATCGTCAATCTAACTTCCTCAGCTATGACAAGGAAATGATAGCTATCTTCCAAGACAAGGCATATTAGGCTTCACCTGATCAAAAACATCAATTGAATCACCAATCACTGACTTCTTCAGTAATCACTAGGCGAAATGCTTCTTCTGACACAGGGGATATCGTCTTCAATTGGACTTGAATATTAAACCATAACAATTAAATAATCAATCACAGCTACTCATCAACAAGATATGTCAGGTATGACTACAAAAATTAAACACATAAATGGTGATAGGCATACATTTTATGTATGCATGAGTGTCATGTGTAATTTCATCAACCTTCGGTGTGACTGGGTATTGTAACAGGACTGTAGTATGTCCAACCTACAGCATACATATGCAAATGAGACTGATCTCTATGGGTATAGGAGATGATACAAGGTTGACTTACATGACTCTTCTGCGTAGTCTGTCCAACCTTCAGCGTACATACAGGACTGGGCATACTGGTAGACCTTGATGATACCTGCATAATTCCAAGAATTCAATAACCAACTTCTATTAATCTGTTACAAAAATATTGTAGGACAAATCACTCTTGTAGAAGCACAATGGTCATTATAAACCTATTGCCTGCAGGAGCCAGGTTGCTCATGAATTAAATCCTATAGGAATAAGAGAATCCAGAGTCAATGGGTAACCTGCTGACCACAGAAGTTTCTCATTCCCCTTGGCTTAATCTTAGTTTACATAGGTAATGGGTTAGTCATAAAGCTGAAATTTGATTTTTGTTCAATACTATACAGTTTGACTTGGAAATAATATTGATATATATCTATTCTCTTATTTGGAAAGAAAATACAATTAGCATTCCTTTAATATAACGTTTGTGGGTTCAAACTTTGGTTGCACTGGGTTGGCTGCTTAAGTTTGGGAAATGCTAACCACAGCTCATAGTCCCAAGCTATTTTAAAGCTTAATGAAACCACAGTAGATAACAAAAATGTGAGCATTATGATTAACCTTTTATTTAGAATTTATATTGAATGCTGAAAGGCCTGGATTTAGAAATCATATGTTGAAATAGAAATGGATGATGCATGTATATTCTTATTATATCAACTTTATTTAGCCATGCATTTTGGCTTTATAGCTTAAGCTAATATAAAGGTGATTTTTGGAGAGTATATATATATAGGCACAATATGAGGCAATCGATTTGGCAACAGAAACAAATGAATTTAAAGATATTTCTGTGTTGAATCTTAAAGCAACAGATATATTCTATAATTCCAGGTACCATTCTCACTGACAAACCAACTCCTCAGTCCACACCGATTCCAAACTCAACGATTCTTCACAATTCGAGGTAATGCAATTGTTTATTGTCGGTCTGGTACGAGTATTAGTCTCGTCAGTGTGATTGGGTCATATGAAACAAGTATATGCAGGGTTTTTGCCAGTGTACAACACCCTTTGTGCCAATACCAAGTGTGGGGGACTTAAGACAAAAAACAATCCAAGGGCAAATTCTCTCTGACAAGGGTAATGACAGTATGTCAGTGAGTGCATACTTTTAAAATATCCCCCCCCCCCTCAAATTGTTTTAGTCCTCCCAAGACAATTCCTAGGGATGCCTATTTCAGTAAGTTTGTAACGATACACATGTCATTGCATACTTTCAACCTTTCAAATTGGTTTGGGTTCTCTGAAATCACCAATTTGGATGCTTCTTTTTTTATCAATTTAGAGAAAAGAAAGAAGCCTAACAAATATCTCCTGAGAAGCCTGAGTATAAGGCTTTTGTCCAACAAAGTTATGTTTTTCCCATTTAAAACGAATCCAACATTAAAGCAAAATGCATTCAATACTTGCAAAGATGTTTTACAGGAGTGTAAAACCAATTATGCTCAACACTCATTTGATTTTGTGAAGTAGTGGAAATGACAACTGCAACATATTTGTCAAGAAATCCATGCATGATGTATACAAATATATGATCTGCATTCCAATGGAGATGAGTTTTACCCGTAATGTGTGTGTGTATTGGGTTTTTACAGACGTGTATCAATCAGATTTGATTATTTACGTCTGGGGACCGACCTTTAAATGTCACCATCCGAAAGACGTGACTCAGCTTTGAACCTGTGTCCTCGGCTGAATCAGTTTGTAACTTCCACTGTTAGCTGGATTACAGGCGCACGCCACAACACCTAGTTAGCTTATCACCATAAGCCACTTTATACTGGACCTTGTGGCAGATTAGCCCTGTGCTAAACAAGTTATCCAATAAAGTCTACTACTACTACTACTACTAGAGAAGGTCGAGCTCAGATAAAGATTGAAAATAGGTTGTGAGCTTTTCTCATTCTCTGTAATTCAGTTTGGAAGAATATCATTGTAAAAATATCCCCTGATAAAGGATTGCTCTTCAAATGTGATGAGAAATAGATGAAAAGCCTGGATTAAAATATCTTGCAACATGTGTCTATATACTAGGGCTGTGCATAACCGTCTAATGAGGTATTCGAGTACACTCCTAGGCTTACAGGCGAGTACTCGAATACTCGGACGCCATGTGTTTTTTTAATAATTTTTTTAATTTTTTTTTTTGCCAACACCATACTACGAACAGTACAAAGGTTCGTCTCTGAAAACCCACGCGATTTTACTTCAAGTTGCTGTTGAAAGCGCCTATTTGTGCTTTTGAATTTTTGACAAATAATTGAAACAATGTTATTTTTAAAACTAAAGATGACAGACAAATATTCCTCCGAGTCCAAACAGAAATCCGGAGATTTGGTCCCAGTTTCTAAATGTGGTGAGTTGACAGTGACACCCTGTGTATGATTGAGCTGGGAAACATTTTTACCCACGGTACCATGCCGGTGCTCTTCTGGCACGAGTGACCGTTGGCCTGGACATTGCCACGTGAACGGGGAAAAAAAAAGAAGAAAAAATGGCGGCCGAGTATTCGAGTACGAGAAATCGTACTCGAGTAGTTGTCAACAGTGCGAGTACTCGAGTATTCGAGTACTCGTCGCAGCCTTACTATATACCCATTTCTGTGTCCTAGGCATGTGATTTTCACTTTGAGCAAGACTCAGTCAATGCTTTCAACTTGGATCATTACAAAACCTCAGAGAATAGGCCCAAGTCAAGTATTACTTAATCAACATTTCCTAATTGCTTCACAATATAATCACATGATCGTTGTTCAACTTTATCTTTTATCTTACATCACATCACATCATAATCAAATCGAGAACTATTGACAAATCGATACTTCATAATCAATGTTGGGAACTGTCCATCAATAGGTATATTCTAATCTCAAATGCATTTACTCCATCACAGAGATCACAAAATGCAACATAACCGAACAAATAAGACTACTAAAACAAGGAAATATGTTAGTTCAACAATCACTAATTAAAAAACCCAACTTCCTTTATAGTATCATATTAGATAAATTAACAGTTAATATTGTGGATATATTTTGAGTAACAAACTGTACTTATCAACATCTGGAAACTTATAAAAATGATAACACAATTACTTGTTAAAAATGTGAGATTGAATTGAACATCCTGTCATTTGTAGGATCTACCCATGTTGTTCCATCTTAATATTGTTTACAATTATTTTATGCTTTGAATTCATTCACATGCTTGAGTCAACAATTCTTTGAAAACTGATTTAAATTGTAATGGATTAAAAATTCATGTCAAGTATGCTGATTTAAAGATACTTTGTCCCATTTGCAGCCAACATCAAATTCTGTAGAACTTTGCAGGAATTATGAATATGTCATGTATGTCCTATCTGTGAAATTTAAGCATTAGCAGTGTCCTAGTATTCAAATTATGTAAGGAAACCTGTTACCTTCTAGACCTCACTGTCAGACACTATTGAGTGACTGACTGACATCTTTTATCTTTGGTAATAACATACATAAAATGAGCTGTAACAGGTACATGAGCATTTGTCTACATCAATAACCCACTTCTTGTAATGGCCAAAATTAAACTGATTGAATCTTTGTGCAGCACAAAACGTACGACCATTCGGTAAAAGGGACTGAAAAACAGACTATTACTTAGGTGATTGCAATCACTTAAGTCGATTCGACAACTAATGGTCATTATTTTCCCACTAAAAGCCATTTTCAAGCCCTTTAGTTTTGAGGGAAGTTCTAAATTAGTACTGTCTTTCAAATGCCGTTGGAATTTAACCTTTCATTTTTTTGGCCTGCAAATGGGACATAGTACCTTAAATGCACATCAATATGATAAATCCCTGTACATATATTTTTCAGCATTAACAAAGAAATTACTACTTTTGTAGTAATGAAAGTACAATTTTTTTTTCTAATGAAACAAATTCACTATTTTTAGTGAAAGGTGAAAAAGCAAACACACTCTGAATGCCATGATGAAAACAATAAGGTTTGCATTTAAAAAAAAAAAAACAAATACGTGAAAGGAAGGCAAAAATGATGAATGCTTTCAAAGAGAGCAATCAAAAGATGAACGTAAATAACAAAATACTCACTACACCTGGGAATGTTATTACTGTACTTTTCTGTTGATGAAAGTACACATAATTCAGTGCACTTATTTTATTAAGCATCTAATAGACTATTGGTACAGGACTGATTCTATATGAAACTGGCGAATATATAATGTTTGCATTAAATCTCTGTGGGGGCAAATGCTTTTAGTGTGGAAATCACACTCAAATCTTTATGCCCTTTGATTGCAGATATTTTCTACACATACTATTTTTCGCATTAAAACTCTGTGAGGGCAAATGCTTTAAGTGTGGAAATCACATTCAAATCTTTATGCCCTATGATTGCAGATATTTTCTACACGTACTATGCTCTATTGTATATTGTAGTTGTAAATAAATAATAACCAATGTGATATATATTATTTTAACATTAGCATCACTGACACCTGTAGATTCTCTCGAACTACAATTTGCAGGCCTCTTTTTACCTAACACTTAACCAGCACAATCCTTGGTTAAAGCTTGGCTTGCAATAAACTCATCTCAGAGACAACTTCAAGTAGTCCTCTGTTAAACTCAATCTTAGACCAAGCTTAAACCCAAACCACAGAGATTACATTTAACTTTGCTGCATGGGATAATAAATGATCACAACTTTTTCTGCTGATAGCCAGAAGGGCATTATTGAACACATAAACTTTTACACAGAGTTAAAGAGAAGGTTGAGTTCTGGGGAGAGGTGAAAAATAATTTGTGAGCATTTTCATTGTTATTATGCAAGTGTGGAAGAACATCAGAGAAAAAATGTTCCCTGAAAAGCATAGCTATTCTAAATATGACATGTAACAACTTAAAAATGAGGACCACATTTTTATGCCACATGTTTGTGTAGTCCCATATACATCTTTCTGTACAGTGCTTGTTACTTTAACCAAGACTGGGCCAAATTTCTTATCATTCCAGAACCTTGCAGTACACACCAATACTTATATGCTACATGATCAACTTGCTTTGATCGATTCCACACCGTTTCTTTCACAATGCAATCGCATGAACAGAACTCAACTTTATCTTTAACGCCATTCTGACACTCAGCAGATGATACAGGAAGTTCAGAAGGACATTAACTCATTCTTTCACACTGAGTTAACACCCTTCTGGCTCCCAACGCACGATTGAAGAAATTCAGAAGATGGACGGTCTTACCGGTAGATCCTTGGCAGAGTCCAGCTTGACCACCAGCAGGGCACACGAATGAAGAGAATCTGAGGTTGGAGAGGATACCTGCAAGCAGTCTGCTACTTGCTGCTCAGACATACAAAATATTAATCACAAGTGAAAGAAATAGAAATTAGATACATGTATGATATCAAGTAAACTTTCTATAACTATCAAGAAAAATAGATTTGGTTTGCAAAATTGAAATGTTTCATCAATACAAGCTATATAATCATGTTCGATATAAAAATATAAAAATGCTTAGTAATGTGATTTTTTTTAAATCTGATTTTACTACAAGTCCTAAAAAGAATAAATGACCAAATGAACATCATACATAAAACTAATACAACCCACTATCCAATATAGTATGCCTCTTCCTTCGAAAGAAATTTATTTTAGAATTACCTTTGGATGACTTTGGAAGCCTTTTTTTTGTTTACCCTTACATGTATTCAAAAATCTTTCTAGGTACATAAAGTAATCAATATCCTGTAGTTAGTTCATAAATAGTAAACTGATTCACACTAAATTTACTTGGACTCCATTAAAATATCCAATATCAGATCATGTTTTTACAATTTGGTACAACTAAAAACGGGGTTGGGTAAAAGTGAGGCATGTAATTGGAAAAACACTCATTATGTAACCAAAAATGTATAGATACTGTCATTTTCTGATCACCTCCATATTAAGTAATTCACTTTCAACCTCAACCTGCAGCCTTGTTGGAATACAAAATACCCTTCAGGAAATTTTGAATTTGTTGTTTCAAATATTTTGTAACATAAAACTTTGTGAGATGCCGTATCTATATAATATCACACTACATATAGTCCTACATATTGAAATAGAAATTCTTACATCATGGATGATATCAAAGTTCTCTGAAGGAACCAGCCATTCCAAATGAAGATGAAGATCACCATGCTTGATGTCTTCAAGGGGCAACCACTACAAGGTAAACAAAGAAAACAAATGCACAATTAATCCCTTTATTCAAAGAAGCATTTGTGTACATTTTCACTCTGAGACTATACAAATATAATATTTCAACTTTGTATCCTTTTGCAACCTTTGAAATAATAATCATCCACAAATATATACAAGATCAGTATGTGCAACAGGAATTAAAGCATTCTTTTTTTTTTAACATCTGTAATTACAGTTATATATATATATATATATATATTGTAACCAAGATTGTAAGGTATATTCCATGGCTATATACAAACTAAAATGATCTGTGAGCTGTTTTTCAGCAGTATATCATGAATTAAAAAAAATTAAAATGGCATCCCCTAAAAGTTTAACCATTGTTTTACTTACAGAATCAAAAGTTCCCATCTTGGAGATGTAGTGGATGTCAATGCTCAAACTGAAAATGTCAAGATGAATAAGGAATAATTAATGCATACGAGATGGAACATAGCAGAAAGTCATTTGACAGGCATATGTCCTTTGTTTGACAAGAAGGTATTCAAAATTATAGAATACAAATTCTAAAAAATGAAAATTTCTTGCCAATTCTGGAAATTATGTTTAAACACTGATGGACACTTTTGACGATAAATGTCAAATGCACTTACTATACAACTACAAGATGTAGAGTATAAATCAAGCATAACAAGTCCTAGTGTAATTTCATAATTGCTTTGAAATCACCTCACAATGTTCCTTTTGTTCAATTATTAATTTTACATTTTCAGGGGTGATAGTGAGCACTAAAAAAGGGGGTTTTCCCCCCGACCACCATCCCCTTGTGTAAAAAAAAAGAAAAGAGGATCCAGGGGGAAAAAATGGCATCTAAGAACATTCCCACCTTTTGAGTAAGAAAATTGGGGAAAAATAGGGAAAAATCTGGAAAATAAGGGAAAAATCGAGAAAATAGGGGAAAAATCGGGAAGAAAAAATCTGAAGAAAAAAAAAAATCGGGAAACCGATTTAAATCGGGTAATTATCAGGCCTGCATTTTACTCTACATTTTAATCAGTTTTGAGTAACAAAACCTAAACAAATGTTACAAGTAAGTGAGATGTACCTAAACTTTGGAGGATTAAATACCTACAAATGCTCAAACTCTTCAGGACAATAGCAGCATCATTTCTGTGGACTGTACTACTCTTAATGAGTCATGACCTTCTGGATCTAAAGAGAGAGTTGTCACACACTTACTTTCCTAGAGGATCATCTTTGCTTCCTGGATCCTCATCCCAACAATCCACATCTAATGTCTGCCCATGCTCCTCATACACTATGGCCTGGTAATAAGATAAATATTTCAATGTAACTAGTCATTCAAAATGTAGTACTACTTGTTTAAAGAAACTTTCTAAATATTCTAAACAATACTATTCAACTATAAAATCAGATGCTTTTCACACATTACACATCCACCACAAGGGGGTACTTATGTATGTTTCTGTAGTACAAATAATTAGAAGATTGTACATTCTATCAAATACAGTAAACAAAATGATGGTTAAGAATAATCTTTGCATCATTATGCTTTGTTGGTGTGATATTTTCAACAGACAAAAAGGAAAACTGACTTGAAGAGAGAAGTAAATGATTTAAAAAATAATATTATTGATCGGAACCCAGCTCCCTTCATTTTCCCTAGGCTTATAATCAACTTATGAATCACTGATCACAGATTCTACACTGCACTCAAGATGATCCAAACTCATAGAAAAACTGATTCCAGCATCTAATACATGTACAATAATTTAAACTTTCTCCTTACCTCAAATGTCTGATTCCACTTAGGATTGAGATTGTTGTTGATCACTTTGGACTTGAATTTCTGCATTCCAACTGTAATAAGTTTGAAAACAAATCATACATTTTCATTGGACAAATGTACACTTTTTCTTTAACCTATTGGTTATCTATAAAAGTCAACCTGTAGGAAAGGACACCCACAGAACATTACCATATTACACTTTGCAGAAAGGTTATTTCTTTTTTAACAGATGAATATTTCTGATAAATGTAACTTTAATACTTTAACAAGGCTGAATTAGTGGTCTCCCTTGGTACATGACCTTTCTAATGCAGCAACAACCATCTGAGTCATGACTTTACATGATCCAGGGGGTGTTTCACAAAGACTAAGATCGACTTTAAGTTGGACTTAAGTATAACAGGCTGTTCATGCCACTGTTTGCTCTCACCATTTACTGGCATTTGTCTTTCAAGGGACATACAAATCGTGGTCTCAAATCTACAGAGTTTACATTTTTTGATAGCTCATTATTGGAGGAAAAAATATTATCTAAAGATTATAATTTAAAGACCAATGGGGATAGCAACCAATGGCATGAATGGCCCGCCATACTTAAGTCAAACTTAAAGTCGATCTTAGTCTTTGTGAAACACCCCCCTGATAAACTAGGATAAGTTTTTAAACCTAAGACACATCCTGGTTTCAATATTTCCTTTTCAAACAAGGCTGAAACCACATTCCATTTAAAACACATGGAGGAATTTATTTGAAATTAATTAAAAAGACCTTGTAATGTGACATCATATTATTTAATGAGCTCTTAGGATTTCCACCTATTAAACCAATACTGACCATTGATGATGAGATAGGGGTCAGATTTGCCCTTCTTGAGCAGACCCATGTCAGCTCTGACCAGATTCCTTGCTTCTACTGCTGTGATACGCAACACTCCCTACAAGATAGATAGATAGATAGACAGAGAGAGAGAGAGAGAGAGGCGGAAGAGTTGGAGGATATACATAATATAGCATTTACATATACCGGAAACACTTTTGCTATGAAAGAAATTACACCAAAAAAAAGGGGGTTTCATATTTCATTCGTCTCCTAAATGATTATCTCTTTAATACACAATCAAACAATTTTCATGTGAGTGAAACTTTTGACCAGTCTTTCAAAGGTCATATTCAGTAATTAAAAGTCTTAAAAGTTATTCCATTGAAATAAAGATTTAGTCATGGCACTACATGTATATAGACAATCGAGGATTAGTGAAACTTGGTATTTGGTCTTACCTTTGGCATTGGGTACTTGAGTTCATTGATATCAACCGTGTCCATGAAAGTGAGGGGAATTCTATTGGGTAGCACCAGGAAACAGGCAAACTGATCCTCTAAAATACCATGAAGCAGGTTGCTATTCAATGATAAAACAATAAAACATTTATAATCAGTTTCAAGCTTAGGGTAATTGAGCTCATTAGGGATTCTACTGGGTATAGCACCAGGAAAAATGCATAACGGATCCTCTAGGTTGCTGTTCAATGATAAGACAATAAAAATATATTTATGTAACATACATAGCCATGCCTAGGGATGCTCGAGGTCCCTGGTAAAGAAAGTACATTGAGACAAAAGTATGTTATTATCAGATAAAAATGAATGGTCAGATAGATACTGAATATAACGAGACTAACAGAAGGAGATAAAAAATGATGATCACCCCATGCATCTACATGTTCTGTAGACTTCAATTTCCTGTTTTTTACAGAATCACTGCAGAGCCAAATATATAACATACTGTGTATATCTGAAACTTTATTTTTCCTAACACCATGAAAGCCTATCATACATAATGACTCCTAATTCACTAAATATGCCCATCCTGTACTTGTACAAGTGGCACTACAGGTAGCAAATTGCACATGTATAGCATTATATTACAATTGACAAAAAAAATGTTTGTACTGCACGTACAACTGTTGTCAAAAAGGGGATAGTGAGGTGAAGAAGATGGAAATGTAAAAGACAATAAACAAGATGAAGAAGAACACAATTTTAAAAATTATGTAGGAGGTAGGAGGTTATAAAAAAAACAGAACAAAGCAACAAGAGGTTTCTATCAAGACAGCAGGAGGAAAGGAGGAGGGGAGGGGGAGGAGGAGATGGAGGAGAAGGAGGAGATATCTTAAATTTACCTTAGACCTGGTACATCCAATAGGTCTGCCAAGTTGGTAAGATTGAAATCTATTGCCTGATAGAGGAGATAAAAAAGGAATTTACTTTAAGATCTATTGAATGCATTGTATCATGTTTACATATCCATCAATTATGGATTCAACAAAGAAGAGACCATATTGTACACATAAAAATACATGTACAGCCATGTTTTTCTTGCAAAAACAAATCCAAATTCATCAGCATACACCTGTAGCTTCAGTTTGTAGCCAGAGGGGTGTTAACTCTATATAGCAAACTTCTTGGATACCGGTATAAGGTGGAAATGTACTACATATCAATCATATTCCCCTCATGCAAAACTTGGGATACATAAGTGTTACAAGTTTTCATGTACCTGCAGTGCTGCACACATTTCTGATTGATTGTTTGATATTTTAAATATAAGCTAACTTGAACAGAATATATACCTGCAAGTACAGTCAAACCTGCTTTAGTGACCACCTGTCTACAAAGACCACATTTTTTGTTTCCCTTGAAAATGGTTTCTAATTGAAACATGTACTAAAGGAACCTGTACATAAAGACTACCTGCCTGTAAAGACCACTTTTCTTGTCTCCCTTTGGTGGTCTTTATAGACAGATTTCACTGTATTACCTATCAAGGTGAATTCATTATACATAGATGTACCGGTACACGTACTGGTTTAGCTTAGTGCAGTACATTTGGTCATTATTTCAACTCATGCTCATGATATCTGTACATGTAGATGTCATACCAAGCATTCAGAACCCTCTGACAGTTCTGACACATAGCTATGCAATCTCATTCAAATATGTGATAGCCGATGTGACAGGTTAGGAAATACACTCTGTTACAGGCAAGGGTTAAAAATGGTATTTTTGCTACTGTATCTGTAGAAGTCGTACCAAGCATTCATGACACTCCCACATTCCTGACACGTAGCTATGCAATCTCATTCAAACCTTTGATAGCTCATGTGACATCTAGCTGTCTATTAAGGACAGTGATATACAAATGATGCATCATTTTCATGGCATAAATTTTAAGCATAATTTAACAATGGAAGAAACATCTCAGTCAAAACACTAACACTTTTATTTATGACAATCGTTCAAAACCTTGGTGGAACAGAAGAGGGAAAGGGAAAAGGGGGAAATGGGAAAATGGGGGAAAATGGGGAAGGGGAAGGGGAAGGGGAAGGGGAAGGGGGAAGGGGGAAGGGGGAAGGGGTCTTACCGGTCTGTTCAAGAAGTAGAATGACATCCCTCCAACCAAGGGCATCTTGTTAACCAATGGCCTCATCTCTACTCTCAAGTTACCATGGAGCTAAAAGTAAACAAAAAGAAAAAATATTTTACATAAACAACAAATAATGTTACATACATGTACATAGCTAGGTATATACCTTTCAACATACATGTACCTCCATACAAACTACATACATGCATTTATTTAGACAAAACAAATCTTTAAAGAGCATAAAGAATAGGCTTATAGGTAATTATTTCCCTTCTATGAATATTCATGAGTATTCTAAATACATGATTGGTCAATTGGTGCTCACGTGATAAAATATAATTTCGCTAGGAAAAACAAATCTCTGCCAGAGCTCTGAATAGTTTTCACTATTTTTTCCTGGGCAGAACTGCGCATGCTCTATTTATTATTTTCTTCCAAGGCACTACTGTGCATGCATTCAGCGAGCGAATGGGATTTAAAATGCCTTCAGCAGGCAACTCCTGCGGTGTCACAGCGCTCACGCTGTGCAATTTACGCTGAACCGCAGTAACTGCACTACACTACTACAGTACTTGTATAGCGCCAGCTTTCGGTCTTAAATTTGGGACAGTTTTGTTGTGGTCTGATCGTCTTCAAAGATGGCAGCCTCCACGAACTGGAGATTTGTCAAATTCAAAGAAGAAGATCTGAATGATTTTATCTTTTCTATGGACAGCGACATTGAAGGATGTAAATATGTTTGAAAAATTGTTCGTTAACCGTTTGAGACACTGTAAAAATATGTTAATCATTGACGTTAGAACTTGAACTTAAAGTAAGAATGAATTTGGATTCATTGGAAAACCAGTTGGAAACGTACCTCAAGGCAGGCGTCTTATTTTGCTTGGTTATCAATTTTTGATGTAGGATATAAAACAAATATATCAAGCATTTAGTTTTTTCGCCCCTCTGAAAAAAAATAGTACAATGCCAGTCCCTCCTCAGATAAATAATTTCCACTATACTTTCTCACAGCTTGTTATATTTGTATAATATATGTTCATTCCCGTTCTTTAATGGTTGATTTATTCATTGTTCACTCTCTTCTACATTTTTCATCAACCAGTGCAGAACAACCATTTTTATGCATACATTTACATTGTACATGTTCATGTACACCAAACAAAATTGTATATTCAAAAGGATAATGATAAAGACAGCTCAAAATCTTGTTTGTGGTTTGACCAGCTTGCACGTCCAATCTCGATCTATACTTTTAACCAAAAAATCAATTTAGGAAATTAACTTGATGCAGATAAAAGAAACATACGGAGCCTATAAACCCTGGTCTGTGTGTTTCTTTTAATTGAATGAATGGTGATTGAGGTTACACTTCATACCTGTAGATCTTGGATTCCTGCTTTCACTCTCTTAACCGTCTTCACACTGATTTCAATGTCACAGTCACCTGCATAGCTGTAGAAAAGACAAAAACAAACAATCATTCAATGGTTGAGTACATGAAAATCTGACGGGGTATGTGCTGATTCCTTGAAGAACAAATAGAACAATACTAGTGACTGTAGGTTCTGATGATGAAGAAGACACAGCTGAACTGATAATGGCATTGTCTCTATTAAACAGCATTTTAAAATGAAAATACATGGTGAAATAGTATTCAACAAAGACATCTCATTGATCGCAAACCAAATTCACAGAGTGACATGTTATTACAAAGAAATCTACAGATGTTTTATATTTTTAATTTATTGAAGTAATGCATCCTAATGTTTGCATAGCCAAGGCTGTGCCCAGGTTACATACTTGCAGGTAAATGCATATGTACCTGTACAATTTTTTTAAGGTAGCGTTTAGATTATAAATGGCATGGGAGTAGTATCCTCTTCATATCGAGTCATGGCCTTGAAGAATTACACTAGAATCTACCATTACATATAACTCCAATTCAATTTCAATCATCATGCTCAGCAATACACAATTAAAAAATATTTCAAATCCTTGAGGACTCTCACTTTTCTCCTTGCCCTTGCCCTTGCCCTCTCTCTCTCTCTCTCTCTCTCTCTCTCTCTCTCTCTCCCTTTCTCTTCCCCCTTCTGTTATCACTCCCATCCAACTTTTTGTCTGACATCATCCCACTATATGTTTCATTTCCTTGTCACATTTAATGATTTTTGTGAACTGCAAGTAGTTATGAATCATCTGTTTGAAGCTAGAAAGATGTTAACTCTGTGAAAATATATTAGGAGTTAACACCCTTCTGGCTCAACTCAGACAAAATGTTAACAAGCTTAATCCTGTTTTATCCCTATGAACCTCCAACATAACACACAATATGGTTTTGAACTTTCTGTCCTTGAACTGAAGGAAGCATGAATAATAATTCAAGTACAAATAACGGTTCAATAATAGATTTCATATATACATGTAATGTGGCACAATGCACAGCACCTACATGTTCACACATTGTCTGACCTCAAAAGGTCTTTGAGAATAATGAAATACTGCAGGTTTGTCACACAGTCACAAACCAAAAGTCACTAATGCACAGTTGTACATGAAAACATGCAGTGAGTATCTCATAATGTAGGGCTATCTGCTTTGTGAAAGAGCTTATGTCTGTATCTACAGGTACATGTATGTTCTTTTGATATTGATCAAATTGAATACAACACCACCCTAAACAAGAGATGGCAAGTTTGATAGGGGTATTTTTCAATAGGCATCTTATTTCACAGACGTGCGAATGAGCATCGAAAATTCATTTGCATAGGAGCATGAGAAGAGAAAACCTTGAATAAATGAATAGACAGCAAGGTTTCACAAAGTTCCCCATTCAAAGTTACCAAAGCTCTAACTTCAGATAGAATACCATAGATCTATTTCAAGGTCTGTTGTTGCAAGTTATATTTTTGTGCCTTTCACTAAAGAACTCTAGGTAAGATTCCTATAAAACATCCATGTAGATCATACAACTTAAAGACCAAGCTCTGTGTATCCATGCCTTTTCTACAAAATAATGACTTCTTTCATCACAGAACAATAATATGCACAATGCATATGCCGGTAAGCTTATTTACACTTATTTTTCAGTGAAGTTGTTTAGTGAATAATGCAAACCTATGAGGCATAAAATTTATCCTTTGAAAAGGGAGAAGCTGAGCACAGCAGGTTGCACATGAAAGCACACTGAACATATCTTCCCAAGCAACAGTATTTCAAATAATGTTTGAATACATAAAGAAGGAAAATTATCAGATTGGGAGAAAATGCTGCTGGAACTCAACTGGAGAAAAGGATAAGGGCCATGCAAAAACAATGAGTGGAAAAGGAAATAAGGAGATAGAATTGGGAAAAGAGAAATGCTGATGCTTATTCAAAATTTCTCACATCAAAAGATTAGCCAAGAAAGAAAAATACCTTTCAGAATGTAATTAAAAACATTAAGAGACTGCTCGAAGAATACATGAATATGAAATGTACAAAAAGTAAAATCAATATTGAGAAACAAATGTTAAAGCCCCTCTAAAGTGTTGGGAGCCCCAAAAATTTGATGGAAAAATTTCACTTAAATTGTATCATAATGTGAAAGAGGGTGTCATTTAAGACATATTTCTGCAAGGATTTTCAAAAAAAATGTGTTTGAAGTTGAATATTGACGAAAGAATACAAAATTTAGGTTTTCTGCGTACTTGTAACAGAAAACCCAAATTATGTATTCTTTTATCAATATTCGTCTTCAAACACATTTTTGTGGGGAGAAATTTTTGCAGAAATGTGTCTTAAATGACATCCTCTTTCACATTATGATACAATTTAAGTGAAATTTTGCCATCAAACTTTTAGCGAATTTGGGGCTCCCAACACTTTACAGGGGCTTTAACTTGTTTAAGAGGAGACTATAAAACAAAAAAGTCAAGAGAGAAGTGGGCGAAAGCGAGGAACAAGGTAATACATGATATATGAGAAGGTGAAAGACTTTCCAATCTAAAGTCACACACTTCAACATACATGAATGATGTGTGCATTTCATCTGTTGAGAGTCAAAAGGGCATTAACCTACATGTAGTGTAAAAGATATACATGAACATCCTCCCAGTTCTTAGCAGACGATATCATGTCTCAACTTCAAGGACCAAGATTTAGTTTGTCTAATCTTAGGGCAGATGGTCTAACATTCTCTAGATCTCTTCATCCTTCGGCTTTCATCAGCAGAAGGCCTCTCCTCCCAAAGGTTTTATCTGGTCATTGCCTCATCATCATCCAAGGAGAAATACTATCGACTGCAGTCACTGCATATTGCAGGACTTCTGCCTCTTAGCACAGCTTTTTCATGCCTCATAAACATATGCTTGCTTTTAGCTTCCTGTTGAAGAATATTCCTTCACGTTTGATATACTGTACATGTACATGTAGGTAGGATGTGTGTAAATATCTTAACATCTCTCTCTAAGTCCAAGTACTGTACAAACGACCCTGAGTCTATTCCTTTGTTTTTACACTCACATAAATGATATCAGATAACTAGAAAAGTTTAAAATAACATCATAACTTTAACTAAAAATCATCTTAGGGGTGATTCCATGCAATGTGTCCCATACCACATACAATGTATATGACTATGACAAATGTTAGAGGTACCAGAAAGCACCATTTCTCATTGGTCACACCAAGAGATTCTTCAATTTTGGATGAAATATGGATCAGAAATACATTATATGTCATACGGGACACATTGCACAGAATTGCCCTTACAGTACATGCATTTCCCTAGCATGATGGATTGAAATACAATTTCTTTCGGTAATTTGGGGGAGCATCAACAAAATATAATTCATTGTGTAAATAGAACCACTATTAAATGAGTATTCTATTCATAAGCATTAACTTTAATTCTCATAAATTCATATAGCTCTGATAGTCTCATTTTTGTTCGCTGAATCTGCTGCAACACAAACGTAGCTCCCTCGACGTCACTACCGAACTAGCCAATCAGCTGTCAATGACGTCATATTGCATACGTCGGCAATATTTTTTGTGAAATTATCAAGAAAAGGACTATTTCTACTGGCAAACTAGTCTTCTTTTTAGATGAAAACGCAGCCACTGTGATCTAAAAATGCAATGAAGTGAATTTTGCAGATAAATTCTCAATTTCTTAGAATGTTCCACTGTGTTGCAGGGAAAATTCCATTGGGTGTAATGTGTTGGTGCGGAATGACGCAAATTATACTTTTGGGGGATACACTCCCATGCACGTCCATGTATTTCATATTTTATCGTCGCATTGAAACAATGATCTGTATGACAGAAAGTTGGATGCTATTATATGTCAACTATAATTGCAGAAGCAATGAATGAACAAAAAAAAGAGACAGTGAACCACCAATACAAAGAGCCTGGATTCTACAGACTGAGACTCAATGATGTAGACATTATAGCACGCCTCGTTGCAGTGCTAATTCAAAATCCACACAAAAGAAGACGTAGGAAGGAGAATTGTTTCATGTCCCGATGAGGTTACCATGGTCACAGTCATCATTTTTGGGGGGATCATTCTCATCAAGCCAATTCTGGCTTTCATGATTCCCCACTTCCTTTTATCTTATGTTGATAATGAACGAACATGTATATACTTCTGATGTTTTTTAAAAGAAAGTGAAATAAATGAAATGAAATGAAATGAAATGAATTTTTATGAAACAGACCAGCGATAACGATTCAATGTGGATGTCATACTGTATACGAGCTAAGCAGTCATAACACACTAAGACAAAAAGATACGACACACTTATCACATAGGTATGAGTGTGACGACAACACTTTCACAACAATCATTGATATCTAATAATTAAACAGTTAGTAAAATAAACCTACCAAACTATGTAAATCAATGAAATACTTGATTGAAATTAGGGGAGTTTGAAGTGGTGTATGATTGCACCCCTCTGTAAATAATCAAATAGTCCATGGCGTGTCATGAATATTCATGTATTTTGCTTCTCTCGGCAAAATGTTTGCCTATCTTAAATGGGAAAAGTACGGTGGGGGGGGTTGTCCGAAATTGACATAATTAACCAATCAGAACTGATCCATGACAAGTCATGCTTGTTATCCTTCGTGTGATTGACCTATAACCTTACACTCCACGTGGAAAATTGCGTTCAAGTTCGACTTGTCGCACATGTGTTATATAGGCAATGGCGAGCTGGCAACCTATTTTGATCAGAGTACGGTGGGTGAACTTTCAAATGGAATGGGACATGAGGGTTCCAATGACAGAGCTAGTGTCAATGTTTGTCGGGGTGGATGTGAGTTTTTAACAATTTTTTTTTTTGGGGTAAATGTCCATATAGGCTAACATGCTATGCTGCGGGACTCCGCGTTGTCCAATGAGACTAATCGTAGCTATATGAATTTCATTCACGTTCAAAACCTCCAATGAATCCCAATACAGGTGGATTCTACATGTACCCTGTCATATAACTCTTTGTATTGTCATTTGTTGTACAGTGTATGCATTTAATGCATAAGAAGGGACTCTTTGATAGGAGTGTACTTTGTAACATACTCCTTTTTATTTGTTTTTCAGTTATGGATATTAAGAATAATATGGATTCAGATATTCCAGTAAAATGAGTCACTGATAATCATGTAAGCTTGTTTCATCATTTATCTCTATCAATCTCAATGTTCCTTCCATAGATCTACCATTCTATAGGATGCAACATATGGCCAACACACACAAAAATCTCAAATGCATTCATCTGTTCCTCGAGGGAGACAAAATTTATGACATATTTCAATATGACAGGGTTATGCATGTGTGGATGAATGGGAAAAGGCTTGTTGCTTCTGAACCAGTGCATATTTGCCCTAAAATGAAGTTGGCAAGCGTTGCACTGTCTCTTGAGTCCAGCTGCATCGTCTCTGCCAGTGAGGGAGGTGAAATTTTAGACACCCGGCAGAAATACGCAGTAAAAGTATTCCATGTTTATTCACACATGGGCAAAGTCTTCTGCAAACATAATTCCCTGCCATTATTGATCCTGGAGCTCAGGAAAGAGATTTCGTTACACACCATTTTCCAGGTACATGAATATTGGAGAGAGTGATGAGGGTTAATATAGTGACACATTACGTAGTTCTGTCTCACTATTACAGTATGTACATGTATAGCCAATTTAGCTATATTGGCGGCTGGCATCTTGAAAGGAAGACGGGTATAAAGAGTATTATATACCTCAATTTAGAAATCTAGCTATCTGATTGGTCGAAATTGGAGTCGTGATTTTAGCCATGCCCGCCTACCAGTCAATAGTCTTTTAAAAAGTGCCCTCATACCTGCCTACCGGTCAATAGTCTTTTTAAAAATGCCCTCATGCCCCCGATCCCCATTGGTTTACGTGTTAAAATTTTCTTTGTGCGAGCACGGATACCATACAGTGCTTTTTGTCTGCGATTCCCAAATGATTGTAAACTTCAGTCATCTTTCCAACGAAGATTAACAGACAGTGTCTCAGATTGTCTGTGATGTTTTAACCAATCTTTACTCAAGAAAAGGATAAGGTAAGAATTTTTGGTAGATTTTTGTGTCAATTTGGTATATAAAAGAAATATTGACTGCTTTAATATTCGAGGAATGGCTGTTTCTATACTGGCTCGCGGGGAAGTTGCATCCTGCCATCACCCCTCGGGTGATGGCAGGATGCAACTTCCCCTTGAGCATATAAAAACAGCCAGTCCTCTTGTAGCAGTTGATATATCTATACTACAGTATGTAATGCCTGTCTAGTACCTGCCTATACAACTTACCTGGTATACGTGGGTAAAAAATCTATTCAAGAGGGCTACTACTACATGTTCAGAGATTCATACATGCAGGCTGATTATTTAAAAATAAAATGTTTAAAGCATCATCACAACTAAATTCAGAATAAGACTACATGTAGATCCATCCCTGCAACTCATTGACCCAAATTTTATTCCATGGTGGTTCTTCTTTCATTATAAAAGGGGGGGAAAAAAACCTATCCCCTTGTGGGTTTTTTGTGCTCGTTTTATTTGTTTCTTTCTTCTCCTTCTTTTTTTCGGGGGCTTACACAAAATGGAGGTGTAGGTGGAAATCACAAAACAATCTTTTCTTTTTTTTTTGGGGGACAATTTACAGTCATTTCCCAAAAAAATAGTAATAAATAATAATGCACATGTATGAATGTACAACTACTCTATTATTTATAATATGTATTTGTTTAATTTCAAAGCTAAATTTAGTTGGGCTAGAGATAAATTAAATGTAGTTCATCAATGACAGTGAGACATGTACATGCTATTAACACCATGGGACTGCACCTGTGCTCTCCACATCATTTCTATATATATACACACCGTCTTCATGGATGAGTTTGCACTGTCAACTAGAGCTACTATACCATCTTAACAAGCACTTGAACTTGTCCTCAGTCAATAAATCATTCCATCCATCATCTTCACCGTCTAAGCTCTTCCACTAATTCAACATAATCTTGCTGTCATGCTTTGAAAGCTAGATGTACATAAGCAGGAAACCTACAAGTACGATAGAATAAAGTCCATGCATATTGTACATGTTGGAGACTACATTTTGGAAACAAAAAATGTATACAACATGAATTTTCCATTTCTCTAATTTTCTTGAAGATTTAGTGATTAACTATCATTGCATTTTAATAGTTTTTTTCCTTTCGTTTTAAATGCAGGATTAAGCCAGATTTCAAAAAATATTACAAGATATTATTAAAATGAATGAGACTGCCTTAAAGGTATTACAAAGTTTTGGTAGGGGGTCATGAATTTGGTTCGAATGAACATATTGGAAGCATATGCGATGTTACAATATTCAATGATCGTTGTCGCGGTTGAAATCGAGTCTAAAGTGATGAAATTGTAAATAATAAACTCTTTATGTTGTATAGCGCCCTCTCAAGACTGATATTACTTTAGCTTTAAAACAATGTTTCTTGACTACAATCGACCGATTTGCTATTCCCATTTGGAAATTATATATGAGAACTGCATATTCTGAGATTGTCATGGTCACAGCTACCATGGAATGGCCTTAGGCGCTATTTGAAATATTTGAAATTTACCGGGAGCACCGGTAAATTTTGATTATTCAATTTGCTCGAAAGCAGAAGTGTTTTAGGGGCTACATTTTCTAGTGCTTATAATACATCCACATGGGCATCCAAATATATCAAAGTTTTACAAAATTACTATCAATTCAATTTTCAAAATTTCCCAAAACTTTGCATTACCTTTAATGTGCAGGAGAAGAGATGAAATTCCAGACAGATATCAGACTAGTACTATATCAGACTACATGTACATGTGCTACTTCATTACAATGATATGCACTACAATTTCATCTGGAGCAGTGAGCCCGTCCTATCCACTTCCATACCTGTGTCATCATGTTTCACCAATAAATGAAAACAAATATGTAATATCAATTTTATTCCTCCAAGATGTTACTGCATTTTACAGATGGCAAGCATAGCTTTTGGGATACTCATGCTGAATGTGTGCTCTGTGATATTGAACTCCATAGTTTATGAATTTGAGGTTTATTTTCAAATTTAGAGTGCTGCAAAATGCATACATGAGCAGGACCAATGAATGAAAATAAATTGAAGTAATACCATTTTCATTTCTCTAAGATGCTACTGCATTTTATTAATGGCAAACATATCATTTGGCGTATACTCCACAGGTAAGGGCCTACATGTAAATGACTACTTTGTGTAATTTGTTCTACAATAATCTAAATGTTCTTGATCCCTATTTGAAATGAGTTTTCAGGGTTGTTTTGAGTTTTGGAGGACTGTTGGATGTAAATACATGGACAGGAAGAGTAGAATCATCATATTTCAGCCTCCACTTTTTGACATAAAGAATCTCTGTGATGCTTATATTATGAATCACTGGATTATGTTCCCATGGAAGTTGATGGAACCCTTCCACTGCATGGATAAATACCAAGGCTTGGCAACAGTTCTTCCAATAATTAAAGGGAGGGTTAACAAATGCTGCTTGTATTTTTCTGTTTTTTGTGCATAATTTGTGTGTTAGCAAATACTTTCTAGTTTACAAGTTCTTTTGGATTTTCATTGGAAAACATCAGATTTACAAATGTACCTGTAGGATTGTGATTTTCTTTATATTTCCTTTTTTGCAAACCCTTGATTTCAGTTTTTCAAAGCTTTCTTGAAGCTTTACAGTAAGTGCTATATGTGCTCTGGAATATTTTTGCAATGAGATGTACACATTTGTAAGTATAAATAATTTGCACTGTATAAACAAAAACAATCATATTTATGGTTTGACCAGTGCAAAACTGCAAAGTGCAAACATTAAAACCTACATTATAATGAAATACAACATATTGCCCATTAGTATTTCAAACAGCTCATTAATCTGGTTAAAAGTGAAGAGGCACTTGAACGAAACAGAATGTCAGCATCTCTTTAGCAATGCTCTTGGCAATCAGTATAAAGACATTTTCCTTTATGTGAGAGTAATGCACACCTGTTTAACAGTCATTCCAAGGAAGTATTTGCTGCATCTATTAGCCAACGACATGGAAATCAATATTTTGTCTGAAAAGAGCCAAAGGATATTTCCTCAAAAACTTGCACAAAGAGAGTGTAATAGCATTCTGGCTATCAAAATATGACTTCAAAGCTCAGTGTATGCATACCGTAGTAAATATCATCATACCATACCTTTTATAAACATTTTTTTTTTACATTCTTTGTTAAAGAGGAAGCTTGCATTAAACATGTAATAACAAGATCTGTTTTGAACACAGCCAGCAAATATTATAATCTATAATGTTGTTACATGTACATATTGTTATTTTTGAAAATTTGATGTTATAGTTCTGCATGTATCATTGTATACATGCATGCACATGAACTTAAAAAAATATTTCATAATTATATTAAAACATATCTATGTTTTTAATGAAAATATCGTAAATGTGCAAGGAAGATTTTTTTGTGTGTAATTGAGTAACATTTGAATGCATTACTGTAAAGTGTAAACACGGAAATATTTGCGGTATATTCATTTTCGCGGTTTTTCGCACTAAGATCAGAATTTTAGAACTCGCGAAGATACATGTATAAGCATGACTTCTTATGCGTGTTTTGAACGGGCTGAATTGCGTGCAACGCGAAGTTAAGAACCTGCAAATATGTTTTGGGGTCGCTCAGCGCGAAAAATTAATCACATGAAAATAACAGCATTTACAGTACTGCAAAATTCATTTCTTCTTTGAACCATGTTTACTAAGCTTGAAGCCCATGGGGAGAGTGGGTGCAAGTCAAACATAATTCTCCACCCACAAGCCCCTATTTCTGGAAACAGAGGGAAATGGAATGACAGTCGACAAAATGTCACCAGCCACCATCATTAGCTTGCGGTCTCCAACGTCTATCTGTGCATTTCAAACAATGCAATTGTGCACTGAAATCTAGTTTATATGGAATTACCTTACATACGGTACATACAATGTACAGTAATTCCATCCATAAGTGATTGAGTTACATACTTTCTGAATCATTAAATACAATAATGTATAATAACATGAATGAAAAGAGGTAGAGGATAGAAGTTTTAGTGAATCTGTTACATCCGAGACATATTGTATGATATTCTTCCAAAACTGACAACAACAAAAAAGATTGAAAAATCTCACAAATTATTTTTCACCTTCACCAGAACTTATCCTTCTCTTAAGAATATACTCAGTTTAATACGCACGGCTATTTGCGGCAGTTGGCAGAGCAAAGAAAGCAAATGGGTATGATGTTGCCATGGATACTGAGCTCCATCTGGCTGCATGCTACATGTACCTCACACTTCACTGCATCTGGTTTCAATGAAATTATGTTTCACACAATATTTTAACAAAGGTAAAAACATTTCTAGTAATCTTCACTATCTATGCAGCGGCTGCAGCCTATCAGGAAGGTCAGAGGAAGAAGTCCTTTTTAAATCATCAATGAAATGATTTATGAAAGAGAGAGAGAGAGACAGACAGACAGAGACAGAGACATACCAGTCAGGTAACCCTGATTGACAAGTTGTATATTCACAGGAAATATCACAGGAAATACCACAGGTGTGTATGCATGAAACTTTAACACAATCAGGTATGGAACTTGGCAAGTTTGTTCATTACATTACAGAAGAATCTACACAAAAATAATTTGTGTTCTGGCAAAATCTGTAAACAAAGAGGAATGTAAATTTATAGGATGTGCCGAAGTTCAAAGGTCATCTCAAATATTCATGAAATTCAGTTTAGAAGCATTATGAAATTATGATTGTAATAGAAATGTGTGATATTTTCTTCATTTTCAGCCTATATGCATTATAATTGTATTTCTTTTACCATTAAAGATATTTTGTATGTGCGTACTTGAATTTTTGTCTTCTAAGAAAGTGAAATTGACAGCTATCAAGTTGCGATCTGTTACCGCAATCACGAAAGAAAATTTTTCATTTAAGATACTAAGATTGACACCTATTTAGTTGTGACAACTTAGGAACTTTTTTTAATCAAGAAAAAGACATTTAAAGCTAATTAAAAATTTCAAAGAAGTATTTTTTGAAATAGATAAGCATATATATGTAAATAAAATATAAGTTTACTATAAAAAGAGTAGCCATTACACTGCAAATTCACCTGTAAAGGAAAGAATGTGAAGGCATATGGGGAAATATAAGTTTGTGTACTCACAATATCTCCAGATCCAGAATCATTTCATCTCTCCCGACATGCTCTGTGTAGGCCTTTACTCCTCCAATACGAGGTGACTGTTGTCAGAAAAAGAAGAAAAACAATCAAATTGTACCTACCGGTATTTCACTTTTTTCAAGGGGAAGAGCACTTACATGTAAGGGGACCTAGTATCATTCCCCCAAAGAATTCTTTTTATACAAAATAAGAACACATTATCACCTAAAATCTATCAGACATTTAAATGAAAGACATCTTTTTTCTTTTGTTTCTTAATAGACACCAATAAGTGGACATTGACAGAAATTGAAATGGTTAGAGATAAAAGAGCATAAGATAAGGGGAAAATGATATCACATGAAAGCCTGCATAGACATTACTTTGTAGATTTGTGTAAATGTATCTAAATACACAACATATGAGAAAAGAGTTATAGCATGAGTATAGTCTCATATTCACATTTACGATACCTTCCATTAAATAGTACTTAATATTGTAATGTCTTTCTATAGAAGGTGTTTTGATGCTAATATTTTCACTAGATACCTGTACCTACATGTAGTAGCAGGGATATTTAGTATATCAGCATGGATTTATTGGAACCCCAACAAATATGTTTTAATTATAAATATATTTTATATATTCATTTACTTTTTTTGTGACTGGTCCCTTTATACATGTAGTCTAGTACCAAAAGCTTGTGGTTTTATAAAACTGATACAATATGTGAGACTTGACCTCATCATTGAAAATTGAACTGTTTTGAATTTTAATTCATATCGTGTATTTTGTCTGTGACTATTCATTCATGATGATGACCTTCATGACAGAGTATGATCAAGGATACAATGATTGCACTTCCTAACACTGTACTTTGTCGTTGATGCACCTGTCTTCTGCAATAATGACTAGAGGGGGAATGAGTGAATGAACTGAGCTTCAGCACCTACACATACAATGTAGCTAGCCAGCTGAGTGGAAGTCACTCAAGACAAAGGTCAAAGTTGAAGTATACATAATACATAGCTAATTTGTCTATTCAATTTCAAAATTGGTAATCCATGGCATTTACTTATATATCTCTAACAACTAACGGTTCTTGTATGACAAAATTCGCCGGTAATAATTTTTCTACCACCAACACCCTACACTAAACGATTTGTAAATGCCAACCCTAGACCAAATACTATACCGGTAATGCATACAAAATTCCAACCCTAACCCTAGTCTGAAACCAGATTGCAACCCTAACTGGTCATCTTCGACGAAATAAAGCCTGGAGCAAATAACACCAGAGCAATTATCACCAGAGCAAATATCTGAGCACCTCTCTGACTTATACGACATGCAGTTACAACACACCAAACCAACTAATAAACCACAAAATCTTGTCTACTAGTGGTCTCGTGTTGGTCTTGCTGGAGTGACAAGCGTTATAATCAGTGATAATGATATTTTTACAAACCTGTTGACTATACTTAAATCTCATATTTCCATATAGGTTTTTATGTAAAACACAAACCACCCAGTTCCAGTAGGCAATGGGTTAACAATTTTGAGAAGAGAAAATGTTCTCATCAATGATTCTAGGTTCAGGGAACAAAATAAGTCCACCAGATATTTTGCCATTGCCAATCATGAGTATCATCTGTGTACCAGGCAATCCATCTGAACTAAGAAATTCTACCACCCGGGCGGCTATCAGCTACAGACCAGCTACCCTGAGCCTAAGGACTATGAATGCATTAACTGGATTAGACTGACATGTCTCACTGTAGAACACTCACTGCAGGGAAGGGAAACCCTCACTCAGCCAATACTCAAGAAGCTCAACATGTTCTCTGATCAGAGCCAGAAGGGAATGAATTTGTATGCTTTTACATAGCATTGGTACCTTTCTAACTCTCAACAGATGAAGTATCACTGGGATCCGAGCATATCATATGAAGGACAGGCTCATGGTTTAATCATGTAGGCTTCATGAACATGTACAGTTAACAACTAAATTATTCATACCCTTACCAAGTTTTGTAATTTTTGAAGTATGTGCAAAAATAGATTTGTCCTGATTTATGTTCCTTGAGAATGTGACAAATTACAGCTTACATCTGAAAGTATTCAACCAGTCAACCTTTCATTTTTTAGTGTTTTTTTTTTTTTAATCAATTTTTTTTTTTTTTACACGGGGTATGAATAATTAAATTGTTAACTGTATGTTCTTGATATTCAACTTTATAAATTCACATACAGTTTAATGTGTGTACTGAAATAACGAAGACAACAAAAAAAAGCAGCAGAAGTGCAAGCATTTAATTAGTCAAAAGTACACTTATGTCATGTCAAGCTCAGCTTGAAGCTCATACTCCATTAAAAAAAAAACACATGTTTTATATTCATAGCTACCAGTTTTCATTTTACTATTTTGGTGTATGAGAGAAAAATATATTCATCATTTGGGTGGATACCTACCGGTATGTCAAATTAAAATATAATTTTGGCAAAGGCCCAAACGAAATCGGGTTCATGGGGGGAAATGAGAAAATCAGGAATTTCAAATTATACACAATTGGTGACTAGGGACCCTATATACACCTATGTATGATGTCACAGCCTCATGAAAGAGTTGCTAATTTTTTTATTTGTCTCTATTAGATAGCAACCTTCATATCATTAAAACATTCATAACTTTTTTTGTTTGTTGTTTGATCTTCCTCAAACCTTCATTGATCAGTTTCTCTGATTTTTCTACCTGTTTTAAAACAACTAATTTGGTGATGACTTTTTTCCCTTTAAGGGAGATGCTAAGTACACAACCTTAACACATTTAAGTAAAAACTTTGTTATTGTTATCATTATTGTTGAGGTCTGACTCTGACCAGCCCTTTAAACTGGCAGATGGGAATGTACATGTTCAGTGTTCTAGGAAATACAAGCAAACATACAGGTGTACAAAAACACAAGCACATTAATCACAAAGGAAGGACAATGACTCAATAATGGAGATTGATGTGTGGTTTTTAAGCTGTGATTGATTTTCGGTACCTCAGGATACGGATGAACTTTTGCCAAATGGAAACTGATAGTAGGCATAACAAGGACATACAACGAATGATCAAGCTCTGGAAAGCTTGATTGGATTATTTAACAATTTTAGGGTTGACACAAATATACATGTATATCCCTCTAAAGTGTCTGGGATAGATAGCCAATAAAATCAAATACATGGTGAAATCTTGGGGGTTATTCATTTTCCTGAATGTTCAAGTATTCCAAAAATGATAAAGAGTTCTAGTTAATTTTCAGAATTATGAACCTTTGGAATTGTGAATGCTTTCTCATTTTCAGAATTATGAACCCTTTTATATTTTCGGAAGTATTTATAAACTCTATTTTATTTTCGGAAGTACAAACTTATTTCATTTTTGGAATTATGAACCTTATTCATTTTTGGAGTTAGGAATCCTTTTTAATTTCCATAATTATGAACCATCGGAGTAACAAACCATTGATAAATCAAATCTTTGGAAATGGGAAAACTTCTGAAAAACGACAAGTAACCAAAATCTAACCCTCATAAGATAAATATATGGGTAACAAGCATTTATCTAAATATGCACTTATGAAACACACCTTGAAAACAAAGATGCAAATATGTATATCAGCACCAATATTTTAATTTCAGCCCAAATCCTTGACTATAAATTATCTTTAGCTCATGATAGTTTAAATGTAGGCACATTTGATTGAACTGCTTCATTAATTCTTCACTCAAAAAGTGCACATATTTAAGAGAGCTTTGAAATGGGTGTTCCAGTTACAAGCATTCAGATGTACATGTAGGTCTTTACTGTTTCATGTATTGATCATTATACATTTACATTATTGTCTTGATTTTAGATCATTGCCAACATTCACTTGCAGACTCTACTTACATATCTTCCAAGCCTGATCTTCTCAAAGCGGAATGACTTGAGGTAGGATGGTAGATTATCCTGGACAGCGGGCTCTACGGATGTTCTCAAGAGATCCTCTACATAACCCTCCAGGTACGGCCAGAGGTGCTTCACAATCTACAACAAATAAATGATAGAAGTATCGGTTTCATTTCTCTCTTGGACTCCGTCTATATGCTCTAGCTACAACCATCCAACCATGAAACTCAGTAGAGTTTTGGTTAGAGTCCTTGATGAACACAACAAAGTTGTTATGCCAATGGCTGCAGGAAAGCAAGAGATAACACCTGTACACACATTTCATTTTATATCATTTATCTATGTAAGATCTGGAAAGCAAGAACCTACAGAAATATACAATGTACATGTACAATATACATACTTATTACTTGTACACAAATGTAGATGAATCACTCAATTTATTACTATTTATATATTATTCAAAACTGTTGGCAATGAATGAATGAAATAAGATAAGAAAAATGAAGTTTGGCATTCAATACAAATTACCCTTTTGGATAACCATTGGTATCTGAATGCAAGTTCAAGTTTCTGGAGCACCACCACAGTGCACTTCTGCATATCTACAAGTACAGTATGACACCTTGTAATGATAACTTGTTGAACATCTGCAATATACATGTACACCACGCAAACAGTTGGACAAAGGAACTCTTTGTTGATGGTTCTCAATTTCCCTTCATTCTATCACTTCCATTCTTACTGTATTTTTAATTTCTTGGATGTAAATTGTTATGTTGTTTCACTCAAATTCTCAATCTCTTGTCTCCCTTCCCATAATTAATATGTATCATTCAAGAGATACAATAACTTTTCAAAAATTGAAATGATACATGTACTGTACATGTATTTCAGAGGGTTGTGGTTGTACAGGTAATGCACTCTACATCAGTCAGAGAGTGTAATGGCAACTTGCTTGCCCACATCCCATCTGTGAAATCCATCCAATCAATACTACTACCATGATGCTTCATGATGCCATTCTAGATTCTACTAAGTCAAGGACAATCTCGGTCAGTCTTCCCTGGATACTGTCAGCGTGACAACACTGGGAGCTTCGGTTCAGTTTTTGCACCTCAACACTGTGTTTAGTTTGCAGGCACAAGCCCTTGTCAATAGTGTCTGAACAGTTAGATTATGCAAACTGCATGGTCTACCCAGAGAGGTAAAAGAAAGGAGTGGAATCAAACCGCTTTCCTTTGACCCCATGCTCCAAGCCGCCAAAAAGTTATGCGCTAATCTGCAACTGTTGACCAGGTGGTGAGATAAAAGAGCGCATGAAATTTCAGGATTTAGAATTCCTACATCAGAAAATGGTATCCCAGCAACTGTTCGCTGTCCCTTTCAGTGATTTCTCATCAATTGTTGAATGTGTAATGAGTAGAACAAGCGAACACAAACTTGTGTAATTTCATCCTTTTTTCCAACTGCTAAAATACAAAAAACATGCGAAAACACGCGTTAGCAAACTTAAAGTTATCGAAGATTGTAAATCATGGATTAAATAACGGGACATTAAAACATGCACAATTTAGCGCGTTATCCTAAAATATTGAGTTTTTGAGTTCTTTTACCAATTCTGGCATACAAATTATAGGAAGGGCGGAGTGCTTAATTTGAAAAAATTGTTTGATGCACTATTCCCAATACAATCCCTATATAAACCTTTAATTTACACTGAAATTTGCCGGTAATTTAATATTTTGTAATAAATGCGAAACTGGTGCCTGGCCTCCAAAATCCCCCACAGTGGAAGCAAGGTTCGGAGCATGGAACTTCAAAGCCAAGTGGAATGTTACCAATCCCATTGTCACGCTTTAGAACTCACGAATGCGTTTGAATAAATTAAAAGAGTTTCCACTCCTTTCTTTCACCTCCCTGGTCTACCACAACCATACAGTAGGCTCTGTACGTTAGCTGCTCCTTATTTAACACAGTGCCCGGCAGAGAGTGAGAGAGTGCAAATAATAGGCTCTGCTGAAGACTTAAAGGAATTGTGTTCAAGTGTCAAATTAGGGCCTGTGCCTTCAGACTAGTGTTTATTCATTGTGTGGACAATCTAATCACGGAGAGCGCTATCTTACTGGGCCAATAACAAGGCAAATTAAATGTTAAGTCAGTAGCTAAAAATATATTCTTTCTTCTGGCTTATTTTTATCACACCTGTCCATAAAATAAAATTAATAAATAATCTGTGGAGAGCCGGAAGGGCATTATCTCTGTAAACTGATATGATATAACACCCTTCTGGTTCTCAACAGACAAAATACAAGGTACAATTCATTGCAGCAAACCGACTTGGTTTCACTTTGTTTACAGGATATATTGGGATTTTACTCAAAATGCTCTTGTGATATCACTCCAATATGACAGGTTTCAAGTGCTCTTACCAACAATGAGATGAAAAAAGAAGAAAAAAACAAAGCAGGTCCGGTAGGGGATGAATCACATTTTGTAAGGCAGCCAAGCTGCACCTGTAATAAGTCATATCTGATTAGTCTGTCTGGTTGTGATGAATCATACATGTATGTATCATGGATATAGACCCTTGGGACATCATTGCCTCATAACCCTTGAACAAGAGCATCACATCACGGAGCTCACCGTATGTGCATGTATGTAGGTGATCCGACACAGCATATTTGATGTATACTCCACTGACAACTGCTCGCTTATACTTAGTAGGTACAGCATACACTATTAAACCAAATTCTTAACTTCAACCATGGACCAAACTCTTGGCATGACCCTATTAACCTAGGGCTAACCTAAAACCAAACTGGAACCCTAACCTTACATCTTTGATGACATAAATCCCACAGCGTTTGTTACCATAGCAAATGTCTGATCATTCCTCAGGTCATTCATTGCCTAACATCAAAACATAACTCTTATGACCTCAATATGATGACTTACCTGGTTGAGCCATTCTGCCCTCTCGATGTCAGGAAAGTATACCTGAAACATAATGAATAGAAGGTAATATATATGTAAGTAAGCATGTTCAATTGATTTTAAGATAAATATTTTCAATGTACAATGTAGAACTACACTTTATACGAAATATATGAAAAATAATATGACACAAAACGTTTTTTTTTTCCACTGAAAGTGATACTGCTGATTTCCAAAGGAAACTTCACAAATTTTGATGCTTTTAGAATGAAAGAAATGTATGCTAATTGCTAAGTGTGTTTTTATAAAGAAGAAGAATACCCGGTTGTACTTGTATCCTAGTGGCCTCTTGCATAAGGGGTAAGCTCTAATGTAATTTCCACTATGCATTTCCTACATTATACATGTATACATACTGTAGATTATATGATCCTGAATAGTTAAAAATGAATTGTTAATTTTCGGAGTTACCCACCTCTTTACCTCTTAAAATGAAATATTTATCTGGGGGAAGATAATGGGAGTAAAATGTACATGTAAATCTATAATATTTTTTCTTTTGTACATACCCACAGAATTCAAGAGTGTGATGTTTGCTGAACTATTTTTCTAAGAAATTTTTCAGCAGTAGAATTAATACAGACTTTCTTGAGCTTGTTAAGCACAGGGGCAGGACATATCTACCACATTCAGTGTACCGGTATAAATAAGTTTTATTTTATAATGGCTTCAAAGGAAGAGTAGGTGGGTGGAATTTAGCTGTGGACAGGTTGCATAGAACTATCAAACTGAAATAACACTTATTCTCTGTTTACAAATAAATGAGAGCTAGATTCGCATGTCAATGCACATCGCATCATCCCCTCCCTATTCCTTCTTTTCTTACCCTTGCTACAGAATTACAGATCAATAATAACACAAATGTTTTCACACTCCACTGATCGCCTTCAGCCATAATCAGTCGACCCTTTTTCAACCTACTGGTACTGCAAAGGAATTGTTGCATTAACTTGCATGCAAGCTCCATTATGATTCCTTATACATGTACTGTATCATGGAATTCCAGATAAAATTTCAAGAGATAACAGTGATCAGTATAAGTTTCCTTTTGTTTCCTTTTCAATATATTTTCTCACAGGTTTAATGTAAAGGTAAAAATTTAGGTAGTTGATTCGACCTTCCATTATTTAAAATTTATATGGTTTCACATAGATTTTGAGAAATTTAAAGTCAGTCTTGAAAGTGAATGACAACCTTGTAAACGTGTGATGAGTGGATCTTACATTTACCTTGAATACCAATTCACTGAATCACTGAATACATTTTTGAATAAAAAGCTTTATCAAATTTCAAATCGCCCAAGTAAAAAATGTAGGTAATGAAAGTTGAGAGACCACTTTCCAAGACAGAAAAAACTCTTTATCTTTAATGGTAATTCTGGTGTACCACGAGTACCATCCTACCATTACCAACCCGACCAAGCTCGACTTTTCTGGAGCATGGCTGATGTTAATATTTAGAATAAGAAATTGGTCTACATTCTTTCTTTCTCGTTCCAAATGACTCTCTTTTCATTCTCCTTCTAGCTTCTCTCTCTCTCTCTGTCCATCTGTTTATTGTTTTTTGCTCAACTTTTGTCCAAGTTTCATAACTCACAAGTTTTCATGCAGATCATTACTAGTACATGTACTAATACTAATAGTATTCATTATTTTATTTTAAAAATTGAGGTTGCTGCTAGTAGCTAGTAGCAGGAACAGGAGAAACGTTGTTTTTATGGAGAGACAGAGCAATGAGTAGTATACAAATATACAAAGCTGTGAGAAAGAATAGTGGGAAATTATTTATCTGAAGAGGGACTGGCATAGTACTATTTTTTCCGAGGCGAATCCCCGAGGAAAATATAGTAGCTATTGCCAGTCCCTCCGAAGATATATAATTTCCACTATTCTTACGAACTAAATGCTTTGTATATTTGTTTTATATCCCTTCTTTACGATCCGAACCAAATTGACACCAATGTTGAAAAATCCCTTTAAAGATCAGTGAATAAGGTCAACGTTAGACTTAATGATTGGCTGGCATATGGGTTTTAACGCTATTAATGACAATGACAATTTATTCTCATGTCAACCTGCGCACAGTTATATTAACGCGCATTTAATGAGATGCGGTAATTGCGCATTACTTTTGATTGAACATGTGATGTCACAATGCTTATCTACCTGAAAATCTCAAAGAGAGCATGCGCTGTTCTGCCAAGGAAAAAATTGTGGAAAATATTCAGAGCTCTGGCAGAGATTTGTTTTTAATAGTGAAATTATACTTTATCACGTGACCACCAATTGACCAATCATCTGTTTAGAAAACTCATGAATATTCATAGAAGGGATATAATTGGGACTATCTCTTGCTTCATGAATGTTTTGAAAAGCCAGGTTTCATTATTGATTTAAAACTGGGACAGTGGAAGAATGGTTATCATAATCCTATTCATATTTGGTTGGCAATGCAATGGTTGGAGCATAATTAATAGCTCCATCATGGTTGGAGTTGGGGATCCAACTATTTATCAAGTCTATTGAGTATTGTTGATACTTGGATCTAGTATTTTAATGCAAAACAGCACCTTTAAAGTTTGTTTAACATTAAATAATAGATTCCAATTAAAATTAGTCTTAAATATAAACAAACATACCCATGACGGCAAATCTCGAACTACACCGACGATGCTATCTCGCTCATTCTCCACAGCTGCCCTGGCCAGCTCGGTCGACCGGGCTTTACGGCGGCTGGCGCGATCTCTCCATACACTGACGATAACAATGAGCAGCAGCCATAATGCACTGAAGCCGAGGTATCCGACAAGCCAAACCATCAACAAAACTCCCAAAATGAAGCCATGCTTTTTGATCACTGATAGCAAATCGGTTCTCTCTTCCACCTTGATATTCCGGACAGGTTCAGTGGTTGTTTCATCTCCCGCCGTTTCTGAATTTCCAGGTACCATCCTGAAGACGAAATTCCGCAGAGTCTCCGCCGCATCTGCAAACAAGAGTGGTAGATGGAATTAATAGAATCTAAAATCGATTGTTGGTAACGCGCGCGCGCTCGATCGTGGGCCGACCGTTTATTATGCGTCAATCAATCACAAAGCTTCTTGTTTACGTTTGGGTGAAAGTGCATAGAGATCCATATCCATCGACAGGCCAAGTAGAGGTGCACCATGGGTGCATACACCATTTACCTCCCTGGTACATGCCGTAGTTGTCGATCTAGGGGAATTCCCTATTCCAATCACAGCTGGACAACCAGAATACCCAATGAATATCGCTTAGGTACTGAGTTTGGCCTTTTTTTGGTGATCATCAAATTCAAAGGCATATTAAAGTTATATAAAACCAAGGCAACAAATTGAGGATAAGAAAAGTAAATATTTGAATGTGAGAATGTGAGAATATGTGGAGTGACTGTCTGACTGATGTCTATATATTATTGAAAGGGCTGCCTGATATAAGTCATATCCCTACTAATTTACCATATACAAAAACTACAAGAAAAATGGTTAACAGGTGCTCTTTTCGCCCCCTCCCCCAAAAAATATTTGAATGTGAGAATGTGAGAATATGTGGAGTGACTGATGTCTATATATTATTGAAAGGGCTGCCTGATATAAGTCATATCCCTACTAATTTACCATATACACAAACTACAAGAAAAATGGTTAACAGGTGCCCTTTTCGCCCACCCCCCCAAAAAAAAAATTATTATTCGTACATTTAATAATATAACTTTGAGTTTCATTATATAGGCTATCCCTTGTTAAGAGATATTGAGAATGATCCTATACAAGTTTTGATTTTACACAACAAAATTGTATTTGAGTTTGAACTTTAATATTTTTACGGGGGTTCTTGCACGAGATGAGTATACATACCATTAATTTTTTTTGTTATTTGTATAAAATGCCAATCATCATCATATATTTTGTTGCTGGTGTATTATTTACCCCCTGAAATGTAAGATGTAAAAAAAGATTTTAAAAAGAAGAGGCATAATGGTTGTAGGGCCTACGTACATTTTTGCTACTATAATTTGGCATTTGTTGCACTCAGTTATCTTTGTTACACAATAATTTTTAATAAATTGTATTCTCTGTCAAAAGAAAAATGAGAATGATCCTACATGTTCGGATTACAATCAATAAACTTGAATTTGAGATTTTTCAGATATTTGGTTTTACTCAAGGTATGCCATATTTGCCAAGGTGACTTTACACCTCCCCTTCCGCGCCTTCCTAATCCCTGGATCCGCTACTAATTTTCTTTGTCCTATTTCAGGTCAGTAATCTGACAGAATAATTACAGACAAAATTATGAGCTAATAATAATCTAATCACACTAAAAACTTGAAAAGCTGCTACTCAAAATAATTACCTATAGCTAGCGAATCCAGCTATATAATATACAACGATATATATAATTTATTTTGTGTATGAGCGCAGGATTAGTTCTCATGCGAAATGGTGGGGGCCCGAGGGCCCAGTGATGGATTCAGAGGGGCGTGGGAGTGAGGTCCCGAAATAAGTTGATAAACTTTGAGGGGCGAAATATGCAGGCAGACAGACTCACTGGCGTACTGATGGGGGGCTTGGGGTGCAGTTGATCCTTCAAATAAAATTCAAACGTGGTTCATTTCTAATTCGATACCAGTGATTAACAAATGTTGCTGAAATGACATTATTTCTGGGATTTGACCCCCAATAAAATTCAAACGTGGTTTATTTCTAATTCGATACCAGTGATTTACAAATGTTGCTGAAATGACATGATTTTTCGGGATTTGACCCCCCAAATAAAATTCAAACGTGGTTTATTTTTAATTCGATACAAATATTGCTAAAATGACATGATTTTCCGGGATTTTTTCTCACTTTTGTATGCGTTTGTTGGAAAATGACTCGTTCCCAAATTTACAGTCGGGCAAAAAAATATGCTTATTTAAAAGAATCCCCCCTCGCTTTTTTTAAAAAGAGGAAAAGAAAGAAAGAATAGCGACCTGCCAGTGTCACCTATATAAGAGGTATCAAAATATGCTCATCTGACCGTAATTTATTGCCTAAAACCCCTGAGCTTCCTGGAGCTCCGCCATCTGGACCCCACGCGTATTAGTAACCTGCCTGCATGTGTCACAAATAATGTGTCACAATAAATTATGCTCATCTGACCGTAATTAAATGCCTAAAACCCCTGAGCTTCCTAGAGCTCTGCCCCCTGGACCCCATCTAAGGCGGGCCCCTGGATGCTCATCTGACCATAATTTATTGCCTAAAACCCCTGAGCTTCTGGGGGCTCTGCCCCCCGTACCCCAAGCCAATTAGTAACCTGCAGGTGTCACAAATAAGGTATAAAAATATGCTCATCTGACCGTAATTATATGCCTAAAAACCCTGTGCTTCCGGGGACTCCGCCCCTGGACCCCATCAGGGGCCCTAAGGCGGGCCCTGAATGCTCATCTGACCATAATTTATTGCCTAAAAGTAAAACCCCTGAGCTTCTCAGGGCTCGGCCCCCTGACCGACGCCTATTAGTAACATGCCTGTGTCACAAATAAGGTATCAAAATATGCTCATCTGACCGTAATTAAATGCCTAAAAACCCTGAGCTTCCGGGGGCTCCGCCCCTGGACCCCGTCAGAGGCCCTATAAGGCGGCCCTGAATGTTCATCTGACCGTAATTAAATGCCTGAAACCCCTGAGCTTCCGGGGGCTCTGCCCCTGGACCCCACCAAGGGCCCTAAGGCGGGTCCCTCGATGCTCATATGATCGTAGTTTATTGCCTAAAACCCTCGAGCTTCATGGGGCTCAGCCCCCTGGACCCCAAGCCAATTAGTAACCTGCAGGTGTCACAAATAAGGTATCAAAAGATGCTCATCTGACCGTAATTAAAAGCCTAAAACCCCTGAGCTTCCGGGGGCTCCGCCCTTTGACCCCCGCCGGGGCTTTGCCCCTGGACCCCACGCCAATTTACGCTCTACTCGCTTGCTATGCTCTACCTGATCGTAAATAATGTAGCCCCCCACTATGAAAAAATTTCCGCGGGGCCTGCATGTAACATGTTAGAGTGGTGGGGATGTGGATTTTTTCTTTCTGCCCCTCGCCCCCAAAAAAAAAAACGTTTTGCTCATTACGCCACTGGACAGACTGTCGGACATAAACAGGGGTAGAATGTTCCTGAACTGCCCAAGAGTGCTATATGGAGCTTGTATAAGAGGTTTATTGATTTATATTTTACCGGGCCTCCGAATGAAAGGAACTGGCCTATAGTTTCAATATCGCTCTTCCCACATCGGCTCCACTCTATTTTGAATACTTTACCACGCTGTACTGGAGATTCAAGGTGGACAAAATAATAGGCCATTTTCGTAATGTTATCAAATTTAATGCACAAATCTTAATTCGTTTCAAATTATTCCAATCACCTGTTATGAATAATTGTATTTCAATAGTCGAATGCGAATTGCATACATTACGTGTTGTAGGACAAGCCATGGTGTGTGTCCTACCAAGGAGGTAGGATTAATAATTGGAAACGAGGCACTTAACAAAGATTAATTGTGTGCATTAAATTTGATTACATTACGAAAATTGAGCGTACTGAGTGAAAGTAACATTTGTGTCTATATATCTTTCAACAGAGAGGTCGCTCTGCAAAACGACAAGCTCCGTAAATGTTGGAGACAATGATGTTCAAGGACTAGTTTAGAACAAGTCTATCTCAGTATTACTTTTTAAATTTGCTAAATCGCTATTTTTTATATTGCACATTACACATCTTTCTTGCGTGTCCTTCATATTGGCGTATCTATCATAGGGTGTGGTCGACGTATGCCCCTGGCCCCGGCCCCCGTCTATAGGCAGTCACTGTTTTAGAAGATTTTAGTTGGGGGCTGGGGTTCTTGCTATCATTTTCAGAGTGTGCCTCTCTTAAATTCATTTATTGTCACGTGCCTATAATATGGCTCATATGACTATGCCAATGGCAGTTCAAATACACTTCACCCACTCCCCTTTAGCAATTTCTCAACAACGGTTAATCAAAGCGAAAGAACGATATCAAATTAGCTTCAAAAATGTTTGTATTTACATTCCAAAGATGAATAATACATACTTAACATTATTTTCTCATCCGTGCTTTAATAAGGTCTAAATGATATTTGATAGTTGTCTTTGTTTATCACAAAGCAAATATTTACAGATAGGCTGCGGACCTACAAAATATGATGCGTTAATACCCCTTTTCGTAAAACCGAGTGCATAATCATTAAGACCTTAACATTAATGTTATATTATGCATAGCATAATATTTGACCTAAAAAGAAATACCCCTCTTCAAGTAATAGAAGCCTTGGGTCTTAACACTGTCTTTACCTGCTTCGGTCGACAAATGGAACAAAAAGTGGGCCACCACTGTCATTTTTGTCACACGTACAATGGGTATAACTATGTGAAATATACCACAAAACAGTGTGACCGTCTATTGGATTTCAATGAGTGGTGAACTTAAATAGGTAAAGTCCCGAATATTTAGTGGTCAATAAAAATGATATCAATGTAGAGATTACCACGGCAATCATAATTCAAATCAAAACCGCGTATAACTTGTATATTGGAAATTACACAGACGAATGATTTTAATCAGATCACTTCAATCTCTTCCAATATTTTCACAGCTACAGCAAACTTCTGATTTACGTACCTTTTTCAATTTTATGCCGAATTGCTCCTGCTATGATATTTGACACCAACCGCACTCTGTTTTCCAATATATGAGAATCTATTTTCATTTTAGTACAACGACAAATCTAAGAAAATGTAATTCACTACACCACGTTGCTTTCCTTACTGGAAGCAACATACAGAGAAAATAATCTTGGTTACGATACGACATTTGCGTTTCCGTTTATATTTCCGTTTATATTTTAAATCTGAACTTGTGAAACGTTCTATGACTGGCGTTAAAATTGTGGCAATGAAACTAACGGAAAATCCGATATCTAAATGAAGAGTAAAGGTTGCATGTAGCGTTTTACTTAGATTCCTGATGGGAAAAACGGTGATTATTTTTAACATAATATGTCCCTGGTATTAGTTACCGTACTCAGTGGCGTATAGCGGGTGTCCAGACATTGAGAGGGCACTAGTATCATGGTGGGGGTGGCACCGTTACTCAGTGGATGAAATGTGAATTATCATCAAGGCCACTGATTAGGGTGCATGGAAGAGGGTCATATCATCTTCTTCACGTTCCCTTTTCTCCTCTTCCTTTCTCTCTCGTTTTTTCCTTCTGTTTCAGTCATAATTATGATGGGGGAGGTGCCCCCGTGCCCCCGTGCCCCAAGTAAATACGCCACTGAGTGTATAGTGTGTATGTATTTTGAGCTCACTAGAGTTGGTATTGAAGTTTGTAATCGAAGTGTCAGGTTTCAACTGCATTCAATCATTGTCCTAGTCACATTCAAGGGCGTATTCGCGAGTGGTAAACGGAAAGGAGACCTCTACACATCTTACTTAGCACTGATACCGTATCTATACGGGGTTGGGGAGGGCACGGCCCCGGGGTGGGACTGTCCCCCTCAAACTAAATGGCGAAAAGGGACATAACGGAGAGAGAGAGGGGAGAAATGAAGGGAGTGACACACACCCTCCATCACCGGTGGCCTTCTTGAGTCATACAGGTGCCCCCCTATCTGAGTACCCCCTCGATAGTTGGACCCACACTACGCCCACTACCCCGAGAGTAATGGCAGCCGCCTCTCGCCTGAATACCCACTTTTCAGTTGACATGGGCATCACTTTGAATTGTATTGCAAACAAAATTGATTCTGTCTTTTTTGTAATGATATGGTAAAACTTATCATGGAGTAAACAATCATGTGATATATCCATTGTTACCCCTAAAGGGATGGGGTGGGGGGTCTGCAGCACATGGTGTTAACACGGTTATTCCACTGATGAAGGGGTGGGATCTACATTGTCCATACAATGAAACTGGCCCAAGAAAGAATTCAGCATTACTTTTAATAAAACGCAAATGCCTATTGTCTCCCTAAAACTAATATTTACATTCTGGATGGTCCTTTTGTCATCTCGATTTTGCAAACTACAATTAATAATATTTCAGGGCAATCTCTTTGTCAAAAATGCTGGGATCCAAAAAAGAAAGCATAACAAAAACTAACATCAACCATTTCACAGTAATTACGTACTACGTCGATGGCCTTGAGTATTATGCATATGCATGCATTGAATCCTGTTATGATCGAATCACGTGCACAATGTATTTTTTTTAGGGTTAGGGGTAGTCATATAGGTGACATTCAGTTTCTCAATTGTGCTCATTTCAGTCATGGATTCAAGTAGGCCCTAATCGTAGAATTAACTACATCAACATGATCAAGAAAAGTTGTAACATATTTGAAAATCAGATAAGAACTTTTTCTTTTAAATCTTGATTAAGTTTGAGTCTTGTAGATACGTATAAATATTTTTCATGCAGGCAGGTATTACAGAGTGCCCTCAATCCTATAAAAGGCGAACACGTATACAATACACACCTATAACACCCCTCTTTTGTGCCCATACACGAGATGGAGAAGGTATTTGTCACATTTAATTTCAAGTGGTAAAAGATTCCCCATCCACCAAATCGGTTATTTACGTTTGGATTGTTGACCATCCAGAGTGTTGATAAAAGATATGGCTCACCATTTTCAAGTCCCCATTATTCCGGGGGCCTTCAAATAGGGGAGGGGGCGTACCTATGTTTGATGCACGCACTACTGGGTCTGATCTTCATTTTATTGAGAGAAGAATATTACAGAAGGAGCACAGACAATCTGTATTTACTGGGTATACCTATAGTTGTTATTGTGCTATACAAAATATACACAGGAAGACTATAATACAATACAACAGATGCAGTGAGGCAAATTTACCTTCAAAGTAGGCTAAGGGTTATCAAGGATTCTAAATTTTGTTGCAATGCACTCTGTTGAGAAAGAGGACGGTTAAAGGTATTCCATAAACATACGAATTGTATCAAATATTCTCCAAGTAATCATTATAACAAATGTATCAACGAAGTTTTTAGACCCAGCATGGATACAAAATATAAACAAAATATAATTTTCGTTTTGTTTTAGACAGACGCACGGAGCAAAGACAAAATGCAGGTATTCGTGATAGTTATGATGTTTTGCGGTTCGCCTATCTGCATACTATAATGATAAAGGCGCTTTGTGGCTTCGCAATTATTTTGACCAATGCCATTGTGTTCCAACAGGTGTTGTGCTCAACAAATTTTCAAAATTGATTGTAAATAATTCTTACCAGATGATTTTTTTTTCCATTTTTGAAGACCTTCGTGAAAGGGCTCTCAAATTTTGTAAACAAATAAAATTGACCGAAAACTGAAAATTCAGAGAATCCGGCAGGTGATATTTTGATCCAAAATCCGAAAAATGACAAAAAGAACGTTCTGAATATTAATATTTTGATATCACGAAAGTTATGTAAATTTCATATTGGCGTAGATCACCTGACTGCTAAGGAAAATGTTCAAATTTTTGTAAACTAAAGTATGATTATTGATTTTCCATTCTCTCTTTCATGACCTTCCCCTATATATAGGGGCTTTAATCAAGAAATAGTGGTATGTTGTTTTTCCGTCCAATACAAAGATCCTGTTCATCAACAGAATTATGAAATATTATTATCAAAGACACTGTGTGTATAGGAGCAACAGGGAGAGTTGTCCAACAATAGAAAGTTACCATGATACTGATCTAAAATTTATAAAGTGATAACTTTCTCATTGATGACCTAATTTCCTTCCATTTTATGAATCTCTTGACCTTTTCTAAATACATTTCTTCTGAGCAACAAACAAGGTAGATTTACAAGTTTAGGACCAAGTTGCATTATTTGGCGAAAAATAACTTTTATGAAGGAAACCAGCGGTGGTGGCGCGCGTAACAAGGGACAAATAATGGGGGAGGGGGAAGGCACTGAATGCAATGAAATGGCGAGGGTGAGAGGAGGGGCATGTCACCATGACGTCATCTTCTCTCATTCTTTTCAACATCTCCCATTTCTCCCTCTCCCTCTCTTTCTCTCACTTTCCCACCCCTCTCTCTTTCTCTCTCTCGCTCACCCTCTCTCTAACCCCTTTCTTAATTTCCCCTCATCCCTTGGGATGCATTTGCCCTCCACCCCCACCTTTACACAGCTTAACATAATTTATGCCCATCTTGAATATAGGAAGTGTGACAGGAAGAAATAAAACAAAAATGAGTGAAAGGACAGAATCTATAGCCCACATGACCTATAACTATGATGTTAGAATAAAAACGAAACATTACAACAAAACAATAATCTGCATGTCTATTCGTGATCAATATTATAAAAATCTGATAGAGACCATAGCCTACCCACACCCTCTTTGACGCACAATGTACGGAGGAGACAGGGTATTGTGTGTGTGACAACAATTTCGTCACATAATTAAACCAACACACAATGTAATGTAATGAAAAATAACCTTATATTGTGAAAAGAAAATCTAATAAGCGGTCAATAATCCCCCCCCCCTCCCGACAAAGGGCAAGGGCACAACTAATAGTAGAAATGGCACCCATGATCAACCGGGGGAAATGAAAATATTCAGATACAGTGAGTTTTTAGGGATGGATAAAAGGCCTGTAAAACCAAGGGGTTCTGGGGGTTCGACCAACCGCAAACAATAAACAGTTATGATTTATGTCATATTTCCCCTTTTTCCAGTGATAAGGGATCACCAGATGTGAGGACTGTTTCCCCCATTTATTTTTTTATTTTTGCTTTTTCATCAGACATTTTTAGTGGAAAGAGATTCCCAAAGATGTGAGGATGTGTTTCCCCCTCAAATTGAAAAAAAGTGATTAAATGGGACTGGGATACAATAATGTGGTTAATAGAGAGCATGGCCTGAGAAATCGCGCTTACAGAAAACGGGAGGGTGTAAAGGCCAAGTTGTCAACTTGCATTCACAACTATTAACCATTGCCTCGTGTGTAGGCCCCAAAAGCTAAATTTGTAACTGAAATCCCATCGGGCAATTTCCCAAGCGGAAGGATGTATACCAATTCTCTCAAAATTTCTTCAAAATAAACTTAATTTCCTACATTTAGCCGGCTTTGGAACCCCTATATAGATCCCAGTGTAATGAGAATATGAGTCACTGGATACAATTAACAATCTGCTATTAAAGGTATAGTATAGAAACACAATATTAAAGCCTAGTAATATAATGTCTTTATCTTTCTAAACATTTCCAATAAGCTCAAATATAAAAATTATTAAAAAATACGGGAAATTTTGTAGTCTGTGACTTTCAACTATAATGGCTAACAAACTACTTTTACATGTTGAACTATGTTCATTATCTTGGCAAGAAAATTCATTTTCAAAATAAGTTCTCATAAAGTTAATTTCCAATGCACTGTGATAATGAATAAAGCGTCGAGAAAGCTACAGATATCACATCACTTAACATTTCAAGATAATTATCATTATTGTTTCAACCCATTTTAATTGGAGAGAATAGAGTTTTTAGGAAAAGGAAGTTACATTTTGAATTGATTTTGGATATTGGCGTCTTGTTTTAGGACAGGAAATTCGATGAGACGTTTCTTGGATTTGATGACCAGAGGATCTCGTTTGTCGATGCCAATAAACACGAAACTTGTCAGCTATATTTCGGTTTGTCGAGGCCTATATAAGAAATGATTTAAGTATAGTCCATAGATTCTTATATTACAAATAAAACAATTATAATTTACTAGTGTCACTCTTATCTAGAGGATTTGAAACTATATGTTATTATTAATCCGTTAGTAACTCCCTTGGCGAGATTACAATGACCATTATTGTGACTTCCAACTCCTTCCATGCAGCAACTGGCACACAGGTTATTTGTCGAGGTGCCAATTACAAACAAAAACAACAACATAATTATCTCGGATTGATTTCAAATTCGTAAGGCTAATTATGAACCTTTCAAGTAGTCTTGTTTATTAAGGCCTATATAAACAAAATAAATTGGAAGTCTTGTTTTTTTATGGCGAATACAAAACTTTTCAAGTATCACTCAGTTTGTTTATATAGACCTACAAACTAAACGTTTCAAGTATATCGCGGTTTGTCTAAGCCTGTAGTTTGCAAGTATATCAGTTTGTTAAGGCCTATACACACATAGGCTACAAAACAGAATACACGTTCTTGTTTTCCTTGTTTATATTTTCGATTGCATAACTATTTTGTTTTCTGACTACTATGATACCCTTATCGTACAAGAATGTGGACAAGATAAAAAGAGACAAGTTCTATCACCAAAAAAAAAAAAAAAAAAGATGTAATAATGACATTGATGAATATACTGTAGTTTATAGATAATTCTCTGAAGTTTCACTGCAACAAACATAATATACCCGACTTCAAATATCTGACTCTTACTACAGCTGTATGCATGATGCAGTATGGAATTATCTGGTTGGATTCCCAGTCCAGTGTATGAGATTAATAAGGACAGTTTAAAAGAGCAGCAATCGGATTATCAAAAGAGCTTAACTGCAGGTTAATGGCTACAGGGATTTTGCAGTGCTAATGACTCACACGAATATCCGATAGTTTGTGTTGACCTCACTGGAAATACTTTTATTAGACAATCACCCCTGTCATATTTAATCATACTAATGTGAACTCCAAAGTATGAATCGAAATTTTTCCACAAGATTCGCATAATAATTCCGGGAAAACTTTATTGAATAATTTTAGTACAGCCTTTATCTATATATAGTCAGTAATTTTCTATCATCTGAACTTGAAAACCTATCTAATGTATGAATTCCTTAGTTAAGATGTAGTGTATTTCACAATCTGATGTAATTAACGCTGTTTAATTATATCTAATTCTGTTTAATTATTTTCGTTCTCTGTAACTTCTGTGTACTTTCATAATGTTTAATGTATCTACCTTGTTAGGCGCCTTGAGCTTTCCTTGGGGTGGATAATAATTATGCGCATTATAAATTTTGTTATTATTATTATGGTAAATTGAATTGTAAAATATATTGTTGAATACACAATGATGTGATGTGTTTATCACACTTATTTTCAAAGCAATTACTGGCCTACATCAATCTGTAATGTTACCTTTACATAGGCCCACTCGCTGCATTAGGCAAGTCGCCAATTCTGTATTTGCTTGCTAATTATAGACCATACATTTTTGGATATCATTGATAACAATTGGGGGCCTACCAACAACAGCCAATATATTGCTAATGCGGCTAAAAATACAATTCCTCGAGCGTTTCGAGCCCTGGCTGAAAGTTCTTTGTACATGTACGTCGTAATAAACAATATAACACTTTACATGTAGTTGGGGGTGGGGATGTCAAGCAACATTGCCGTTAAGCAAAATTGTCAACAAACGAACATTATATGATAACGACCATCAAATATGACATTATAGATATTACAATTTGCAACGTAGATAGGTTTACAAAAAATCTATGAATCTTCGGATGTACATTTTTAATGGTAAATCTCAATTCATGCATGTAAATAATGCATGTGTGTGTGTGGGGGCGGTTGACATTTACTAACTGTCTAAAGGCTATACTGCCTGAGTACTCAGAGTCAGAACAGTACAAGGCGAATATCATGACAAATGAGATGATAGATAAAATATTCGTAGTGCCTATTTCAAAATGTTGATAAGCACTTACCTTCATAAATTGTAGCCCACATTCTTCCGATTGACGTCCAGAACTTTTTCCCGATTTCAGGCTTCATCTTTTTTCCGAAATTGATATCAGGGCTTAGCTTCTTAACAAAGTCCGAAGACGAAAATTGGCGGTTAAATTTCGGCATTGATAGTCTTTTGGATGCTCGCTTCGTCGACATTTTGCTGTCTGAATTATTATTCATCTTGAAGGAGAAAAGCAAATTCTTCTTTACTGCAAATTATTTGTAATGCAAGTCGATAATCTTGGTTATTTCAATAGATCAGAACTAAACGTCTTCATTTGATGACACGGCTAGGAGTCGACACTTTGATAAATTATGATGATCATCAGTCTTTCAGATAATATCAATCTTGAATTGTAAACAAAGGCGACTTAATACAATAAAACCTCAAACATGAAACCGGAAGGATAATTATTTGTTTGTTTAGGTTTGCTGTACGTGTTTTTTAATGTGAGCAAGAGCCTTCATGGTTTTCAGTCGCCTCACCGTCTTGAATGCATGTTGGTGTGATTCACAGATTTTCTGTCTCAGAATTTCCGGCCAGGGATCTGATGGGAAGATTACGCAACAGCTAAGCTAAAGACCTTCGTTTTGGCAGGTTCTTGGAGGCTCGACTAAACCGAGCAGGAATTCAGCTGTTTTAATCACCGATCTCAAGAGAGTGTGAAATCCTTAAAACCAAGACGAGTCATATATCCACAGGGTTCAACATTATTCAAGTGTAATGCTGTTTTAAGCCGACAGCCAGCGATTATCGGGTGTGCCCTGTATCACGTGACAAATTTGTGAACAAAATATTAAACCACATGTCGTCTGCTACAACCCCTGACACTCCCTTATACGCTATGTCGTGACTCTATGATGAGATTGTAGTTTAGTCGGTGCAGTCATAAGCAGCTATGAATACCACAATGATATTTTTTGTAATCGCTCTTATTTGATATCTAGAGCGACAGTGGTTTTAAATGAAACCAAGTTTTGAATGATTTCAATAGTCGAGGCTTCTCTTCTCTCAAACTAGTTCAGAGTCCGAATCAAAGATCCGTGATAATGTAAAGTTTTAGCCAACTTGCTTTTTGTGTTGATAATCCGACGTGCAATTCTAAAGTTGACCAGTCTCTGCTAGGAAGTTGATCGCATGCATGCAGGTCGACCTACCCACATGAACTTCTCGCTATGATCTCGGAAAGTTATGAAAATTCCTTTTCGTACGTTGTCTGCCACGAGACACTGTGCTGTTAACCTCTAAACCTCTGAAACCTCTCCAAAATATTTTCCTGAAGGAAATTGACTGTTAAATTTGCGTTGGTTGGCTATACGTAGGCGTGATGTTAACTTATAGACCTAGGCTGGTCTGTGCAAATAGTATGCTCGAAGGATCGTGTGCTAAAATCACTGCACAGGGCGATTGTAAACACAAATACGAACACATATGCCTGAATTATCCGTCTGATAGAAATCCCTTTATGACAGCTTAGGCATTCCAAAGGTATTTCACGGTTCTGTTCTCCAACAACAAAAATTATCAACTGGAACTTGGTCAAAAAGGTGAACACATGCCTAAAATATCCGTCTGATAGAAATCCCTTAATGACAGTTTAGGTATTCCAAAGGTATTCACGGTTCTGAATTCCAACAACAAAAATTATCAACTGGAACGTGGTCAAAAAGGTGAACTGTTATTGCTGAATAATATGATTTTGATCGAATCGTAAAGTATCGCTCATAAAAATATCAAGGGTTAAGAAAAGTCCACAGTCATGTTGAAAACAGTCGCACGGGATGAATTATTTTGATATATCCTCTGATATTTCAGTCAAAACGAGTCAGAAGAATTGATGTAGGTTCACTTTGAGTTTACAGTCTTCTCGAGTCCATGGCTGTGCGATCATCTGGAAACATATTCCAGTTTACAGGTGTTTTGTAACAGATTACAGGCGATCGAAGCTATAAAAAAAAGTTTCCTATACATAGTTTAAGTGGGCTCAAGACTTCTTCCCAAAATAGCAAGATGCACTGTCTTCTACTGCTTTATAGTCGGCTGCTTAGTCGCAATCCATTTTGGCGACAGACGTTGATGAATTTACTCAGACTAGTTGTATATAATTATATATACCTCTGTTGAACAAAATATTATGAACATAATAATGTCAAATTCCTCTGCAATGTCTTTCAGTGTGAAGTTACAGCCTGTTATACATGCATTCCACAGCTGATTCAATATTGTTGGTTTATTCGCTTGAGTGGTTTTGTAAATATCGCTAGCGCACGACACTTCAAAACAATATTCGATTGGGTTTTGTATCAGAAACTGCTCAAGCGTAATTTCTCAACCTTCCTTTTATGTCGCAAATCAGAGGGACCTGGAATATTATTGCCTTCAGGAATGCGAGTGCGTGGGATGGCCCAAATTGAGTTTGGTAGATCAAAATGATATTTTACGATATTTTATGATAGTCAGTGGCGTAGCTATAGGAGGGCACCTCGAATGGCGGGAAAAGGTTAGAGAGAGAGAGAGAGAGAGAGAGAGAGAGAGAGAGAGAGAGAGAGAGAGAGAGAGAGAGAGAGAGAGAGAGGAGAGGGAGAGAGAGACAGAGAGAGACAGAGAGAGAGACAGAGAGATAAAGGAAGGAGGAAGTGAGGGAGAGAGAGAGAGAGAGAGAGAGAAAGAAAGAGAGGAAGGAGGAGGAAGTGAGAGAGAGAGAGGGGGGAAGCAACATAAGATGACTGCACCCTTTCGTATAACCTCACCCGCACTCAACGACCTTGTTCTTTCACATTTAAACCACCTAGTATATCGGGGGCCCACCCCCACCCCACTCCCCTCCTCAGTGGTCGGACCGTCACGCTACGCCTCTGCATCTAGTCAAGTTCACCACGCTACAATGAGTGTTTACATGGCAGGGTTTGTCTCAGAATTGATATCAGAAGACAAACAAGATGACTTGACTTAACCTCAATTGAAGTTCAGAGGTATATCATGTGTTATAGGTTCATGCATGGTAATATATCTGCCTGTCTGGGGGACGTAGGCAAGTTTAAAAGCTTATTAAATGGTAAACAAAATAACAAAATACACTGCGAAATGCAAGATAACGATTTTGCATTTTGTCGGAAAAGGTCACATTAAACTCGGAGCTAATGACATAACTTACTCTTCATAAATAATATGAAAGAGTTTTATATTCTATGATTCTATGATTCTATGAAGTCACGTTATTCTATAGAGTCAAGGATTACGACCTAACCCGGCCTGCAAATTAATGAACGATCTGTAACAAAATGTTATGATAAATGTTTATGTGATACGATATAATCATGTAAGTTTTCTCTTTTTAGTGCTAATCATTTAAGTATTAATGCGTCTCCCTCCGCCTCGCTCATTATTTTTGTAATTAGACTTCTTTTTCTATCTCTCCTTCTCTTCCTCATTTTCTTTCCCTTTTCCCACCCTCTCTTACCCATTCTCTCTCTCATGGGTCTCTTAATTCGATCGGTCCTTAGACAGGACTGGACTTGACCCCCTTTCTTTGTGATCGAGAGAGGTGGAGACATTGGAGCTGCATCAGATTCAGTGTCTTGAACCGATATTGTAGAAGCGCTATGGATAATCTGTCGTTCCTTTTCCCGTCACATCGTCTCTGTCCCTCTTTCATGTTTGCACTTCGATCATTGTATTGAAGAGCTGAAGGTGCATATGTATGATCATGTTACTAACCAATCAATCACAATTTAGCAGCCGACATGATAATGAAATGAGAGGAAAAGGGCCTGATTTGGGAGATTTTATTATCATGTAGCTACACGTACGCGCTGTTTAAATCCAGTCACATTAGAACGATTTGCAAATGATCGCAAAGATTGCGAACATTACAATGACGCATTACGGAATCCCAATTTGATTTTTATGGTATGTACGAAAATCAGTATTGATATTGCTCGATATTTCGAAAGTGTTTACGACCGCGTAAATTTTTAGTGACACTTCACATTTTTGCAACTGAACACTGCACTACTTTGATCAAACAGAATCGGGTGCAGTTACCTCGATCAGTCGATCCTCTGGTTCAGTACATGTTACAAAACATACAAGATGAGTAAATGACTCTTATAAACGATGTGTATTAGACAATAGCTGTTCCTTCTCAGCTTGTTCGTAATCCTTGATTCTCTCCCTCTCTCTCTCTCTCTCTTTCTCTCTCACTTTCCCTTTGCATAACTCCTCAGAATCATTCTAATTGACACACTCAAATTCTTGTATACGTTATATTTATATAATGGTATTTTATAACTGCTTTTTAAAGTCGATTCCAAATTGTAAAATATATGTTTCTGTGTAGTAACCCCTTCAACTCAAATGTAATAATGTTAATTCAGGCGTTAAGGCTTTTATCATTGCCTATTTCCAAAATATAAGTGTCCCCTATATTTTTCGATTGTTTGGTTACTCAACATTATATATCTGTTTATCTGTTACCATAACCCTATAGCAGTTTATTAATTTGACGATCTTGACCATTACTTTCTCTCAGTTTATTTTGGTATTGTATTGATTGAAATGTATTATTTTTTCATCTTTATTGCCATCTTGTACTTGTTATACCTGTCTGTTTTGCTCACTATTGAATATTTACTGTATCTATACGTTTATTGTATTACTTGTAAACATAATCAGTTTTGGTCCTTGGACCTTTGAATCATGTATATTTATATGTCTTTTTAAACCGAAATAAATAAATATAAATAAATAAATAAATATCATCGAGGATCATAATACGTGTATGTAAATATGTCACTACAAGCATAGGCCATAAATATTTTATCCTGGTGACTCGACATATGCTCCTGCGACAGTTGCTCCAGGCTTTATTTCGCCAAAGGTATAGGTTAGGCAGGGGCGGCCGAGCGACTTCCAAAGTGGGGGGGGGGGCACCAACGAAAAAAGGGCTCTTTCTGGAAAAAGGGCACCTACAAAGAGAAATATCAAAGCGAAAATATACAATATTGTTAAGATTAGTATATACCCCTACATTGATTTCTATATTAATTGTGTTTCTCTTTATACATCTACAAGATATTGCTTAAGCATCATACTTTGCAGATTGGTGTGATGGTCTGAATATTCATTTGCGAGCGAGGACAAATTTTAAGATTTGTGAGGTCTCAGTGCGAAAAATTACATCTTATAAAGAGAAAAAAACCCAATCCTGATGGGGTTATAATAACATTCTCATAACGGAAGACTGAGAAGGCCTTTGATATTACATAATTATATCATCTATAAATGCGAGCGAACTTTGGGGGAAATTGCTCTTAGTCCCTTTAAATTAGGGGCAAGTTTAATGATGAGAGGAAAAGGGGACCCTTATTGAAAGGGATAAGACACTTATTAGAAAAGAAAAGGAGCACATGTCAAAGTACAAAGGGTAGTTATCAGAGGTGAAAATGGGGCACTTCTTACACCTGAAAAGAGGCACTCACGAGGGATGAAAAAGGGCACTTATGAGAATGGGAAATGGGCATTTGTCGACGGAAAAGGGGCACCCATCAGATTTTGATAGGGCCATTTATAAGAGGTAAAAAGGGGCATTTATGAAAATGGGATAGGTCCCTCATTACAAAGGAAAAGGGGCACGTATCCTTGTTAAAAGGGAAAATATCAGAGGTGAAAAGGGGCATTTATCGCTTTTGAAAAGGGGCACTGACCAAATATGAGAAGGGGAACTTATGCGAATGTAAAAGGGGCACTTATAATAAAGGAAAATGTGCATTTGTTGAATGAAAAGGAGCACCGATCAGATTTTAATAGGGGCAGTTATCGGAGGTGAAAGGGGGCTTTTATGAGAAGGGGGAAGTGGCTCTTATTCAAAAGAAAAAGAGACACATGTTAAAATAAACGGGACACTTATCAGACTCTGAGATGAAAAGGGGAAGGAGCTCTTTTTTTTAATGGAGGCACTTATCATAAGGAAAAGGGGCATATGTGAAAATAAAAGGTGCTCTTATCCGAGTTTAAAAAGGGGTAGTTATTAAAAGGGGAAGGGGCACTTTTTACAAAGGAAAAGGGGCAGTTGTCAAAGTAAAAGGGGCACCTCTCAGATTTGAATAGGGCAATTATCAGAGGTGAAACGGGGAAGGGGCACTTGTCAAATTTACAAGGAGCACTCTTCCTATGTAAAAAGGGGCCATTTTGGGGTATTTGAAAAAGTTGGGGGTACTGTGTCCCCTGCCCCGGGAGCCTCTGGGGTAAGGGTTGCAGTTGGGGTTAACGGTTAGGGTTAGTTACAGTGTTAGATCCCGAGTTGAAGTTCAGAATTCGGCGAGTGTACTAAATTGAAGAGGAGCAATTGTCACAGGAGCAATTGTCACTGGAGCTATCCTATTCCTACAACCTTCAGTCTACGTAGATAAAAAAGGAAGAAAAAAGGAAGAAAAAAAGAAGAAAAAACAAGAAAAAACAAAGAAAAAAAAACGAAATATACTTGTAGTATGGCAATTAAGTATTAGAAATCGGAAAGACAATATGCATACCTTAATTCGATGGGTTGTGTGACCTTAGCGGCTTTAGAACAATTAAGGGGTAGTGTTAGTGGCGTAGCCTGCCGGTCTAGGCATTGAGGGGGTTACTTGTCTTATACTCGGGGGTTGACATGCGAATTAACAAGGCTATTGAATATTCTCTTTTTCCCTTTTCTTTTGTTTTGCAATTTTATTGAAAGGAATCACAGATGAAGTATAGGTTTTATTAAGTATACATGTTTAGTCGAGATTACATACAAGATTACAAATCATTTCTGCTTTCATCAGCAAAAATACCTCATTAAACCACATTAAACTTACGTAGTCAAAGTAAGCAAACATTCTTTTGTGACTGTTAGAATTCTGTTTATTACATATTTAAAAAAACATGAATTTATATCCAATGTATTAATGTTCACAAAATCAAGTTTATAAATAATATATTAAAAATAATACTGAATAGCATTCTCTATTTAATTAACCTCCTGGCCCTTTTAGGGTTAAAACACTTCTCAAAGTGGTTTACACACATTGTTATTACAGGCATTAGATTCACACACATTGTGTACACTATCTCCACTCCCTTGGGGAATATTCCTACCAAATGATCATTGTATTAAAGGTCATAAGGCAAATTCAAACATAATAGCTTTTAGCAAACTACCAGGTCTCCATTTCTCCTAGGTATGGAAAGGTAATTGCAAATTGATATCTTGGCAAAAATTTTTTTTTAGTGCTGTCCTGGGGCTTGAACCTACAACTTTTGCATCCACGGTCAAATGATCAAACCACTTGAATGACTACATGTATAACACCTTAATATTTAAAATACATGTATATATAGAAGAAATCAAAATACAATGACAGATGAATACACATCTCTAACCTTTCAAAACAGCCAGAGTGTAAACAAAAGAGGTACATGAAATTTTGGATGGAAGCCGTTCAAAACAGATATTGCGAATGAGAAATTGCAGCAGCTCTACACAGTAGACTGAAACAAGCTCACTTTACATATATTCTTAGACAACTATTCCCCTGAGCTACTACCTGTATAGAATAAGCACCCACAGAACATATTCCCCAAGAGACCTACCCCTTTAGACAACCATCACCTCAGACAATTACCCAGGACAACAACAATAATAATAACTAGAAAAGTCAACGCAAAGCGTAGCATCCCCTCGCAGGGTACAAATGGCCTAGATACGTCAGAACAAGTTACATTCATTAGACTATACTATTATATTACTAGGCAAGGAATTTAACCACATTTTCACATATATAATTAGGTGTTTTTGCATATTTAATGAGCGATGATCTTTCACCTTTGACCTACATACTCCGAAATCGAACTTAGGCTGTGTTTTGATACCATGTACCTTCATATAAAATTTCATTAAAATCCGTCAAACATTACTAAAGTTATCGATCGAAAACCAGATGTGTATTTTTACGCATATTAAATGAGCTATGACCTTTGACCTACATACTCCGAAATCGAACTAAGCCTGTGTTTTGATACCATGTACCTTCATATCAAATTTCATTAAAATCCGTCAAACATTATTAAAGATAAAGGCCAGTTCTGGTCATGCGATTGCATTGCATTGCATCAGAAAAGGTTGATCATCTAGCATATAAGTATTGGTGTTTACTGCAAGGTTCTGGAATCATCAAAATGATAAGAAATTTGGCCCAGTCTTGGTAAAGTTACAAGCACTGTACACAGAAAGATGTATATAGGACTACACGACCACATGCGCGATATCTATTTGGTCCCAATAGATATAATAATTTACCAAATATATCAATTAGTAGGCGGTTTCCCGACTTTCCCGGCAAGATTTGTATCATCACGTATTAGTCAAAACATATTCTTTCACACGATTGGTAATGAGAGCTTCCATTTAATTTTTTTGAGAGAGGGGCGTTTTCAAAACTGGTCTTTACCTTTAAAGTTATCGAACGGAAACCAGATTCGCATATTTATTAAATGTATATATATATATATTGAATTAGTGATAAGGTTTTGTAGCAATCATGACATGGCAATTCAGATCAGATGGTGTCCAAGGTTTTAATTCATGTACTTATTTTGCTCCAATGTACGAAGGTCGAGAGGGAGATTTCTTGTTTTTTGTTGTTTACATTTTGAAATACCCAACACTTCTTGACACAAGAGAGGTCCAGGGATGGGCAAGCAGACCTTAACTAGGGTATGGGAGTGTGAATGGGAGTGTGTATAAGAGTGTGAATGTGAGTGTTTATGAGAGTGTCCATGGTACAGGAGCATGAATAGGAGCGTTTATATGAGTGAGAATATGAGTTTTCAGTGTAGTGATGTGTGTGCGGGCGAATATGTGGGCGAATATGAGAGCAGTTTGTTAAGAACGTGTCTGAGAGTGTGTAAGAGCAAAAGGCCTGCTTGCTCATCCTTTGATCCACTCTTGTGTCACCTCACAAAATATATTTTAAACCTAACTTAATTTTGTCTGTTATTGCCTTAGTCATATTGGTTATGAATTTTGTTGTATACTGTATATTATACTTTGTGAGAATATTAAACCACATTTGTATGTATTATTGCCAATGTAAATTGTACATAATTCAGCCATTTGGCTGCGAAGTGCAATTATAATAAAACCTTTTCAATCAAATAATGAGCTATGACCTTTGACCTACGTAATCGGAAATTGAACTTAGGCTGTGTTTTGATACCATGTACCTTATATCAAATTTAATTAAAATTCGTCAAACATTATTAAAGTTATCGAACGGAAACCAGATTCGCATATTTAATGAGCTATGACCTTTGACCTACATACTCCGAAATTGAACTTAGCCTGTATTTTGATACCATGTACCTTCATATCAAATTTCATGAAAATCCGTCAAAAAAATTACTAAAGTTATCGATCTGAAACCAAATTTGTTACGAACGGAAGGAAGGAAGAACGGAAACACGGAAGGAAGGACGGACAGCAGCGTTTCTATATCCACTCCGACTTCGTCGGCGAGGGGATAATAACAGTCAAACCTGTCTTAGTGGCCATGCACTTTGTCTCCCTTGAGAAAGTAATGTGTGTTGTAGAACCTGTTTATAATGGCAACTTTCTCTGTTTCCTGTGAGTGGCCTCAATAGATGGGTTTGACTGTAGTAATATTTCACCCTGCGCACTGGGCGCACCCTATTCTATGTTCATTCTAAATTCATAACTTTCTCATTTTTTGATTGATTTCATTCAAACTTTCACCATTATACTTCTCTGATTTTTCTGCTTTTCTCTAGAGTAGTTTGATATTAAGGTTGGATAGTTACAAGGTCTAGCTTTTGCTTTAACAAAGCAAAACAAGAAAAGCTACATAACACCAATAGAATACAGAATAGATCCATTGCCCATCAAGCAATTGACAACACATGTAACATATAGCAATATACAGTTGGCAACTACATTATTCATACCCTTACCAACTTTTTAAGTATGCGAAGAAAATATTTTTCCCGATGTATGTTTCTTGAGAATGTGACATACTGAAGCTTATACATCTAAAAGTATTGAACAAAGGCCCCAATTCAACCAGTCCACCTTTAATTCTTTAATTTTAATTTAGTTAAGAAAAAACAAAAATCATCACAAGGAGTATGAATAATTCAGTTGTTAACTGTATGTTAACTTTGCATTCACATTCAAAGATTATTTACTGGTAATGAAAATCTTATAATTTTGTTGTCCTGCCTGTTGTTAAAAAAAATCACTGGAGTCTAGGTTAATTCAATTCAAAGTAACATTTATACATGCTGGAATGACATGTGACCTAAGTTATCACATCTACGTGGACACCAAGCGTAAGGCCTTCTAAGGCAGCTCCAGTGAGTGTTATGTAAGTTCTATATTTGTGGTGTTTGGCAGAGTCAGTGCCATTAGACCACCTATTCCTAACAACACTGCAATTAGAATCAATGGTATGGCACAGTGGAAATCTATAAGAACACCAAACAATAGGCTTCCTAAGATGGCTCCCATTTTGTTCATCGTGGCCATGACACCTAATGATGTACTCCTGTGACAAAAACAGAAATGGAAATGATAGTTTATTTGTTATTTTGTTTCATTCCCTGGTATTGAGACATTGCAGTGTGACTGGTTTCTGCAGGAGTCTCAGAGGCACAAATGTAAAAGCTGACATTTTTAAGCAGGAATTTCATACTAATTTTTTTTTTTTTTTTTTTTGAGGACAAGGAAGGTAATGAATTTTTGAAGTTTGATATCCTAGTAACATTTTTTTTGCAATATGAACAATGAACAAGAGGTCTGCTCACCTTACGCTCAACTGAGCCAAGAAATGCAGGGCCTCGCAATAAGGGACCTAGCTTCCATCCCCTTTGCACCAGGAAAATAGGATTTATTGAAACAGTAAAATTTAGGGAGTTGCTCCCAAGTCCCCTGCAGGGGCAACTATCCCATTCAAACATAATTAGGTTCTCACATAAAAATGATTCCTACAATGTTCAGCCAGAATCCATACCAACATTTTGGTATGAAATCATATCTTCACTTCATGATCTATCAGAATATGAAATAACAAAATGAGGGTAACCAGCCATTTTGAAGAGATATCCTTGATTCAAATGGAACAATTAAAAAACTGCGCGCAGTCGAAAATGATGCCTCCACCATAGAGCAATTTTACAAACCAAAATGGAAGCAATTTTTAAAATTCAAGTTTGATTGTAATCCATCTGTTGGTTCTAATGATAACGCGATCATGAGCTATTTTAGGATACATAATGAGCTCTGTGACCTTTGACCTCGTGACCCCCAAATCTAATCAGTTCATTGGCTCTGCAAGATACATACATGACCCAAGTTTGGCGGTAATCCATCAATCGGTTCTTGAGATAATGTGATCACAAGCTATTTTGCATACATAACGAGCCCTGTGACCTTTGACCTCGTGACCCCAAAATCTAATCAGTTCATTAGCTCTGCAAGATACATACATGACCCAAGTTTGGCGGTAATCCATCAATCGGTTCTTGAGATAACGCGATCACGAGCTATTTTTGCATACATAATGAGCCTTGTGACCTTTGACCTTTGACCCCGTGACCCCAAAATCTAATCAGTTCATAAGCTCTGCAAGATACATACATGACCCAAGTTTGGCGGTAATCCATTCATCGGTTCTTGAGATAACGCGATCACGAGAACGGGACGTACGTACGGACAACCAGAAAACATAATGCCTCCGGCTACTTTGTAGTGGAGGCATTAAAAAAAAAAATTTCAACAGTTTCCAAGATATTCAAATTTGCCATGCTTGCATTGCTGTTTGGATGGTGGATATTGAAGGCTGCCCCAATCCCCCTTTGGAGGGCAAATACCCCATTTGAACATCTTTAGATCTCCCTTTCCTGCAGGTGATTCCTACAAATTTTAGTTAGAATCCAGCCATGGGTTTTCAAGAAGAAGAAGAAAATGTGCAAGTACTGCCAAAGAGGAACTTCGGGGGCGCTGCCCCCAAGCCCTCTTGGGAATAGGTACCCCCTTTTGAACAACTTTAGATCTCCCTTGCCTAAGAATGATTCCTACAAATTATTTTTTTAATCCGGCCATGCCTTCTTGACAAGATGTTGAAAATGTAAATAGTTTACGGACGACGTACAATGGACAAGAAGGGATCGCATCAGCTCACTTGAGCCTTTGGCTAAGGTAAACTGAAAAGAAACCATGATTAAAATTTATTTCATGAAATCTTAGTAAAAAAGGTGCTCCAAAATTTAGTCCTGTGACAATTGCTCGGTGGTAATTCCTACACTTACCAAATTCCTAACTTCAACCCAGGACCCAACACTTTACCTAACCCCAACCCTTTCCCTAAACCTAACCTAAAACCCAATTGCAACCCAAACCCTAACCCCTGTCCTTTCATGAAATAAAACCCAGGAGCTATATTCAATCCAATGCATGGTTAAGCCAGTATTAAAGGCATTGTTCAACAATGCCAAATCTGAGATGCATGGCCCTACGTGTTATCAGCGTCTGTGATATGGTGTAATATTGAAGCCCTACAAAAATTGCGCTTCAAAATGATCATGAAGTGCCTCAAAATAGTAAAAATCTTTGAGTGACCGGTTTTACCATACTCATTTTCCCCAGTAGACTGTAGAATTATAAAAACTGTTGGAAAACGGTTTTTCAAATTTCGAATTCCAATCATAAATATCTTGATAATCAGACGGGCGATTGGCTTGTAAACGTCATAGGATTCCTGACTGACCAAAAGGTTTTTGTTTAGAATCTGAGACAAAAATACCCAATCCCTTTAATACTTAAACAAAAGTATCAACTGAATACCGAATTTGGCTAAATATTGAAAGCTGGAAACTGAGTAAAAATACATACCTGCAGCTGGTGGGATAGAGTTCAACATTGATGACGAAGAATGTGTTCCATGTTATGACAGAGATGGCGCTAAACACGCAAGACATGATGAGTACCTGTGCTCTTGTTTCTAGGAACCATATGAAGAAAACACTGATGCCTGAAATGACCATACTAGAAGCTGGGAAAAAAAAACATCAATAGAAATCTAGTGCTGTAAACCAATGATTGTATATTTATTATTTGTTTGTTTGCCAGAAAAAGTTTGGCATTGTGCCCCCATCTTTTGCAAAATACAGAATCTGCACCTACTCTAACATAACATCAAAGAGTTAATAAGTATACTTCATCCTGTATACACTGATAATTCTGTATCCATTAACTGTTATTCACCAAGGAGAAGTTTTCTACTCAATCTGACAGCTTACTTAGGATAGATGCTCAAAGTCTCGAATTGAGGGCGGATAAATTGTATAATAAACTTATTTGCATAATTATTTGCATAGTATTCAACTACATTCATGATTGCTTAGTCCAGTAAATTCTACTTACTTATTAGAAACTTTCTACTCAATTTATCCATGAGAAAGATGGTCAGGAGATTTCCAGGTAGATTGGAGAGTGATGTGTAGAATCCATCCACATAGATTCGATCACTTGGTACACTTGAATTGGTTAGAGCTGATTCATTAAAATAACTGCATGCTGAACCACCACTCTCTACTCTCTTGAACAGCTCAGGAAACCACATGAACAAACCGTAATATCTGGAATGGAAAATGACATATAAAGTTATCTACCATGAGCTAGTACTATTTTTAAATCATTGAATAAATTACCAAAATTACTAAAATGAATGAATAAATTACCAAAATTCGGCAAAAATACAGCAAATGTTATAATTCATCTTCACCTTTTGGTAATAATACTACTTTGTAGGCATCTTGAGCATTTCCTGGATGGATGTGTGTTGATATATAAATGTAGTTACTATTATTGTTATTACGAGATAGCAAATACTGATAGTAGGGTGTGCTACACAAATTACCCATCCCCAACAATACATATACATGTCATATGACACATTCCTATACCCATTGCATAACAATCTACATATAACATGTAGTTTAGCCTTCTATCAACAATAAAAACTTAGTAGGCAAACTTTGTGAATGTAAAATGTAAATATACATTGTTAATACATCATACCTGCAGATGAAGAGATTGTATAATGCATGAAAAGCAAATTAACTGACAATTTTACAATGAGAAAAAAAATATATCTTCAAACCTTTTCCCAACAGGGTAAAAAAGAAAACATACTGTAATCTTTAAAGAATTTAAAAAGGATGCCCCTGGCAATACAGCATGAGCACATGGGAATGAATATAACCATGGTTAAAACACTGATTTACTTCAAGCAGCCAAAAGGACAAAACAACAAAAGTCAACACAAAAAAGCTTTACTCTGTTTTTGAACCAAAAAATATCACCTAATTCTAATCATAATTTTCATAAGTTCTGTCTGTCTGACCATATCATCATTGGCTAGATCAGGAATGTGGTTTAAACAATATACTTGCCCGAATGAAAGAGTGAAGACAATGGTAAGCATCGTTATGGTAATCCTTGTGAGAGGTTGCTTAAAGAGTTGAATGGTGGCTTCCGAAAAGTCACCAAACTGTTGTAAACACTTCCATCGTCTATCATTTGTTAACAGCGATTTCTCTTCCCTACTCGATGGTATGAGATGGTCAATCTAAAAACAGCAAAGAATCATAATGAATGGTTATAATGTAAGGATCTTTTTGATGATGCAAGGCAGTGGCGTAGCACGAGTCTAATCATTCAGAGTGCATGGACCTCACCTGGAAAATGATATGCTAATTTACAAGGCCCTCTCTGATTAGAGGGATGGTATTGGGGAGGGGGTCCTTTCGTGTTCTCTTGTCCTTTTCCTATTTCTCCCTTTCCTTTTCTCTCTTTTTATCATTTTCTTTCTTTTCCTTTTTTTTTCTTCTCTTTGTCATTCAATCAAGGGCATGTGCCCCCACCCCTGTGCAACCAATATTTTTATCCACACGGCCCTGATTTAAACCATTCTTCGAACTGCTTCGGGATTTACCGTGTATAAGTAAAGTAAACTCAACTCAACTCATAGCTGCGCCCCTGATGCAAGGATATTAAGATTTTCTTTGTTAGATTCTTACCACTGCTACATTCAACCTAACCCTGACCTAATCCAGAGAAGAAGGTTTGCCACAACACATTAATGCTGGGGTTGGGACTCGAACTGTAAACCATTTGATCCTCAGTCTAGGTGGATTATCCACTAAAGTACAACCTCTATCACCTGTTAGGATGTTACTCTTAAGCCCAGGACTTCGTCATGAGGACAAAGATATAGCAGGATTCCCAGATTTGTCCATGATTTTTCCCTGTAGTTTCAAAACTCAAGGATCATTGAAGGAAGCATTTTGCACACAAAAAGTGCCATCATTGCCAATCATCCACTAGATGTGTTGTTTGGACATGAGACAAAATATAAAAGACTATTAGGGGCGCAATGGAATTTCCTGATTTTTCCCTGATCTGAGTGATTTTTCTAAACTTCTTGCCTTTGCACTGACTTGAAAAAAGGGAACCCATTCCTCAGGATTTCCCCAATTTCCAGGAGAGATGGAACCCTGTAAGGTATAATTTTTTGTTTTTGTTTCTACATATAGGTGATACGGGGCTTCCTAAGTCACTGCAATAACCGTTTGCTTTGTTTGAATAATGAAAACATACGTTGTAAGTATACTTACCGGATAATCGCTGGCTTTGGCCCCCTTGTTGTTAAAAGTATAGATCTTCTTCATAATGGCCAGTGCTTCCTCCTCATCTCCCTTCTGTATAAAAGAACATTCATAAAGGATTTTAAAACATGACAAAATATGTATAAACAATACCTGTACCTTGTAGTCTGTCAAGAGGGGAGATAACACCCTTAGAATAGTATACATAGAAGGACTAATGTGTAACAAGATTTTGTATTGTTCAGATCAGGGTATCGTTTCGAATAAATCATCATAAGTACATGTACAAGTTCACTGTCATCCCATTGAACCGTTGTTAATTCTAATACATTTTGTACATGCATTTCAATAGGATGTCAGCAAAGCTGTACCCCTGACAGTTTCAATCATTCATTTATACTGACAATGTCCAAAGACCAGGTGAAGGGTTTACAGCTATCAAAAGAACTTTGGCTTTGTTCTATTATATCAAAACTTAATAGTGATCATGTACATCAACTAACACATTTGATGATGTTCACAAGTAGCTAAGAATAGTCTTGTCCAGACGGAGGCAAGTTACCCTAGGGTAAAGGACGTGTTAAGAGCTAGTCGGGGTAAATATGGCTGGCCAAGCATGCCACTATCCGTACAACTATACGACTTTACGTCTGTCCAGCCTGCCAATCAGAATGCAGGAAACTGTACATCTATACAACTATACCAGTGGCGGATTCAGGGGGGCACATGATATCATCCCCCTTTCTTTCTTTTCCCTTCTCATTATTCTCCTTTACCCCCTTTTCTCTTCTCCGTCTTTCCCCCTTTCTTCCTTTCCCGCCTTTTCTCTCCTCTCTCTCTTCCCATTTCTTCCTTTCCCCCTCCTTTTTCTTCTCTTCCCTTTTCTCTCCTCCCTCTTTTCTTCTTCTTTCTCTCTTCCCTTTTTTTCCCCTCCTTTTTCTTCCCCCTCCTTTTTCTCCTTGTCTCCCTTTTTCTTTACCCCCTTCCCCCCTTTGTTTTTTACCAGGGGGGCACGTGCCCCCTGTGCCCCCTGAATCCGCCACTGGTATAGTTGTATTGATGTACAGTTTCCTGCGTTCTGATTGGCCGGCTGGATAGACATATAGTCGTATAGTTGTACGGATAGTGGCATGCTTGGCCCGCCATATACCCCGCCATATTTACCCCGACTACCTCTTAACACGACCTTGACTCTAGGGTTACTTGCCTCCTTCTGGACAAGACTAATGTTAAAGCAGAGCTGCCAACCTCCAGAACAGAAAATCAGTAATCACAAGGCTCAAAATCAGTAATTTGGGGAATAAATCAGTAATTTCCTATGCGGCGCTATGAATTAAAAAAAAAAAACAGCGCGCTAACACTGCACGGACGCATGCGCGCATGATTATCTGAAATTTTTTGTGATTTTACTCACACAAAGTTGCTAAATATTGATTTTCAGGTCATCACAACACATCAGTTTTCCATGAAAAATTGGCTTCTATTAAGAGAATACTTGATACTTTTCCGTCTTTCTCAGCGAGTGTTGGATGGCCGCCATACTACACAGCACTCGCTAGTATAAATCATATTAACGCCGGAAAAAAAAAAAAAAAAAAAAATCTGTAATTTAAGACAACATTCCGTACTGCCGTAATGAGCGTTAATATCCGTTAGCAGCATATATAGTTAGCAGCTCTGTTAAAGTAACAGCTACCCGGTAGCTAAAATGGTAAAAATGTGATTGTAAACAATTCACACATTGATAAACTTATTGGCAACATAAAGATCTGGTAATAGATATCTTGGAATTATTTTTACAGAATCACACTGTATTTCCTGATTGTTATGACACTTGCCACTACTGAGCATGACCTTTTACCTTTAATGGATAACATTTACCTCAAGTAAGTACTTTGGACTCTCGGGCATCAGTAGGAATGTTAGAACCGACGATGCAGAAGGTATGCAACAAACAGCCACAAAGATTCTCCAGCTCTCATAGCTAAACCCATCCGGGTTGTGGAACCCTAAGTGTTTCCTGGGTATGATAGCCCAAGCGAGGGCAGCAGTCAGTATGTTTCCGCCCATCCAAAAGGTGCAGAGAGCGCTTATCATCTTTCCTCGGTGCCTGGCCGGTTGAAACTCTCCAAAATAAGCATACATGAGTGGGATGTTTCCACCAACCCTGGAGATTGTTTCAATGTTCAATGTTTCAATCAGATAATTACAGGTTGCATTTGATCTTTGCAGGCACTCACTTTTACCGTGAATAAATAAATACAATACAATACTTTAGTATGAAATCAGGGACCATATCCATGGTCACAGTAAGAGGGAAATGCCCAACTTGTGAACAATAATGAGATCCCGCTTTCTTGAATAAAGAAATGTTACTATAAATGAAGGTAAAAACAACTTGAGAGGTGGCTTGTTTATGCTCATACACAAACACAAGGCAAGTAAACTTTCACATGGGCCTTGATATTGAATCGTTAATACCCACTTCATGTTGTGTTTTTTCAGGGTGGGAGGGAGGTTTAATGTAACTCTGTTAATGTCTAAGATGTATGCATAAGTCGACCACTTATACATATAAATCCCCCCAAAAGGCTAGTGATTGTAATGGAACAACTTCTTATTATTTATCACATTTTCATCAATTTTCTGTTTCTCTGATGCCTATGCTTGTTCGCATATTGGAGTAATTTCCCTTTACTAATAAACTACATGTCTAAAAAAAAAAAATCATTACCAATATACTGCAATTACATAATTTGCCAAAATTAAAAGGCAAAATTCTTACCCTATGCCACTTAAAAACTTCATAAACAGAAAGAGCCAGAAGTTTTGACAGAAACTTGAGATGAGACCGAAGAAAGCATTGCCGGCCATAGAGAAGATGAGAAACTGACGTCGTCCCCAAACATCTGCCAAGCCACCCCAAATGTAGCCTCCTAAAAGCATACCTGGGGGATGAAAGGGTCATAAAAAGTTTCATGAAAGGTTTAGAATAGTAACTTTCTAAGCTGATGATTTCTCAAGAAGTTTGAGGTTTAGAGTTTAATTTCAAAGAATTATATGTCACAGATTAATGATCCATGAATGTCTTCTCTGGATGTCTGCTAAGGATCCCCATAGCTAGCCTCCTACCAACATAGGCCTACCTGCCAGATCCCAAGCATTTCGGACAGATGATCGAAGGTGTATTTCAAGACAGTAGGTTTAGAATTTGATTTTTAAGGACTTTTAAGGACATGTCACAGATTAATTTTTTGTATTACATTATATACAGCAGATTCATGAAATTCTGAATGCATCACATATGACATTGTTTTGGAACTTGTCCTTCACACAGGAGTAGATGAGGATCTGGGGGGTGTTTCACAAAGACTAAGATCGACTTTAAGTTGGACTTAAGTATAGCAGGCCGTTCATGCCATTGTTTGCTCTCATCATTTACTGGCATTGGTCTCTCAAGGGACGTACAAATCATGGTAAAAATTCTACAAAACTTACATCTTGTGATAATTCATTATTGAAGGAAAAAATATTATCTAAAGATCATAATGGTGAGAGCAAACAATGGCACAAACGTCCTGTTAAACTTAAGTCCAACTTAAAGTCGATCTTAGTCTTTGTGAAACACCCCCCTGATGTTGTCCCCAAACATCTGACAAAGAACCCCACACGTAGATCGTAACAACATGAGGTTGCACTCACCTACAAAGATGATGGATGTGAGAAGTCCTTTCTCAACACTGTTGATATTCATGTCTACAGAGGCATCAGGTAGGAGGAAGGATACACTAAGGATTTCTACCACATCACTTATGTTAGCCCATCCACAAACTATCAGTAGCAGGGCATGGAACTTTCCAAAGCCTAATCAAACAAGAAATAAATAACGTATGGTATAGCATCACTCTAGACAGAAAAATCTGTCTGTTTGTCTTTTGATGCTCTACCATTCGGTGAAGCCAGACCTAGTCCCAGTGGAACCAGCGGAACATACCCCTTTCCAAAATAGACTGATTTTTCGGTCTAGCATCACTCATACTTGTCCATCTTCAAAGAACAAAATGTATATGGTTATGCTAGTGTTGAACTTATACACAACAATGTTTTTGCCCCCCAAAAAAAAAACAACAACACACAACTACATACAGACGTGATTTCATGTTTGTTTGCCATATCTAACCTTCACATTGGATTAAAATTCAATTTCAAGCACTGGTGATGGCGTCAAGTTTTGTTTTGATTTAATGGATACCCAATTGATATTATACTTCTAACACAGCATATTCACATCCATAGAAACAGTCTGTATCATATCAATATTAAACCCCCAAAACACAGAGTAGTTTATAAGGGTGAACAAAGTTATTTAGTTATGCATGGATAACAGATTATAGATGTATGCAATAGTCATGGTCCATTTCCTCTGTTAAACTATCATTGCATATTAGTTTCACAAGCACAAAGGAATGTCAACGAATATTCTGATGGTAATAAACACAATTATAATACTGACATGGTAGGATTGGGCATAATTATGCTTCGGCATAATTATGCTTCACATTGTTGCTGAACCTTAAATAATTCAAAGATTAGAATGAAATTACCTGATGCTTCAACTGCATCACTGAAATTCCCCAGACCTTCATTTGTATAATCTGAAAAATAAAGACAAAAAAAAGTTCAGTAAATAAATGAATGCAGAATAATAATAAAATTTTGAAGACTACAATAAAATAATGATCAACCACTTCTTCATAAAACACCGATCACAATAAGAATATATTTTTGAAAAATGAGACAGAAAAAAAAAAATCAATATTGGTCAAAAATATATATATGTATTTGAGCGGGTACAAATCTACCTACATGTACATGTACATATAATATTGTAGAAAATTAAAGAAAATAAATAATAAGCATGCCACTTTTCATTAGTTCGTGTTTCAATGCAATTATCACTGAAAAAATACAGGTAAATCATTAAAAATACACAGAAACATATAAACTAAAAACAATTAATGTAAAAGTTCACCAAGCAAGTTATTTACCAGTAGAAGACCAAACACCAAAGAATGAGATGCTGGAGTATCAACCTATATTGCAGAAGAACCAAAGAACCAGGTAAGCAAATGGAAATCAGATGAATTTCATATTAAAAAATCCAATATTTGAAGATTAGCATCACTGAACTTGTACAGTCTACATACCATGAAATATGAATGGATTATCAAAAAAGGATGGATTATCAAAAAAGGATGCATTAAAAAAATAATAAAAATTCAGACACGTTACAAAAAGCCTTGTCAGACATTTCATCTGGTTTTGTGTGACAATTGAAGAAAATTTCTACTTAAGAACTTCTTGTAAAATCTACATGTGCATCAAGCGAATATCATTATATCTGATAAAGTGAAAGTTTTGAAATGTTAGATTTAGGCATATCAACAATTACATGCAAATACTAGCACATACAGTTAACAACTAAATTATTCATACCCTTACTAGTCGTGGCCATTAGGGATATTTTGGTGCAGATTTTTCTAAAAGCACCAAATTTGGCCCAGAGGTAGCTTATACCATACTATTACGATTTCTGCCGGGCGCCAAGAAGGGCGCCCTCTGGGCCCGACATATTGGGCAAATCCAAAATGGCCACCATCTGAGTTAAAGGTCAAGTGTAGTTCCAAAAGGAAAAGGGCTAGTATGATACAAGTTTATATATTTATGGGGTTTTCGGGGTCAGAGAATCTGATTATAATGTTCTTTCATCGATTTGAGGTCTCCTTGGGGCTGTCATACTGGTCATATTGGTCAAATCCAAAATGGCGCCATCTGAGTTAAAGGTTAAGTGTAGTTTCCAAAAGGAAAAGGGCTGGTATGATAAAAGTTGATATATTCATGGGGTTTTCGGGGTCGGATAATCTGATTGTCATGTTCTTTTATCGATTTGATGTCACCATCCTGTCCTAAGGCTAAGATGAAGTATATTTCCTGGTCAAAGAAGGTGAGGGAAGATGCGCCAAATTCACAGTTGAGTGGGTTAATGACGACACCGTATTTCGAGAGTCGGGAGAAGAGTAGCTAATTGGAGGTGTTGAATATGTTCCTCTTGTGTCTCACTCGCGATGAGGAGGTCGTCGATGTAGGCGTACACATAGTATAGTGCACCTCAAATTTGTGTATCTTACAACACACAAGAGCATACACTTTGGAGACCTTTGTTATACCCATATAGATACATTGTACATACTACATACAGGTACTGTAATCTCACTTGCCATATATTTACATGTAAAATAGTTTGAGCTTTTCCACAATGGTCTACTGCATCATTCGAGAACGGCGATCCTTATAGGGATGGATGAAAGACACATGTAGTATTGAACAAACAGTGGTACAGTAAATATATTGAATATATTATTGAGCCAGTACATGTACATAGAAAATATTGCAAGGGTGATGATAAAACTGTTATAGATATACATTTTCCACAAAAATTATTAAACGTGTAGACAATATTAGTAGTGAGTATACAAGCCCCATTACCTCCTCATTGCTTCAAATTGTATTTCACCATTTTCATTATGATCGTCATCCTTCACAAGTCTAGCATAAGATGCAGATTCACTTCTGTTAGAAGACGTCTTGCTGGGAAGTGGTGTTAACTCCATCCCGCTCACGGATAGCAAGACAGAGACCTAAATTAAAAATGAAACTATCAGTGAACTGTTTGACTACAGAGTTTTCTCAATCTCATAGGTTTCAAACAGGAACCATCCATTCTCAAGATAATAGGCAATGGAATTACTCAAATGACGTTAGCAGATCAAGGATTTTTTGCTTAGGGGAGGCACATGCAATGTCCACACTCCACAGTATCCTATAAGATCCACATAAAGATGGTTATCACGTAATTTAAGAAGTATAAATTTCAGAAAGTTGATGACAAGCAACAATAACAACAACAACAAATGCACAGGAAAAACTAATACAATGTACAAATAGTCTGTGGTAAATACCAAGGGTCCCTACAGCAGAATGACTGTAATAGAAATAGCAAGTCTGACAATACGAACATTGAGAATCAAGAGTTATTACTCTTGGATCTATAAGTTAATGTATTTACATACATGTATATGACTTATAGTTTATCTGCGAATATCATATTATAAACATGTACGAAATGTAAGTATTAGTATCATTATCAAGTATTTGGCAATTCCATCCAAAGTATTCCAAACCACCTGTTCATTGTACATGTACATTTCATCCTGTTGTCATGTTCCATGCATACATTCAATGTTCACTCACTCACTGTTCTATGTACTTTTTATATACAGTATGCACTTACTGTACATGTACTATACATTGTGTTCAAGCTATACACCGAGCCAGGGGTTCTAAAACTTTTTCTTTGACTGTCCAGGGGGGTGTTTCACAAAGACTAAGATCGACTTTAAGTTGGACTTAACTATGGCAGGCCGTGCATGCCACTGTTTGCTCTCATCATTAACTGGCATTGGACTCTCAAAAGACGTGCAAATCATGGTCATACATCTACAGAATTTACATTTTTGGATAATTCATTAGGCCTAAAAAAAAAGGTTTCGTATTGCCCTTTGCGACCGACCCAAAAAACTGAAAATCTATGGTCGGCTTTAAAAAAAAAAAAAAAATTTCACTGTTTTTTTTATTTTTTTTATTTTTTAAATGAATAAAAAAGTATGTATTTTGTTTGTTTAAATGGGAAATAAAATCATCAAATTATTCCCAAATTTTCACTCGTCTTCTGCCCTAGTTTCAAAATCCTGATAGCGTAAACATGCAAGGAGACCCCGGCCTCGTGTACATGTACGTGTATGTATATACCATGCACTGCACCAGCTTGGAACCAGGGAGATATGGGCGAAGTTCCCGGTTTTTAATTTTTTGGGCGACGGTCGCTGTTGAGAGTTTTCAACGGAAAGGCTTACAACACTTTGTTCATGACACATTTTGAAGGCACTAAAAAAAAAAAGTAAAAAAAAAAAGAAAGATTTCCAACCGACCGACCCATGTTTTCGCACCTAAAGGGCAATACAACATCTTTTTTTTTTAGGCCTTATTTGAAGGAATATATAATATCTAAAGATCATAATGGTGAGAGCAAACAGTGGCATGAACGGCCTGCCATACAATGTAGTTAAGTCCAACTTAAAGTCAATCTTAGTCTTTGTGAAACACCCCCCTGATGTGATTTCTATGAAAGCTGTAAGGTCCATACATGGGATGCCATTTGCCTGAAAATTCTTATGGTCGATCATATACTTCAACTTCAATAGAACAATGTACAATATGATTGCTGGAAAGGTGGGCACGACTCGAGCATTACTCAATTTTGTTTCAGACTTAGACAATCTACTCGTAAATTTTACAGTAATGACACTTGTATACTGAAGATAATGAGGCTTGTTTTAGGTCTATAACTGATCCAAGGAGAATTGTTACAGTTTTAAAAAAAACAGAGTCACCAGTGCTTTCACTCGTTTAAATAGAACACCCAATTTCCTGGAATTTGATGGAATTTTCTTCAAACTTTCAAAATGCCTCTTGGTGGATTTTTCGTTCAGATGAATTGCTATGGGGAGGGGAGAGCCCGGGAGACCAACGTCATAGGACTTGTCGCACAGCACCTGATTATGAACTTTAAACTTTAAATTTTGCGAGTGAGCAACACTTTATACTTCATTCAGAAGAAAGGGGTAAAACTAAACATTTCTCAGCGGCGAAACAAGGATTTTTCAAAGGGGGTCTCAGCCAACGAGTGCGCAAAGCACTCTGCAATCGCACGTAAATGCTACCCCTTCTGGGTGGGGTCCATGGGCAGAGCACAAAGACGTTTGAATATACTTATGAATTATTTAGTGGGGCTTATTTTGCGTACAATATGGCAGAGCTTGGGGGGGGGGCTGGCAGAGTCCATGCATGCCGGGGGTTCCGGTGGCCCCAGGACGCTCTCAAGTTTTAGCAAATCAGAACCTTCACGATGAACGTCTTGAGAGATGGAAACTCACACTCTTTCCTAAGGACAATTTTATACAACAGCTAGCGGGTTGTCTTTGGAACCACTTCTATCTTTACTAATGGGGTCCAGGGGTCCGTGAGCGATAACAAATCTAATCCATCCCTTGAAATTTAAATTGCACTGCCCCCATTGTGTGCTCCTTTCAAAGAGCACAAAAGCTCTCAGATTGAACATTCCATCTCATTCAGCAATAGCAGAACATGCCCTTAATACTGGACACAACATTCAATGGGATGATGCCCACTTTAGCCGTGTTCACACGATGGCAATTTTGGTCGGCGTAAAGGTCATGTTTAGAGCTAGTTGGCGTAAGTATGGTAAGGGCGGCGTAAAGGTCGGTGTGGTGACCGTCTGATCGATAGTCATGTTTGTTATGATGTACTTTCGTCCGCAGTCTTCTCAGGCACAATATGTCGAGCCCACTTATCGGAAATGTAATCTGTAAGTGTAAATTTAAGTTTCATGTTCTTCTTTTTTTCTTTCTTTCTTTCTCTCTCTCTCTCTCTCTCTCTCTCTTTTTCCTCCACCCTCTATCTTGTTCTCTTTTACATTTTCTTTCTTTTCTCATTTTTCCTTCCGTCGTTCTCTTATTTTCCCATTTCCATTTTTTTAAGCTGCCAAAAAAGGAGGGCCGCAGCTGATTTGCTACCCCCCACCCCCCGATAAGCCAGTGATTAATACTTTGATGCAGGCAAAATGCATAACCCGAGGTGGGATTTGGTTTCCATCCTATCTAATACGTTGCCGACCTGTTACTCAGAGTAGCAATTTCTACTTAATTAGTATATTTTTTCTTTTTTCCCCTTCTCTCTCTTTTTCTCTTTTACCTTTTCTCTCTCTTCCCCCTTTATATTTTTAGTCCGCCATTAAAGATCGAGGGGACTACAGCTGATTCAGCCCTCACCTGGATCTCCCACTGTTTCTAAAGCTAAACAAATAAAATTATAAAATAGTGAAATTGTTCTCTTTCCAGGATTTCTTACATTAATTCCTTTTGATTTTTTTAATTTTTCTTTTAATTTCCTTTAAAATTCCTTGACACTTTCAAATTTCTGTATTTTCCTAAAAATAAGGCAATTGGAGACACAGTACCGGGTGGTCCGGATTAGCATGCCATGCCCTGCGGTCCGGATGTGAACCGCTTACATGTACAGTCCGCGGATTTTGAGAAGCCGGGTTATTAATGAATGAACTATACAAATACAATACTTGGAATCCAGAATGCATAAATTACTTGTTGCTATGTCGGGCAACCTCTGCCCTCGGGTAAGTTTTCAGGTTGTCAAGAACAACCTTTGTTTAAAAAGTATGCATAAAATTTGAATATTAGCATTCAGGTCCATTGGGTGTGAAATTATGAAAATATTGACAAAATATTGGCCAATTTTGCAGCTGTTGTTTTTCTAACTTTTTCTTCAGTTGTATATAGCGCATTCTGCTCCGACATCCAATTTTTAGATTGAGATATATCGCCGGATTCTTATGATAATAAATCTTCAAGTTGCACCCATTCAAAGTCTAAAATTTGGACATTCCTTTGGTATCAACTGATCTAAATAAATTTGTGTACAATATGAAAAAAATCATGGATCAAATATCACATTGCTAATTATTTTTTTTGGAGCCCCCAATTGATTTTATAACATTGATTTGTTGTTGTACAAATGCCATTTTTGGTACAGGGCTTCCTTAGGACCTACTTAACGATATTAGAGTAGGAGCCCCCGGCAAGAATATCATATAAGGGTGTGAGGCGGGGCGTCGCCTCGTAGCCCCCAAATAACTTAGAAGGTAATATAACATTTATTTGTTGTTGTGCAAATGCCATTTTTTGTACAGGGCTTCCTTATGACCTACTGAACGATATAAGGGTAGGAGCCTCCGTCAAGAATATCATATAAGGGTGTTGGGCGGGGGCGTCGCTTTGTAGCCCCCAAATTATTTAGAAGGTAATATAACATTTATTTGTTGTTGTACGAATGCCATTTTTGGTACAGGGCTTCCTCAGGACCCACTGAACGATATTAGGGTAGGAGCCCCCGGCAAGAATATCATATAATGGTGTGGGACAGGGGCGTCGCCTCGTAGTCCACAACTAATTTGTAGGTAATATAACATTGAGTTGTTGTTGTACAAACGCCATTTTTGGTACAGGGCTTCATTAGGACCTGCTGAATGATCGTAGGGTAGGAGCCCCCGGCATAAATATTCATATATGTGTGATTGGGGGCCCCATGGCGTTCGTACAACAAAAATTCAATGTTATATTACCTTACAAATTAGTTGTGGACTACGAGGCGACGCCCCTGTCCCACACCCTTATATGATATTATTGCCGGGGGCTCCTACCCTAATATCGTTCAGTAGGTCTTAATGAAGCCCTGTACCAAAAATGGCATTTGTACAACTCCAAATAAATGTTATATTACCATCTAAATTATTTGGGGGCTACGAGGCAACGCCCCTGCCTCACACCCTTATATGATATTCTTGCCAGGGGCTCCTACCTAGTGCTGTAGCCGAACCGCCGAACCGAACGGAAGTTCGCCGAACATGGCACTTCGGAACCGAGCCGAACCGAACCGAACACAAAGGCCTGGTTCGGATGTTCGGCAGAAAAATTTTAAACGTTTTGCAGGCTAATTGACTTGTCATTTTATACCTAATTTTCATGTCATGATTGCTCATTCTATATTTACTTTTTTCCCATTTTCCTCCTTTGTTATTCATGCCTCTCCAGTCGTGGGCGCGACTTCACTGACGCCATTTAAATTAGTGTTGTAACATCACGGATATTTCCAATTCCGTTTAACCGCTAGTCAAAACCGGACGGTTTTCGGTTAAACGAAAATTACTCACTTTTGCCAAGGTCGCCGCTGATTGTAAGAATAGTGGTCGGCACTGGGCGGGCGCGGGCCCGACCAGCGCGGGGGATTTTGGCCCACCACTTCTGATGAAAAACACTGCTTTCGACCGGCACTAATTTCACATAAAAACGTAACTATTCGTCAAGAAAAATAGTACTTACATTCATATTTCCGTCTTTACTTGTGTTTTATTTGCAATTGTACAAGAATCATGATTTCAATTTGACATAAACTGATTATTTTTAAAGATTTGCCAAGTGTTGTTGTCTAAAGTTGCAATTCATGAAGGCTGCCATATTGAATGTACCAATGTACATGTTATAATACACAGAGATAGCAGCTCAGGCTCGTTCCATTACTGTTCTTATAAATGTTTATTTTCAATAAGTTAAATTTTTTCTCGTAATTTTCCGGAATAAATAAATTAAAATACTGTAAGATATATTTATTCTATTATTTATATTGTAAAATTTGTCCGAAATTTTTACACTAAAAAAAAAAAAAAAAAAAAAAAAATCGGGTAAACGAAACCGTCACATTCAAAACGGATAGTGTCATGGACGGTCGGATACCGGACGGTTAAACGTTTGATCACAGCACTAATTTAAATCCCAAATCCTGACCTCTGCAACGTCGCGATCGCAAGCTATAAACAAGCTAGAATACACGTGCCTATTAGGCACTGATCAAAACAAGTTCGGCTCAAACCCAAACAATACAAAAATTTAAAAAAATTAGTTGTAACTAGAAATGTAATTCGTCATGAGGACGAATTAGGTGGTCTGTTCAATTCCTATGATCATGCTCATCTTCAATTCAATGATCCAATATAATGATGTTAATGTAAATGATGTATTAAGATATGAACTGATGAACTGATAGATTGAACTGATGTGAAATGAACTGAATTGAAGAGCTAAACTGATGAACTGATGAACTGATAGATTGAACTGTGACCTGAACTGAAGTGATAACTTAACTGATGAACAAAATAATGAGAAATGATTATGATCAAAATCATAATCGTCAGCATAAAAAATACGTCATAAAATGTAGATTGAAATTTTGAGTTCGGAGGCCATTATGATGACGTCATGAGTTAATTGAGGGTCAAATGAGACATGAAATCATATCTGCGACTCATAATCTATCTAAATATGAAAAAAAATTGGGAGTTCCCATCCATTCTGAAGAGTTACAATGATTTTTGTATAGGCATGTTTTTGCCCATGTATTGTGGATACGGTCCGCGCGTGCTGTAAAATTTGACGGACGTTCATTGCGTTATTACTGGTCAGAAAAAGATGAACAAGGTATTAAAATGCTTGGAAAAATGTGCCAAAAATGATGACAGAGAAAATTTAGCTATTCTATGTTACAAAATGCCAGTACGCGTGAAAACGTGCGCGCATGTGCGTGCGCGCGTTTTTTGCGAAATGCTTGAAACGGCCTGAAACGTATCTTAAATGAATTTGAGACGATTTGGAGCATTGTAAAATTTTGCACGCGCGCTAACGCGCGGACGTACGCATGCGCGCACGTTTTTTGACCTGAAATTGACCGGACGGATATTGACCTTGATCCTGTTAAATATGAATGAGAAATGACTTTCCGTTATGAAGATATGATCATGAGTTGATTTTCAGAAAAAATCACAAAATGGCGCCTGGATGACGTCATGAAGACTTAATGACCTTGAAAATGTTCCTGTCACGTCTTACGGCAATGACCTATGACTGTGCCAAAATTGAGAGAAATTGACAAAACCGATCTTGAGTTATCCTCTACACAAAAAAGTGGCGGAAATAAATAAAAACTAGAAATGTAATTCGTCATGAGGACGAATTAGGTGGTCTGTTATGTAATCTGAATAACTGATCTTGTAGAAAATTGTCTTAGCTACAACATATCAAAATTTGGAAGAAAATCGATCCATATTTACAGATACAATCAATTTTCCATAAATATGCTGACGTCATAATATGCAAATTCGTATTTTGAGTTCCAAGGCCAAAGGGCAAAGGGCAGAGCTATAGAAAATTAAGGAACATTACAAGACATAATAGAAGGAGAACGAGAACCAGAGGCGGGAGAGGTAGAGGGTGAGAGAGAAAAAGAGAAGGGCAGAGGCAGAGGGAGACAGAGCAAGAGAATAAGAGGGAGGCAAGGCAAGAGGTCGAGGTAGAGGGAGGCAGAGAGAGAGGGAGAGGGTAAAAGAGTAGAGAGATATATATATGCAGAGACAGAGCAAGAGAAGGAGAGGGGCAAAATAAAAGAGGAGAAGGGAAACTTGCAGGGCAAGAGAGAGGAGAAAGAGAGAGAGATACAATGGAGAACGATGCATTCAATATATCCAGCATAAATAGTATACAAATAATGAATGCTTATGAGTTCAATAGTGCGAATATTTTCATGAGTTGAAAGATTAACGTTCTATTCAACGAGGCGTCCTCAAATGACAAGGAACTACATGTACGTAGGTGTTGTATAAAATTTAATATAGAGAAAGAGAGAAGCATAGACAGATAAACAATTCTATGTCCACGGGAGAGACGTAAACATGCATATACCTGGGCTGAATAACTGGAAAAAGTAAAAACGTCTGGGAAGGAGACTAGTAAGGTGATTTGATATTGTAGCAGAGTTGGGAGATAAACCCTATATTAGGTTATACACAACAAGGAACCAGATTTCCCATGGGATTGTACTCAAACGGTTGACATTCCTCTCCCATAGCTATAACACGCAAAATTAGGCATTTTATTACATTGTTTGAGATTGTATATGATAATATGTTATAATAGTCGAAGAAGATCATAAAATCAAATTTAAAACGACGGCAAAAAAAAAAAAAAAAATGACCCACCAGGAATCGAACTTGGGTCGCCGGAATGGGAGGCAAGTGCTATGACCACTATACCAAAATAATCCACATAGACATTACACGTGAACGGAAAATGGAATTCTCAAATCCCACTTTGCAAGTGAAATATGAGCATGATCCCGGCATCTGATCGAAAAATAAAGGGCACACTTGTGATAGCTTATTGTCTCAGCTACAACATACTCAAGCTCAGCGAAACAAAACTAAAACGACGGAGATATTGCTCGCGAAAGACGGGAATGTAGAATCCAGTTTTGAGAAAAAGTCATGTCCCATAGAGAATACACGCAAAATGTGAAAAATTGACATGCCTCCTTTAATCGCAAAAATACGCCATGATGCTTTTGTCAAAATGAAAAATCGTGTGACTGCATTGGTAGAAAATTGTCTCAGCTACAACATATCAAAATTTGGAAGAAAATCGACAACCTATTACTGCAATATTGTCAAATGAATACAAAAATTATGATGTCATATTTTCAAAATAAAATTTTCGAGTTCATATGCAAATATGACGACGTCAGAACATACGATTGGACAAAATTATACATGAAATCACATAAACATTTCATGGGCTTCCAGAAAATGTTAAAAATTTGGGGGTATTTAGGCATTCTGACGAGCTATGGCGGATTTTATATAGACATGTTTTTACCACTTTTTACATTATATTGCCCATTGACGTGCGCACGAATTTTAAAGTTTGACGCACGCGTGTGGCATTATGGAAGATCGAGAATGACTGGAAATAGTTGGAAATTGTCAAGAATAGTGTCAGGAATACAAACCATGTGAAAAACGGCGTTTTACGTTTGTACGCTGCGCGCGCATAGCGCGCGCAGACGCGCACGGACAGAAATTTTTGAAATGCTTAAAATGACCTGATTCATACTCTCGTTTAATAGTTAAGTGATTTTGAGCATTTTAAAATTTTGAAGCGCGCGTCATGACCTTTATGTGACCTTTAATTACATGACCTGTTGATCCTTGACCTGAAATTTATGTGATACAAATATGAATGACCTGTGATGACGCATCATGAAGATATGATTGATAATGTGATTTCACAAAATGGCGTCTGGATGACGTCACGATGACCTGATGACCTTGAAAATGTTCCTGTCACGTCTTATGACAATGACCTATGACTGTGCCAAAGTTGAACGAAATTGACTAAACCGATCTTGAGTTATCCTCTACACAAAAAATTGGAGGAAATAAAAATAAAGAAAGAAAGAAAATTCTGACGAAATCAATAGGTGATCTGTCGAAGACGACAGACCACCTAATAAATAAATAAAGAAGAAAGAAAATTCTGACGAAAACAATAGGTGATCTGTCGATACCGACAGACCACCTAATAATATCGGACAAATTTTACCATCTAAATAACGAAATAAATACATATTATAGTATTCTAATTTATTTATTCAGGAAAATTAGGAATTTTATTATTTACCCCATTAAAAATAAACATTTATAATAACGGCAATCGAACGAGCCTGGGCTGCTATCTCTGTGTATTATAACGTATACATCGGTAAATTCAAGATGGCAGCTTTTATGACTCGTAACATTAGACAACAACCGTCTCGGCAAATCTTTAAAAAATATCATTTATTTTCAAATTGAAAACATGATTCTTGTAAAACTGCAAATAAAACACGATTAAAAATGGAAATATGAATGTAAGTACTAAAATAGTTACGTTGAAAGCAGTTTTTTTATGTGAAATACGTGTTCGGGTAAAAAATTGCCGAACTCTGCCGAACCGAACCGAACCCGAACATGGAGCCTGACTTACAGCACTACTCCTACCCTAATATCGTTCAGTAGGTCCTAAGGAAGCCCTGTACCAAAAATGGCATTTGTACAACAACAAATCAATGTTATAAAATCACTTGGGGGCTCCAAAAAGACGCCCCCGCCCCACACCCTTAAATAGAAATTTTTGCCGGGGGCTCCTAGCCTAATATCGTTTAGAAGGTCCTAAGGAAGCCCTGTACCAAAGATGGTGCTTTTATCCGGGAAGTAACGATAATTTCACTAAGCCACCTTACTATGGCTAGTGGCTGTGTATTAAAACTAAAAGCTGTGAGAAAGCTAATGCCCTCAACCACCAATTCCAATCGGTGTTCACGAAAGAGACTCCAGCCCCACCTGATCTGCTACCTCCCAACTCGCCTTATGAAACCATGCCAGATATCATCATCACAACGGCAGGTATCAAGAAATTGCTAGACAATCTCAAACCAAGGAAAGCCCCTGGTCCTGATGGGATTACCCCACGAGTACTCAAGGAACTGTCAGCTGTCATAGCACCTTCCTTATGTGACATCTTCAGGAAGTCTTACAGCACTGGAGAGATACCAGAAGATTGGAGAAATGCCAACGTAGTACCAGTCTATATAAGAAGGGAGACAAGGCAGAACCAAGCAACTACAGACCCATCTCATTAACTTGTATCTCATGTAAACTGATGGAGCATACCTTAGCGAGCAACATCATGACGCATGGAAACCTCCAAGATATCCTGTACCCACTGCAGCATGGTTTCAGGCAACACAGGTCATGTGAGCTACAGCTGTTAGGACTGGTGAGCGACCTGATGAATAACCTGCAAGATGGCAAACAGACAGACATCCTAGTGCTGGACTTTATAGCAAAGCATTCGACAAGGTTGGCCACCAGCATCTCATCCAGAAACTAGACTACTATGGAGTGAGAGGACACAACAACCATTGGATCGCCAGCTTTCTGCAGAACAGAAAGCAGCAGGTGCTCCTTGATGGATGTAAATCATCTCAAGTCAACGTGGAATCTGGGGTGCCTCAGGATTCTGTCCTCGGCCAAGGCCTCTTCCTGTACTTCATAAATGACTTGCCTGACCAACTCAAGTCAAGAGTTCGTCTGTTTGCTGACGATGCCATCATCTACCTCACCGTACAGTCAGATGCTGATGCTGACCAACTGCAACAAGATCTCAACATACTCAATGACTGGACCAAGAAGTGGATGATGGAACTGAACACCAAAAAGTGTGAGGTCATCTCAGTCACCAGGAAGCGAAACAGGATTGTACACCAGTACAAACTTAACAACTCCATCCTTACTCCTGTAGAAGCCACAAAATACCTTGGTGTCACTATAACATCAGACTTGACATGGAACAAACACATCGACAGTGTCTGCCAAAAGGCTAACAACACCCTGGCCTTTCTACGAAGAAACCTGCAGGTGAGCTCTTCCAAGTTGAAAGCGACAGCATACAGAACACTAGTCAGACCCCTGGTGGAATATGCCTCTTCCGTATGGGATCCATCAACGGCCAAATACAACAACAAGCTAGAAATGATCCAGCGAAGGGCCGCCCGATACACATTGAATCGATACCACAACACATCCAGCGTATCTTCAATGTTGCAGGAGCTTGGATGGACATCACTCCAACAGTGACGAGAACACCTTCGCCTTGTGATGTTCTACAAGATCCACAACCAGCTAGTCCCATTCAACTCAGAGGCACACATCACCAAATCCACCAGACCAACAAGAGCTGTTAACTCACAAGGATATCTCCGACCTCAATCAAGGACTCAGCAACACCAGAACTCCTTCTTCCCCAGAACAGTGAGGACATGGAACACCCTCCCAGCCAATGTCGTGACAGCCACATCTGTCGAAGCCTTTCGTCTCCAATTGACGAGAGGCTGCAGCAGCTAGATCCAATGCTGCTTTTACTTGCACCTTGTTATTTATTGGCACATGCACCCCATCCTTGTGACACACACTACACCAAAGTTCTGCAAGAATCTTCAAGACTGAAGGAAGCAGATTATACCAAAGAAGAAGAAGTATTGATTCTCAACATTTCAAACACCACTGTACAAAACTCAACTGATTTCACTCAAAGTCGGTACTTTAGACTGATGACACCTAAATAGCAGTAAAATACAATTTTTTCAACTTACCGATGTTAAAGAATAATTTAAAAATTCAAATTGTAAGTCAAACTTGCCGATTAGCCACATCGGCATAGGCCTAATGATAATTGTGTGCATTTGTGTAATGAGTATTGACTATTCATGTGTGCAAATACTATAGCTAACTTAACTCCAGGGCCCCGTTGCATAAAACTTACCATTGCATTGATGGCAAAGTTACCATCAATGGTAAGTTTTAATTATGCAACGGGGCCCAGGTAACTTAACTCCAGGAAGCTCCAGCTCCAGAGAGCTCCGATCCGCCGCCGTCAAACGTGGCGCAGCTAGGTCTAGAGCTTTGCCTTTAGATCCTACACCGGGAAACGAGTCAAACAGCGGTATTGGTCCTATTTTTTTGGTAATCTAAAAAAGTAGTAATAAACATTTAGACTTACAATGTTTTTGGACTCCTCTGGACATCCGGTCAACCACTTGAAAATATAATTTGAAGATGTCTTCGATGGGAAATGTGCCTCAGAATGAAGACAATTGCACTTAGGCCTTGTGGTGCAGTGGAACGTGCATGCGCTTGCGCTTGCATGCATCGCGGATCGGATATATATCGGCGGAAGCTTCGAAGAATTAGAAGCAAGCGCAAATTAAAACGGAGCCGTACCCCTACCGTACGTGCGTTGATTTATCTGAAATTTGTTTAGGTCTAGATCTAGGCCTATACAATTTCGACACGCTGTGACGGCACGTAAGATGACTTAGCATTTTTATATTGGTAAAATCATATTTAGATACTAGTTAGCGGAGTTATGTTGACATCATTTGTGAACCACTACTACTAGCGTCTAGTACAGGCGCAGCGGATCACCATCTACAGTACGTGTAGGCGTAGACTAGTCTACAACAAGCGGGATCGGCCAGAGCCAGGGCAGGGCCAGGCAGTAGCTGTTCTGCCACGGCTCCAACGTAGGCCTAGCTACTAGCCGAGACTTGAATTGGGGGATTTGTTGCCCATGCTGTTGGCATGGCTTGACAAGTTGGCATCGATCAGTAGGCCTACTACCAGGAAGATGAGAATAAATCTTCCTGGTACTACTACTACTACTAGTTGTAGATTGTATGCATCTGATAATGTTTTATTGTACTTTGGTGATGACTGCTGATTAATTTTTCTTTTCATTTGAATTTGATAGGTTTCATAGTAGGTCTACCAGTTTGAGTATTTATGGGTGGAGTTAGCAACACAACTCGGCAAGATGTCTACTGAAGAGAATACGTCTGTATCTTACACAAGACTAGTGGCGGATGACGATGTCGATGTTGATGAAACAAGTAAGTTTCATACTTTCCTTATTCTTTAAATACATCAGTAAATAATTTATTAAGACTCTGTATGTGTGTGATTCTCTTACAGTAATTATCTTATTCTATAAGTAGGTCTATATAGGGTAAAGGAGGCAGTTTTCGGCCGGTCCATTGGATGCATGGTAAAATCCTTTAAAATATATTGCATAATAGCATATCACATATCACACACGTGCAATAACATGCCAGAGTCACCGGAGAACCACATTTGCAAAGGAAAATGTATCCTTAAATATCGCATTTTAGCGATGTAATCGGCGGTCCCGCTACCCGAATCTAAAAAATCAAATATCTTATGCGTGTCTGTAAGGAATATGGGTACCATAAAATGAGCTGTATTTCAAGTATTTTTTCTGATCTAGAGCCAGATTTTTTGAGTACCGCAAGCTTAAAAGTATCTCACCGCACGTATCCTATCACTGCAGTCGGATACTATAGTATAGCGCTGTATCTCTGTTTAGTTTAGATTCCAATTTCTGATCACCGCACCCGCAGGTGTAGTTTTCGGCCGTGCTGGGGATTACGTGCTGGCCGCACGTGCTATAGATCAGCGGACAAACACACGGCACGAGCTCCCTATTGACTTTGTACATGCGCCCGAAAACTGCCTCCGAAAAAGTGAACAAGGAAATGAATATTGCCATGGCAATTCATGATTTTTTTCTGGGATTATTTTTTTGTTTAAATAATAATAGTATTGGCTTCATGATTTGAACAAAAAATGATAATAAATAGGAAGTAAAGAGTCCAAAAATAGGATTTTGCCTTAAGTGGCCGAAAACTCCCTCTTTTACTCTAGGACTCTAGGTCTACTCTAATCCATATTATCATATAATCTGATTTCAAATATACTGTATGCAGTTAATGAGTTATGCACAGAAGCTAGAAATTGAATGTGCCTGTAGATGTTGTGAGTCTACACGACATCATCATGTTATTGCATGATACATGTAATAAACCTGCATCTCTGCAAGCATTTAGCACTTTATGAAATCTCACTCCTTCTGTATTCTGTTCTGTAAATGGCATATAGAGACATGCAATTACTGTATGTCTGTGTATGTTATGACTGTGCTATACCATTTTGAATCCATAAAGTTTCACATTGTCTGTTGGAAACAGTGGTTCATACTAGGAAAACTTAAATCTAGTCCACATTTTATTGTTAATACAAATTTAGTTGCAAAGTTGCCACCAAATTGTATACCGGTACATACATGGATATTTAATATCTTTTTGATATAAGTAATATATTTGGATAACAAAACACAAAAAAAGCTTTTATCGCATACTGACACCTTTGGATGATTTATTATTTAAATCAAACACACGATGACACTCTCCATTTTGGGTTTATAATATAGGTTTGAGAGATTTATTTATCATAGTCTTTTGCAGTGTAGATTGATATCAGGGCTGGTGTTAATGCTGCACAGATGTTCTACAATCATTATTTAGCTTGTCAGAATATAGAAAGACACATGAATGCAGCCTATCTGAATTTACAACAACAAAAAAGGTCTGAAATTATTTGCAATGATTATTTCCATAGAGTCCAAAGTCTACATTGTGGTTACCGGTATGTAAAAGTTTTATTGGAAATTGGTTTCATTTCAGTTTATGACACATGGAAGTGTAGACATGTACAGTATCTCCTCAGTCTTTTTTCTTTCTCTTTTTTTGGTTGCTAGCTTTTCTTCTTCTTTTTCCATTGAAAAAAAAAAGAATCAGATTGCCAATATAGAAATTTAAATTAGACTAAGATACTCTTTGGATAAGGACCCCAGACTATGTTTAAGTTTTCTATCTCAGTCCATTAAATGTTTTTTTTTAAATGGTTTCATCATTACTTATTGAGTACATGTGTATGTGTGTATTTTATGATATTGCTCTGCAGGTTTACTTGTAGACCAAAGCACAGGAAGTGGAGACTCCAGCGAAAATAAAAAGGGCATGTATCTTCTCGAATCTCACTAAAATAATCTTGATGTACATAAAACTAAGTAGTTTCTTCTTAGCTGCCTCTTTTTTAAATTTCTGCTCAGTATTCACCAGTACTTTGGGCCCTGAAGATTTTATCCAGATTCATCCACCATAGTAGACAGGGAGGTCTACAGAAACTGTGCCATATGGTCTCATTAGTCACTGTGTTTTCATTATAATTATTGAAGTGGGAGATGGTCTCATTTACATAAAGAAAATACAAGTCCAAGCGGCCATTATAATATTCAGATAAAAATGTGATGAATAAATCAATTTTTCAATGAAAACTGAAGATTTTTTTTACCTATTGATGAAACAGGAGTGGCAACTTTTTGGTTACCGAAAACTGACAACTTACAGAAAAGATCAATCTCTCCACTTAATTAAGATGCAAAACAAGTATTTAATGATCAGTCATCATTACTGTACCATTGATGTGTCAGTGGAGAATCTTTTTGTTAAGGGTCTTAATGGTAACCATGTTGTCATTTTGGCTTAAGCTAAGTACCATATCTTATGAACATCTGAATCTCACAGTTTTCTTTGATGATTCATGAAAAGGGAGTTCTTGCTCAAATGCACTTGAATCATTATACTTTTATAAACGACAATTATATATAAATACATTGATTTCATAGACTCATTAACTCATCCTTCTGGTGATACCTTTACCTCTAATTTTACTCATTTTCCTAATACTTATGCTTTATATCTTTTCACAATTTGTACATGTAAATATTATTCACTTGTGCATTGTACAAATATTGTTGAACACATAACATTGTACCTTATGTTTTGTGTCTTGATCTCTTCAAATTGTTACAGAGTTGTCAAATCATGGTTCATATTTTGTAATTTAATTCTGAAGCTAACAGGATGATAACATAACAAAAATAAATGCTCAACTTAAAACAGTACACTTACACACAATATTGCTTCAAGGAAATCAAAATTGCTGTCATGATTTCAACTTTTTTATTTCATTTGATCAAACTATGACTTTTCAAAGATAGGCCTACATACGGCCCGCATCCCACTTTTCACAAGAAATTTTAAGAAGAAAAAAGAGCAAAAAACAAAACAAACAAACAAAAATATTTTTAAAGAGCATTCATCTTTGAATTAATGGGTATTTTCTTCTCCTTTTTGACAAGCTTTCCAGTTTCTCTCTCTACTCTCTGCATTGCTATTATGTAGTGAGCTACATGTACATGCATTCATGCAATGCATGCATCATTTGACCTTGTATTAGATATTACATATATTAGGCATCTAACTGTATACACAATGATAGCAGATTGTATATCTATAATATAGGCTTATACTGTGATCATATGACCTGATATTGTACAGACCATACGGTTGGAATCTCGGAAAGGTATTTGTAGTGGTAGCTTTTCATTTTCAATGTACATGTATGATGTAGGTCACTTCCTAAAGTACACATAAATCAAGAAAAAGCTTTATGAGACAAGGTCAATACACTTTTGGGTAATGATACTGTAATTCAGTCCCCTCTCTTTATCAGTTTCCATGATGTTTATCAATTCAGAAAATAGATTTTGAATATATGGAAAGGTACTGAAAATGGTGTACATGTATATTTTGGGGGTTTATGTACCTTTGCATGTACATATTAAACTTTGTAAAAACACATTTGTTTATAAACATAACTCTTTGATACATAGTTAAACATTGTAGATTATTGCAGTTGCTCTTTTCAGTGTTACATATATAAACATTTTTATTCATTTCCTTATCTGATTTTCACTTTTTAAACATGGTCCACTGGTTCTTGTAGGTTGTTATTTCATCCAAATTTGTGGTAGCCTTCCATTGTAGATTATTGCAGTTGCTCTTTTCAGTGTTACATATATAAACATTTTTATTCATTTCCTTATCTGATTTTCACTTTTTAAACATGGTCCACTGGTTCTTGTATGTTGTTATTTCATCAAAATTTGTGATAGCCTTCCATAGCAATGTGCGTGCCTCTTCCCTCTTAACATTCATCATTTTCTCTCTATCTTGAGATTTAGTGTTCCACGTGTTTCAAAGCACATCACACTCACAGTGATTTTATCTCATTCTAAGTTTTGTTCATGATTCTCTTGCATTTAAGTTATTGACTGTATTTTGTAATTTGATAATACATGATTAAAGGTATTACAAAGTTTTGGTATGGGGTCATGAATTTGGTTCAAATGAACATATCGGAAGCACATGCGATTTTACAATATTCAATGATCGTTGTCGCAGTTGAAATCGAGTCTAAAGTGATGCAATTGTAAATAATAAACTCTTTCTATTGTATAGCGCCCTCTCAAGACTGATATTACTTTAGCTTTAAAACAATGTTTCTTGACTACAATCGACCGATTTGCTATTCCCATTTGGAAATTATATATGAGAACTGCATATTCTGAGATTTTCATGGTCACAGCTACCATGGAATGGCCTTGGGCGCTATTTGAAATATTTGAAATTTACCGGGAGCACCGGAAAATTTTGATTATTCAATTTGCTCGAAAGCAGAAATGGTTTAGGGGCCAATTTTTTAGTGCTCATAATACATCCACAGGGGCATCCAAATATATCAAAAATTTAAAGAATTACTATCCATCCAATTTCAGAATTTCCCAAAACTTTGCATTACCTTTAAATATTTTGTTAAAGGCAAGAATATAAATCTTCAAATGAAAATATGAATATGTACATGTACCTGCTGTTATTATGTTGTTGGGATAGGTCATGAAAACAACCAGTTTGTAAATTTTTGCTGGAAAAATAGAAGCCAGAGTTTGCTTTTTCGCAGATTTGTTACCCTTCTCAAACTGTATGTTTTTCTATAGATGCATGTACATGGGAAATAAAATGATGGAATCCACATGTATGCTTGAATGTGTGATTACAGTTCTGTAAAAAATCATCTGGGTAGAATAAATCATTCAGACGCAATGTATTTATGTTTAATTTTCCCTCTCTAATTTCTAACATATTTATTAGAGAACTGGACATTTGGAATAAAGATTAAATATTGTTGTTTTCTTTGTTTCCTCTATTTTTCAGATAACACAAACAATGGTGGGGCAAGTTACAGTGAAGCTGTTGAAGCATCAGGTAAATCTATTTATTTTCATTATGAATTCAAATATTTTAAAAACAAGTTGTAAAAGAAAATCAGCTCTGGCCACAAAATATTTAAATGAATGAATAGATAGATAGATGGATTAATTAATAAATAATGATGAAGTAAATATATAAAGAAATAAAGAAATAAGTGAATACATAAATGAATATATACATAAATAAGTAATTAATTGAATGATTATGAATATACAAATAAATGAAGGAATGAAGGAATGAATAAACTAATTATATAAATGAATAAATAAGTGATTGAAAATTTAATGGCTCTTCCATTTGTACTTTTTAAAGAAGTGATGCAGGTACATGTAGAATAAACATTTGCAATAACATGACTGTATGATGCTTCTTGTTTAAATAGGTTTTGGAAAATTCCATGCCCTGCTACTGATAGTTTGTGGATGGGCTAACATGAGTGATGCAGTAGAAATCCTTAGTGTATCCTTCCTCCTACCTGATGCCTCTGAAGACATGAATATCAACAGTATTGAGAAAGGACTTCTCACATCTATCATCTTTGTAGGTGAGTACAACCTCACGTTTTTAGCCTGGGCATCGTTTCACGAAACCGTCATAAGTACAAGTTCACCGACATCCCATTGAAACACTTATATTCAATACACGCGTTTCAATAGGTTACTTATGACAGTTTTGTGAAACGCTGTCCTGGTGAGGATTTGACATGGTTTAGATGCAAACACTCAAGGCTCTTGTTTTAATGCTATCAGAAGTTATTCCCCAAAAGTTAATCCCCCCCAAACAAAACAAAAACAAAGAAATATCTCTAATATCCCTCACTGTTTTTATTAATTGTGGTTGTGGGGGGGGGGAGAGAGAAGAGAGAGAAAGAAAGGTATAGGAGGAACAGGAACATGACAATTTGCTGATATGACTCCCTTCCACATCCTCTCACTAATTATCGATCTTGTTGATTTGCATTTAATCAAGTAGGACCTGTATAACTCCTAAAATGAAACCAGTGTCTCCTCAGTATTTGGACTTCTCCTAAAATGAAACCAGTGTCTTCTCAGTATTTGGACTCCACCTAAAATGATACCAGTGTCTCCTCAGTATTTGGACTTCTCCTAAAATAATACCAGTGTCTCCTCAGTATTTGGACTTCTCCTAAAATGATACCAGTGTCTTCTCAGTATTTGGACTTCTCCTAAAATAATACCAGTGTCTTCTCAGTATTTCGACTTCTCCTAAAATAATACCAGTGTCTCCTCAGTATTTGAACTCCTAAAATGATACCAGTGTCTCCTAAGTATTAACTATTTAGACTCCTCCTAAAATAATACCAGTGTCTCCTCAGTATTTGGACTTCTCCTAAAATGATACCAGTGTCTTCTCAGTATTTGGACTTCTCCTAAAATGATACCAGTGTCTTCTCAGTATTTGGACTTCTCCTAAAATGATACCAGTGTCTTCTCAGTATTTCGACTTCTCCTAAAATAATACCAGTGTCTCCTCAGTATTTGAACTCCTCCTAAAATGATACCAGTGTCTCCTAAGTATTAACTATTTAGACTCCTCCTAAAATGATACCAGTGTCTCCTCAGTATTTGGAATCCTCCTAAATGATACCAGAGTCTCCTCAGTTTTTAGACTTCTCCTAAAATGATACCAGTGTCTTCTCAGTATTTGGACTCCTCCTAAGATGATACCAGTGTCTCCTCAGTATTTGGAATCCTCCTAAAATGATACCAGTGTCTCATCAGCATTTGGAATCCTCCTAAAATGATACCAGTGTCTCCTCAGTATTTGGACTCCTCCTTAAATGATACCAGTGTCTCCTCAGTATTTGGACTCCTCCCAAAATGATACCAGTGTCTCCTCAGTATGTGTACTCCTCCTAAAATGATACCAGTGTCTCCTCAGTATGTGTACTCCTCCTAAAATGATACCAGTGTCTCCTCAGTATTTGGACTCCTCCTAAAATGATACCAGTGTCTCCTAAGTATTTGTACTCCTCCTAAAATGATACCAGTGTCTCCTAAGTATTTAGACTCCTCCTAAAATGATACCAGTGTCTCCTAAGTATTTAGACTCCTCCTAAAATGATACCAGTGTCTCCTTAGTATTTGGACTCCTCCCAAAATGATACCAGTGTCTCCTGAGTATGTGTACTCCTCCTAAAATGATACCAGTGTCTCCTCAGTATGTTTACTCCTCCTAAAATGATAACAGTGTCTCCTCACTGTTTGGACCCATGCTGTATTCCTTAACAATCACCAGTATTCTTATAATTTCTAAAAAACGCACCTTAATCTGAAAACTTCAATGTGAAATATTTGTAGGTATGTTAGTAGGAGGCTACCTCTGGGGATCCTTAGCAGATATCCGGGGACGACGTCAGATCCTCATCTACTCCTTGTCCTGCAATGCTTTCTTTGGTGCTGCCTCAAGCGTCTGTCAAAACTTCTGGCTCTTCCTCACAATGAGATTCCTTAGTGGTGTAGGGTGAGATATTTTAGTGCTACTTGACATTGGCAATATCAATACTTGTCATTAATTGTCATCAAAATAACCCAGTGAGTTAACCCTGTATGTTATAACCACTAAGTACTTGAGTGATAGTTGTTGCTCTTCCGTCTGTTTGGAGCCAGAAGGGCAAAAATTCTGTGTAATATGATATGAGTTAAAAGTCAGTTAACATCCTTCTGACTCCAAATTGATGATTAAATTCATTCGTTCAGTTCAGTGAGATAATAAATTCCTTTATTTATCTGGCTTTTGCTGTAAATGAAAGAGTTTCAATTCTATCTACATGTAGCTTAGACTGACTGATTGCTTATTATATGTATTTATAGTGAAATCATAGTGCAAGTACACTTGTATAAATGATTATTATCCATGATAAATGAAAGAGATCATTAGCTTCATGTACATGAACATAACATCAAATACATGAAATGGATGCTGTGTAGACATAGACTGAGTAAGATGATTAATTCACATGATTGAAGTTGGAAATTTGGTTGAGTTCTTAGTCAGGAGCTGAAATTTCAGCTCATTTTTATCCTCCTTCTGACCTGTATCATAAATGGATTTTTGCTATCAATCAGAGTTGGCGGATCAATCCCAGTCATCTTCTCTTACTTTGGTGAATTCCAACCGAACAACCATCGAGGTAAGATGATCAGCGCCCTCTCTACCTTTTGGATGGCTGGCAATATATTGACTGCTGGCCTCGCTTGGGCTATCATACCCAGGGAACACTTGGGTTACCACAACCCGGATGGGTTTAGCTATGAAAGCTGGAGAATCTTTGTGGCTATTTGTTGCATACCTGCTGCATCTTCAGTCCTAACATTCCTACTGATGCCTGAGAGCCCAAAGTTTTTGCTTGAGGTAAAGATTATCAACTGCCAATGTTTCTTTAGTTTGTTTTCTTTAGACGAACATGTGCTTTGTTCATATTCATGAAAAAGAATTTAAATCTACCATGTGCAGAAAATTAAGTCCCATCAAAAAAAGTCCTTCTACTAAAATCTTTTGAAAGTTTTATAGCTCGTGATATAGATTTAAACAGAATTTTGTCTTTAAAAAATAGCTAAGTTCCTTTTTTTATCCCTGTTTTTTATTCAGATATATTTGAGTTATATTCTACTTACAGAACAGTAGTACATGTATATTGAATAAAAACAATCACTTTACAAAATGCTATGGATTATTCTTACCAGTACAGGGGACATTGGTCGAAATTAAAGTATTATATGAGAAACACCTGTACCAAAGCACATGTGTAGGAAAACATTTCAAATATAGACTATAGACTGGAGAAAAAGATTTGTGCATGTACTTGTAAAATAAGTGATGTACTAGTTGCTTTTTTCTCTCACATAAAGTTTCTCTTCTCCCTTCTTTATGAATAATAATAATAATGTGTGTTCACTTGTATGATTCAACAGCAAGGAAATGAGGAGAAATCACTTGCCATTATGAAGAAGATCTACACTTGGAACCATAAGGGTGCCAAAGCCAGTGATTATCCGGTAAGTTATATCAGCATTTTATATGCGCATGATGTGATAAATTAGATATGTCATCTTTATACTCTTATGACCTGGATCAGTTAGACCTTACACTTTAGATTGTCCAGTTATCGTTTTTAATATGGAGACTTTCGATTTGACCTCCTAAAGAGGGCACTTTGCCCTAACATATATTATAGTTAATGATAGTCAAGGTTATGATATATTTCTCTCGAACAATCAGAATTTCCTTTTTCCTTCCAAGAATTCAGATGCACAAAGCTAGCCCAGGGCATAGAAGTAGTTTGTCAATAATAATCAGTCATGAACATGTAAATGAGTATCATTTAGTTCTGATACAGCATCAGCCTATTTTTAAGTTTGGCTTCTGGTTTATTTCAGATTGATTATCTCGTACCATCAAGCAAGGACAAGCAACAGCTCCACACAGCAGATGGTAGAAAGATGACCCTGTGGTTACAGTTTGGCGCCCTCTACAAAGCCACCAAGCAACTCTTTAAGCGCCCTTTGACGGGAATCACCATAGCCATGCTTGTCATAATATTCACTCTTTCATTTGGGTAAATATTTTCTTTAAATCATTACCAGGAATAGGCCCTTCCGAATCTTCTTTCATACATGTAAGCCCCCCAAAAATTTCATCATAGTAGTTTGACCACCATGTACACATTCAGCAGTCATGCTTTCTGGCTTGTTCTTGCTTCATTAGCTGCAAATATTATCTTTATATGATTAATTAAACTTCATAGTTATGCTTATTAGTTATTATCAACTCTTGACAGTAATAGTATTCATATTCATAATTATAGCTCAACAAAAGTAAAACAATTCAATCGCATTCTTGTGTTTCTGTTTTTGTTTTTTGTTTTTTACACAAGTATACAATAGTGTCAAACCAGTATTAGCTCATGGTAGATAACTTTATATGTCATTTTCCATTCCAGATATTACGGTTTGTTCATGTGGTTTCCTGAGCTGTTCAAGAGAGTAGAGAATGGTGGTTCAGCATGCAGTTATTTTAACGAATCAGCTCTAACCAATTCAAGTGTACCAAGTGATCGAATCTATGTGGATGGATTCTACACATCACTCTCCAATCTACCTGGAAATCTCTTGACCATCTTTCTCATGGATAAATTGAGTAGAAAGTTTCTAATAAGTAAGTAGCATTTATTGGAATATGAAATTATCAATGTACATTTAAAGAAGTATTCTTATTTCAGCTTTAAGAAAATGTTAGAGGAGAATATTAATCTTTGCTATTTTGGCATGAAGACAGGGTAGCTCTGACTGAATGCACTGCCAGATATAATGGGGCATGATTTGCCATGCCCCCCCCCCCATCCTTTTAAACAAAGTCTACCATTCTTTGATTACACAATTAGTTTTTGTATGTCAGAGATTATGTGGAATTGTGCCCCTTTACAGAATTCATCATCTGACCCTGCTAAATGCATTGCAAAGTAACCAAGGTTTAATATTGTGAAAAAAGGAATTGGGATTATTGTATTAAATACACCTCATTTATTTGTTATGTTAAAGAAGTTAACTGGTACAAAATGTATTAGTTACTCTAAATGCATTTTGTAGAACTGGGACTTGCAACATAAAGATGTGACTTCCTATACAATTTTCTATGTTCGGTTTGTTGGTTTGTTTATTTGCTTGTTTTTTCTTAGTTTTGTTTCGTGTTGTTATATGAAGTTTGGTTTAAATCTTTGTAAGTGCTGCTTTAAAGTATGTGTAATTACAAGGGCATGTCAATAACCCTCATATATTGATATACCAGGCATGCTTACATCATTTCATTTATTTGCTTCTTGTATTTTAATCTCAGCTTCCAGTATGATTGTCTCGGGCATCAGCGTGTTCTTCATATGGTTCCTAGAAACAAGAACACAGGTACTCATCATGTCTTGCGTGTTTGGCGCCATCTCTGTCATAACATGGAACACTCTTAACGTGGTCGGAGTTGAGCTCTATCCCACCAGCTGCAGGTATGTTGTCTAAGCGCTCTCAGTTTTTAACAAATGGGACAAGGAAATTCCAAATAATGGAGGAAGGGGGCAATGTGAAGGAATCTGTATCATCCTAGGTGTATTTTATTATCTTAGCTGACTCCAAACATATCCTTTTCATATCCTGAAATAAGATTGTGTTATGTTAACTTGAATGGTGAGTTCATGTCTATGTAGCCAATTTTCTGCTATGAAATGTGTTCAGATATGTAACAAAGTATTGCGATAAAGCTGACATCAATAATGAGGAAAAAAAGGTGCACATGTTTCTATGTTAGGAGCTGTCTTTCATCCAGTCTAGTAGGTTATCATATTGCCTTATTGAAATTGATCTTTGATTAATGCAGATCAAGATTTACTTCAATAACTCAAGGATAATCAGGGTTTGACCTTGATAATGTTTTTGTTTTTATGAAGAAATACAATTCTTGTTTTGTGAAGATAAATTGTTAAGGTTTGCGTTAAGAATGAATCATGTTTTTATGCAGATGCTTGGTCTTCTATTACTTTTTTGGGGGGGTATAAATTGTTCAATTGCAAACAACAGCCAGTCTAGGTATCAACAGATACATTGTAGTTGTTGATGCTTAATTTAAGCCAGTCATGCTAAAACATCAATGTACCTATGTAAAAGATAACATAGATACAAATGTATTCATCATCTGTGTTTTTGTTGTTGTTTATCTTCTTTACAGGAGTACAGCATTGGGAGTCCAATCAGTGTTTAACAGAATGGGAGCCATATTAGGAAATCTCATGTTTGGTGTTCTAATAGATCTGAACTGTTCCGTGCCTATGATTTTGATAGCAGTCTTGTTGGCTGTAGGTGGTCTAACGGCATTGACTTTACCAAATACCAGCAAAAAAGAACTCAAGTAGAACTCACTGGGGCCATCTTATATTTGGTGTTCTTATAGATCTTAACTGTGCCATACTTAAGATTCTAAATGCTCTCTTATTACATGCAGCTGTAGTTGGGTTAACATAATTGACTCTTCCAAACAAATTGCACAGGAAATGATGACAATCCTGTTTTGTATCAAGCAAATCTTAGTACTTCACAAGACAGTAATTTTGAGTACTGGAAATCATGTGCTTCAAATCCCAAAATGCTTTTTTAAATAATTTTTTACTCTGAATGAAAAGATAACAATTTCCTAAATGGGAAAACTCAGAATTTTAGAATTGTCCAAAGAATATGTTGTACTAATGAATGATCAATTTTGTGGTGTGTGACCTGGCAGAGTGGCTCTTACTTCTTCTAGGGATTGGGAAGTACCCGGTACTTGAAATGATGATGATGATCAGTATACATGTAGTAGCTCAGGAAGTTAGTATTTAAAGGAAAAAATATATGAATCTATTAGTTATATTATCAATTTTCTATTTTTTCTATTGCTGCTCTACATCTGTAGTAATAAGATTTGCTCATTCAGTTGTTTATGTTGAAAATATTTATTACTTGGAAATATCTCAAATCATGATTGTGAGTGACTATCACTACCTAAAGAGACAAATGCCCATGTTCTTGAGAGCGGCCCAAGTTAAAACTGGTGATTTAATCCACTGAGTTATTAAAAGTCAAGTGTTGACCCCTAAGTTATATACAAATTACTTTGATTATGTAACGGCATAAATACAAAATAACGTAGGGTTTTTATGCCTCCGCTACAAAGTAGCCGGAGGCATTATGTTTTCTGGTTGTCCGTCCGTACGTACATACGTACGTCCCGTTCTGGTGATCGCATTATCTGAAGAACCGATTGATGGATTACCGCCAAACTTGGGTCATGTATGTATCTTGCAGAGCTTATGAGCTGATTAGATTTTGGGGTCATGAGGTCAAAGGTCACAGGGCTTATTATGTATGCAAAAATAGCTTGCGATCGCGTTATCTCAAGAACCGATTGATGGATTACCGCCAAACTTATGTCATGTATGTATCTTGCAAAGCCAATGAAGTGATTAGATTTTGGAGGTCACTAGGTCAAAGGTCACAGGGCTTATTATGTATGCAAAAATAGCTTGCGATCGCGTTATCTCAAGAACCAATTGATGGATTACCGCCAAACTTATGTCATGTATGTATCTTGCAAAGCCAATGAACTGATTAGATTTTGGGGGTCAAAGGTCACAGGGATCATTATGTATGCAAAAACAGCTTGTGATCACACTATCATTAGAACCGGTGGACGGATTACCATCAAACTCTAGACATGTATGTATCTTGCAGAGCCAATGAACTGATTAGATTTTAGGGTCAAAGGTCAAAGGTCATGGGGCTCATTGTGTATGCATATAAATAGCTTGTGAACGCATTATAATTAGAACCGACAGATGGATTACTATCAATCTCAGGACAGGAATATCTTGCAGAGCCATGTATATGAAAAATAGCTTGTAATCACGATATTCTGAGAACCCATTAATGGATTACTATCAAACTTGAATATTAGAAATTGCTTCCGTTTTGGTTTGTAAAACGCTCTATGGCGGAGGCATCATTTTCGACTGCGCGCAGTTGAAGTTCCATCTAGTTCCTGATGAAGCCCTATGGGCGAAAATTTCAAGTTACGGAAGTTCATTTATATATTTTCAACTTGCTCTGAAGCAGACTACTAATTTTCCAATTAAAAAATGATTCATTTAAGAAATAATAAGGAGAAAGTAATGTCATGATAAGTGTTTTTGTTTTTATGTTGTTACGGAATTATGGTGATTTGTAAATGAAGAAGAAGTTGACATTTAGCACACCATAAATTGCTGGATGAAATATACGCACTTAAGTAAGGTTTAAACCTTGCTTGAAGTTTGGCAGCTTTTGAGAATATGGCTCAAAAAGTCTAGATGATGTATTTAGTATTATTTGAAAGGACAATTTGATGAGGCTCATAAGATCATTATTGACTTTCATGTAAATAAAATAATATTGATTACTTTTGTATATGAATCGTATATAGGCCTAGTATGAAATCATGGCTTTCAGTTTTGGATGAAGAAGAATCTAGTTAAATATTAATGTAATAAATATTTGTGGAAATCGTCATGGACATAATATTAATGGCATTACTTGATATTTGTTCCTTTTCTTCCTTTGTTTTTTTTAGTTGGTTACAGAACTCCAGTCCATAATTTTTTTAGAAATGTGTGCAAATTTTTCAGGAAGCAAAGAAATTCTTTTTAGATGGCAGAGTTATGCACGTATAGATTTGTTTAATGATTTGCTCTAAAGACTCTAGGAGACCGGGCTTTCTACATAATGTGCAAATAAATGGTATATTAATCATATCTCAGGTGTATTGTGTATCATTATGCTAAACGTTACAGGTTCTTAACATTTTCGTTTTTCCTCGACCCAATTTTGTATACAGGTGAACCACAATGTTGGTAATTTTCATAAGTTTTATAGATTATATATCTTTGTTTCCTGATGTGTTTTTCATCTAAGAAACAAAGAACAGAGCATTCCCATGACCTACTAAACACCTTAAGATTTCGATTTATTAAATCAGTCAGACCAAGTGTAAAGGTGTCATTTGAAATACAATGTTATCCTTTGCAAATCCTCCTGCAATTTATATTTTTATATTAAAATTCTTATACTCGTGCATTAATACCACTTTTGAGATATATTAATCCCTGAAATATTACTTATCACTCTTGTTTATCGATACTGTTGACATTTAAACAGTGATTGTCACAACATGTTAGCTCTGTGAGTTGCAACTCGATTCTGATGTCTGTATATTTTAATAGTGTAATGTGCAATGACAAATAATTATAATGATAATATAGTAGTTTCTTTATAGCATATACTTATAAAGAAACACTACTAGCAATGATTTTGACATTGATTTGTAAAATTGTGTAAAGTTGATCAGTATTATTTCTGAATGAAAATAATTACATAAATCAATCACATTGTTTAATCATGGTTTATTATATAGAATCTACAGTGGTTCTTTTGTTTTTACTTTGGCTGTTTACAGCTATGAGATTCTTAAATAATGTGGAAGGGTCTTCTATGAAAAGCCTATACTATGTTCAAGTGCATTTAAATTCATGTCAAGACCTTCATTAATGCATGGTCTGCAATATATATTAAGAATATGATGAAATTTTACCACACATTGTGATTGACATTGTTATAATTTTTTATATTGGTAAATTGTGCCTTAAATAATGTTGATGTATTTGAAACATTTTCGTTACGTTTCATAGACTTTATGAATTATGGTTGGATGCATTGACATGCTGAATGTATATGTATACGTATATGATATCCACTTACCATAAATACAAGTATTTTAGCTATTCAATGATACCTGTTTTATCTTTATTTTATTTGTGCATGCATGCGTGTATGTGTTCATGTGTGGGTGAGAGAGAAAGAGAGAGAGAATACTAAAAGTGGTGTGCAAATGGCGATATTAAACCAGGGGCTTAGCATGCAAATTTCAGAAATCATCTATCACCACGGTCCTAAACCTTTAATAGAGATCCCTTACGAAAATTTGATTTTTAATGAATTCAGTAAATTTGTCCACAAAATAATTTTTCATCCGTTCTGTACATGGTCATAAGCTTATACTTTCACTTAACTTGGTGGTACAGGAAGAATTGAAAGACGAGGTAAATGAGAGCGTTCCAGACATGAAGAATATTTCATGTTTTATTATATTATCTCAAAAGTATAAATATTGAATTATCAACATTGTACATGTCCCTTTTTCTTAAAAAAACGACATCATAATATAAACATAGTAAAGTACAGAAATATATCACTTTCGGTCATGTAATCGTCGCATAAGAGTTTGTTTTAACTTCATGAAAAGTGTAGCATGATGCAAACAAAATAATGCCCCATTCATTGATGTATTACAGAAAGTTCTGATATACAAATATTAAATGACCAAAAAAAAAATCATAGTTTTCTATGAAATCAATTAATTATGTTCACAAGACTCACTGCATTAAAAAGAAAATTTCTAAGAAAACATTGTATTTCATCATGCGAACTAGAAAAGTATTATAGTATTACATAAAAGTATAAAAGTATTACATGAGAAAATTGCCAGATAAAGAATGGGAATTTGAGAGTGAGGGGAGGGGTAGAATGGGGATAAAGGGTGTGAGGGAGAGGGAGAGGGAGGGGGATAATATAGATGATAGATAAATACAAAGAAAGAAATTGGTGTGTATCGAAAAGTAACATTTTAATGAAACCAAAATAGATATATTTAAGAGAGACAGCGGTGGATGTTAGAAAGAAGTGGACAAATATAAAGACAGAAACAGATACTCAGGATGGAATGATGAAATGATAAATCCTTAGATTAATGAACTAATAACGACATAAAATAATTGAGAAGGTAAGCAGCCTCATGCCGTTGATGATTATCAATATAAAGATACGAAATAATTATCATCAAACAAAATATATAATATAAATATATTTGACCAGACATTCAACACTTATGATGTGTTGTTATATTTTTACATGATACTGAGGATTTACTTTGACTTAAACATGTATAGCATTTCTTATTTATTTGATCAGTGTTATTCAATTAGCATGAGATTTGGTATAGAAATGTTATCCATTCTTTTCTTCTTCTCATTTTTGATTAATCAAGAGTAAAAACGCAACTACGCAGCTGGAGCACACAAAACATGTTGAAAAGGGCCGAAAGTAAAATACGGAAATAGAGAGAATTAAAGCAATGAAGAGAAAAAGGCAACAAGAAAAGAAGATGATATGATTCCATCCCACACCCTCCCCTTACATGACGGTCTTATTTTCTGGTATGTTATCAACCTAGTAAAACGTGTGCCCCCCCCCCTCCCCCACCCAAAGCACAAGCACCCCTTTAAAGACAGGACACAAGTCGTGCCACTGGTATTACACAAAGAGATACATAAGAGAAGAATATCACTTCAATGGCATATATCCATTTTGGGCATTCAACGTTTGGCATACATTTTTCCTACATAGAATCCTTCTCTAATTATCCTCATGGAGGAGAAAATTGTTGTTCATTGCTGATTATGGTCAAAATGTAGCAAGAAGAAGGGTTTATCAACAAGAACTCAACTGATCTGTACTCCGCGATTTGGCAAACCTGTAGCACGGTTTCCTAATTTGTGAGTTCTCATAAATGTGGTCGTCTGACGAAGAGAACATATCTTCGCCCTCGTCGTCTTCATCTTTGAGTTTTGATGGACTTGGAACTGTTCCTGCTCTATCTTGAATGACGGGTCTAAGCTGCTGACACGATATCGTTTTAGGATTGCTATTCGAGTCAATTCTCGAATCGGGATTATTATTCCGTTTGTTGGTCCCATTCGTTAACGAGCAACCATTGATAAACATATTTTCACTTTCCGATTCTATACTCTCGGATTTCTCGAGGAGTCTTTGGTGAGGGCCAGCCTTTTTACTGGTGGGGACGAGTTTAAGTACATCTGGTTTAGGTTTGATTGTTGGTTTCCCGTTTCGCCGGAACGCGGCTTGAAGGATCTCCCGTGCTTCGTTACGACCACGGGTAGCCGCCGCCCCGACGACCACGGCTGCGGGCGTGTTCGAGTTCATTGGAAACGGCACCTGCCCAAACGGAAACAACCTCTTGCTAATATTCCTATCTTGCCATTTCGCGACGGAGTCATTCACATACCCATGTGGAGCATTGTTCAGCGCCCTCATTTGTCGTTGGACCATGTACTGTAATAAAAAACACTCTGGGGACATCTCAAGTGGATCTTCCCCGTTTACTCCTAAAATTCCATTCTCCCCATCCTGGTTTAGATACTCGTAAGGATGTGAATAGTCTATGCTATACATGGAGTCTTCGCGGTCTACGTTTAGGTACACATGCGAACCGTCACTGCTGGTTGAAGATTCGAGACTCCTCGAGTCGGCTGGTTCGGGAATGGGTGGATCTCGATGAGGGGGGCTGTGTTTGAAATGCGTGGAGATGCTACCGGCAAATCGGACGTGATGCTTGCTGGCATCTGGTGGTCTTAAAGGTAGTGAAGGTGATGAAGACGGTGATGATGATGCTGGTGGTGGCGGTGGCGGTGGTAATAAAGATGGCGGCGGAGTTAATGAGGACTCGTTTGCTGATATGTTGATTTCAGATGCCGTAGTTACTAAAGCAAAGAATGGAAAAAGTTGTATATCGTTTGTTAATGATCTCGCTAAAGTGAAGTTAGATTCAGATATACTTACAATATAGCAGGATGTTCTGTGTGTTTATTCATTGCACGATAATAAACATGTTTCGTCGTACTTTGGAGTCGTTCATTTTGTTTCTGTAGAGAGCTCGTCAATCATTATTTATCATCTATGCTTGTATGTCCTATACCTAGTGAAACCAGTAGGCCTACGATATATAAGTTCATATTTAACCGAAACTACTATCTTTCAAATTCAAGGTTCGTGAAAAATCATGTGTAAAGACAGGCAACGATAATAACGTTTATAGTGTTCTCATGTTGATTACCTGTTGTAGGTTGTGTGCTATTGGTCCCCAGTTCTGTCTCTTCGTCCGAGTCTAATTCCTCACAGTAATCCGAATCACTGGACAAGAATATAAGAAACAGTAAGGATATCAACGAATGAGGATTGAAGACTGGTGAACAGTGTAGTTATGTGATTATGCTGAAGTAAAAATAAAGAAAATAAAGGCAAATAATTAAAAGAAGAAGAAGGAAATGAAAGAAAGAAAGAAGGAAAGAAAGAAAGAAAGAAAGAAATGTAAAGAAAGGATCGAGTAAACGCGTTGTCAACGTTTGCCATGGGGGCGGGGGCGCATCTACTGATGTGTCCGAGTTCGTTTGCTGCAGGGGATTCCCCTTAGAGTTTACACAGTGAAGAATATAACAGAGAATTAAATATAATAAAAAAGAATGTTCTAACCTCTCGTTGGCGGGGAAACTAAAAGAGATTTATTACAAAGCTTTTGAAGTTTGAACCGTAAGGGGAAACAATTATATGTCTGATGACGAAAGGGAATAAAATAAAAGATCATACAATTAATGTGAGAACATAAAACAGAGTGTTAAAGAAATAAGTAAGCGTGGGAGGAGGTGGAGGAGGTGGAGGATGAGGGGGTTTCCCCTGATACTTGACTCACCGTTTGTATTCAATCTTAGACTTATAGCGCCTCCTACGGATGCTACACACCACACAGACGCCCCCGAGTGTTATCCACGTTGTTATGGAAACCACAAATAGGGCGATGACGTAACCTGTTAAGAAATATATAAGAGACATATAGTTAAATCAGAGTTAAAAACAAGTAAAAGATGATTTCGTATCCGATGTTGTTGAACAAAAAATAAGTAGGCCAACCTACAGACAAAGTATTTGGAAGAATATCTGGGGCAAATGCACCCATCATCATTATATAGTATATAATCTAAATCAGTTTTCTTTGAAAGCACTGATTATGGCGGTAAGCACCATGCACTACTGGGCGAGAAATCACTGCGTGTGAAATAATCTAAGGATACAATTTCTCCCATTTTATTTGTTGTTGTTAGATTTTGTTCGAGTCAACATAAAACTGATAAACCTTTCCTTTTCGATTCCATTTTAGACTCTTTCATGTTTTTACGGATTAAAACCTTACTAGATGTAACATAAGATGTTATTCATATTTCACCACTCAGTGAGAGTCCAAGTAGAGATATTGCTTCGGCAATCATCTGGAATCATGATAATGAAGTTTACATTCACAATAGTATAGCACGTCTTAACCCATTCTCCTTCCCTCATGTTTGAATAAGTGAATAATTATGAAACTGTATTGATGTGAATGTTCGAAACAATTAAGAGCGGAGAGATTTATGATATGTTGCTAAAAGTTGACTTTTGTTTTTTGTTTTGTTTTTGTTGACGGTTTATATTTTTTGTGTTGTTGTCGTTGTGTCTTAACGTTTCTCCTGTGTTAATTTCTCTTTTGAAAAGATAAAAGTATTACATTTTTATAATGTCCTTTTTTTATATCTATACCGATTCAATATGACTTCATGCGGCAATGCAATTTCTGACTTAGAACGGGTGCATCATGCCTACTTCTCGAGGGACTTTAAAAAAAACACCACAGACCACAGTGTAATATTAACCAGGTATTAAAAACCTTGGATCAATCTGGTTTTACCTAGATCATCCTCATTCACCTGGCAAGTATCATCATACATCGGCTTGTCAATCATTCATGACTCAAATGACTCTAAGATCTAAAGGACGTGCTCGCGGTGAGTCTAGCACAATTATCAAGATTCCTCATCCCCAGGTATAAACTTTGATTAGGTTCTGGAATACTTAATTAACAGAGATTAGCGCAGAGAAAGTGGCGCCATGGCATATTCTAGATGCCCCCCGCGGCAGTGAATCCTTCTTTTATTTAAGTAAACTAGACACATGCAGCAGGAGATCACTGTCTTTGGTTTTTATGTGTTGACACTGATTAATTATCAAAAACATGTACCATTTTTCATTAAATTAATTCTTTTAGTGTCTATGTAGTGACAATTTCAAAGGAAATAATTGTTTTGTTAATATTAAGCAATTTAAACGAGACTGTGGAATGTTGATTTTCCTGTAGGTCTGGTAGCAATTCAACGTGGCCTGGTATTTTTCTAATTCAACATCTCCAGCACTATCACCAAATAGACCCATACTTTAGTACTAAACCCATCTGAAAACAAATTCCCTATTTTAAAGAGCATTTGATTAAAGTTTTTCATAACTCTTTTTTTTTAAATCTAGGAATATGAATGATGAGTATCACAAAAGGAGTTCAAATCTATTAGCAGGGGAAAAAATGACTTCTGGATAAAATAATACAGGGCAACTTTAGCCAGTTGTCAATGGGGGCACGTATTCTTCTCTCGTACTTGGCGAAGTGTTTCAAAGAGATCAAACCTCAAAGAAATTATAACTTTTTAATGAGCATTATTTTCTTCGTCACAAGAATGTCATAAAATGTTTACAAGGTCCTTGCATGTGTCCTCTTCGTCCTTAACACTCATTTTACAAGTTCCGATGAATTCCTAAGAGAGTTTTTCATAGCTATAGGTAGTCAGTTGATTCATGCATTCAAGTAACTTGGTTTCCATTGATAGATATATCCTTGAGGGATTTTTCAAGACGGTCAATTTTGTTTTTGTCTCACCCAAACCGCATCATTCTGACGATCTTCCTGGTTCGTTCATTCTATGACACATATCTTGTCATGCCGGGAGCACCAACACTGCTTGTCGGCCAAACCCTTCCTTTAAGTGCGAGTCAAGATCTAAACCCATATTATGAATTCCTGAACACTTTCATTAAAAGTATATAATCGATTTTGATAGTGATCAATTTCGATGGCTTTCTTATTGTTTTAATTTTCTAATTGTTAATCTAAATTATTCGGTTCATAAAAGCAAACATTTTGACATAATTCAAGACATAGGATATATACGTTTAAGAGTTTAGTTTATATCATTTGGAGGAGTTGTTATAATCAAGCACTTCTTGATATACAGTATGAGCCTATGAGTTCACATGTTCTCACCTTGAATCTGTTTTTCTTCAAACCAACGACAGCAACTTCATGATTTAAAAATCTTTACTTATCAAAGACACAATGCAAAAAACAAAAAAGAACATGCACAAGGCACTTGTGGAATGTACTTTTGATAACCTATGAAAGCATTCTTGGACAATATTATCAATCCTCGTTATCCCCTTTCTAGAAAAGCGATCTTAACAACGGTTTGTAGTTCTTAAAATCCATTGAAGGCCAAGAACTAGTTATGCTTTTTATATAAAAGTACTGCCTAAATGTGCCCCTTCTCGATTGCTGCAATCATATCAACAATTTCCACTATAGGGCATGGCTGCATTCATTTTCGATAACAGCAGATTCAGTCAAAACTTAACATCAGAATAAACAGAAAGTCAAACATCTCTTCTTATCATAATTGTATTCGTAAAATGTTTTGATCAAGAGTTTGACATGATTCTGCATTTATTCTGTATTTTCCCATTCAATCGAGTTACAGTGGGGCAGTCCACTCTCTTCCATGAATTTAATAATTCTGTTTAATAATTTTGTTTTGTATCTCAGAAACAAGAAACGAACTATCAAACCATCTCAGAAACAACTCGTCCTATAGAAACTTGAGAAATATCTATTATGGTCAATTCTAAATATTCATTTCCCCCGAAAGTTCGAACCACTCGCCCTTTCTGTGGGAGGGGTGCACACACATAAAATAGGTCACCCTCACCTTCACAGTCGGTGTTAATTAAAACTCCGTCTCAAGAAAATAGATCATTGCCTTGTTTCATTTAAGCATGTGTTTAGAATTAGTGAGTATGAGTTTGCATGAATGGCGACGAAAGGCTTGTCGATTCTATTTTTTAGTTTCGTGTATACAGTGAGCCTAAGGGAGTCTAATCATAGCCACTTGCAAATACCATAGGCCTATATTTTTTCTTCGATCTACTTAAATAATGATAAATAAAGCATATATAGGTTTCAAAACTAGAGATATTTTGTTGTTTTATTGATGTTTATATGTTTTTCATTGTACTTTAAAGCATACCCGATCCTGTTTTTTTTTTCTGTGTTAATGTAAATGGAAATTATTGTTCGTTCGCTTTGTGTATTATTTGATTAGATTACCGGTAGTATAAAGTATAAATGTATTGAATTCAGACAATCATATCTAATTTTTACCGAGTATTTAATCTCTTATAAAGACTTATCAATCATTACATAACACAAGCCCACTCGATCCCTACTTCTATTTTGTTGTTTACGCTTGACATCCATTTTGACTGTCAATACTTCAATGTAATACCTTTCTCTTATTTTATGAGGGGTTGTTTTCTTGCATTGTAATGGAAACGTTTCCCGTATACAGTAATGTTGTGGTTGTATCGTGAAAATAATGTTAATAGTGTCGTTTAAGATGCATGTAGTATACAATGTGTTACCACTATTCATTGGCAAATGATCTATATAAATCATCAATGTACACCAAAAAATATGGGGCTAACCCATGCCCCCTCGCACCTAACCTAAAACAAGTGCAATCTTGATGAAATAATCGCCTTTCTTCTTGTTATAATTTGGTCTGTCGAAGTTCATATACAGGCTTATCGTGTGGATTTAACCGGGGCAGCTAAAATTTCGCTGTGTCAGAGCAGTGAAGAACATGATTGGGGATTGAGAGAGGTACAGGGTATCTTATAGCGTTACTCGTAATACCGAAGGGGGAAAGATCTGCCTTTTCTAATTACCGGGCTGGTCTGCCAACAAACGTTAAAGCTCCCTTAAAGTGTTGGTTAACCAACTTAAATTGAATTTGTCAGACTTCTTTGATTTGAAAGTTGATATTAACAGTAAGATAGCTAAACTGTAGACGACTGCAAAATCGTTGCTTTTCTCTCTGAAAAGAAGTGGTTCATTCTAGATGACTTCAGTTTGTATTCGCGCGTCACATTTCATATTTACAGTATTGTATTCAATAGGAAGATAATATCATAAAGGCAATCAGGATTCATAAAATCACTTCATTTGCTTGTTGATGAAGATCATAAGGATCATATATAAGTTAACGTGGAAATCGGGTTATAATAAAGCCGAAGGTAGAAGTTAAATTTGTTGATTATAATATTTTCAAAAGCCAAAAGCCAGAAGCCAGACACACGTAAGAGAGTACGGCGATGGTGACATCCAACCATTTTTACTCCTATGTGTAACTCTTTGAATTTACACTAGATGGATGTCAAATAAAAATCATTTCAGAAGCTGTTTTACAAAAGAGAAAGAAAGAACAAAAGAAAGGGAAAGAAAGAAAGAAACAGATAACAAAGTATTACTTCATTATTGAGACTCTTATATTTATATCCTATATGTATATGATTGATTGGGGTTTTAATCTGGAAATATGTAACTCGATAAAATCATCAATTATGTATTCAAAGGCTGTAAATACAAAATGACAGCCATATCAATGCTGTGAGAAGGAGCACTTGCGATTAATTTCGTCAATTTTTAAACATCTGGATGTTAACATGTAAAACAGAAATAAAAAAAAACGAAAGAAGATGTTTTGATAAGATCTTAAAAACACAGTAAATATGCCTTTTAGCAGATATGACACCCTAGACATAGAGCATAGAGATCGTCATCAAACTTCTTGACTGTTGTGGGCCCCATAAAATGGTTTGCGTTATCGATGATTCAATGAAGTATGGCGTTACATTACTGCAAGTCATACTATAGACGTGTCACACACTATTCACTGGGTGTAGATCTGCTATATTCTTACTTCAAGCTCAAAACTGGTACAAGAAAACGAACGAAGATTTCCTCCGTAAGTAAACAAATCATGGTGGGATTTCAAGCTGGATAAACTTTAAAAGACAATAAAATCACTGCTAAGAATGCTATAGTCCACGTCAGCGTCGAAAATAAATTTGACGAAACATGACATAATTTGAATTATGAGTTCATAAGTTCATTTAATTTCCACAACATTAAAAGCACAAAACTTAGTAAAGGATTTTTTAAAAATCAATAGAACGAGGAAATAACAATAGAAAGTTTTTGTAACTATGCCATGACTAAAGTTACATTGTATGTAGATTTATTCATGAAAATCAAGATCTCTTACATGGTCAAGCTGTCCAAAAACTCTTGACCACAGGATACAATTATAGTCAGATGATTCTTTAAAATTAATACAATTTGACTCTCATTCAAAGGTAACTTTCAGATATGGAGAACTTGGGAATTACATTTCAAAATAAACAGAGCCTATTTACTGATCATCATTGTAGTGAATGGGAATCTTGATACTCTATATGCACACTAATAATTAGGCTACTACTACTAATAATAATAATACATTTATAGAGCGCAGAAAGTATCCAACATTAAGTATATATTCTACTGCGCTATATACAAGAGCTCCTGATATGCTTAGATTTACAATTAATTGAAAAGATGTGCTTTCAGTTTTGATTTAAAGATATTCACAGATGGTGATCTCCTGACTTCTAAAGGTAAGTTATTGCACAGTTTTGGGGCTGCACAAGCAAATGCTCGATCACCTAGCGTTATTTTTGTTTTGATAGATGGGATCTGCAGCAACACTAAGTTAAAGGTATATTTGTATCTTAATCCAGGGGAATAGCAACAGTCTCATGGACAAGGTGGTTGGTATACTCACGAAGTATACTTTGTTATCGCATGAATATTAGCCCTACACGTGTGTTCTGTCATTTTTCTTACATACATCATTCATATGCAGTTCTTTACTTTAGAATAGATTCCTTTCGCTTCAGTCTGTGAGAAGCCCACGTCACATCATTACCAAAAGTCACAGCTACCTTTGATTGATTTAATTTCGGAACATTCCTGTCTCCAACTCCTGCATATCTTCAACTCACCTGGACATTTACACGTTCCTCCATCCAGTGCACAGGTGCATCCTATCTTACTCAGCACACCACAAGATGAACGGCACATTGCTGTGCCATTACCAGGAGGTAGTCGGTCGTATGGTCGTAGAGGATTCATCATATCATCACCATCAGAATCATCCTAAGATAATTATGTAGGAAATGGTGTGGACAGGAGTTAAGTAATGGTCATGTCATTGCATTGTGAAGAAACGGTCTTGAAGCATTGGGAAAGGTTGATTTGGAATATGCAAGGATTTATGTGTACTGTGACGTTTTGGGAAGATCTCATTGGAAAGAAATTAACCCATTCTGGCAGAAAAAATATCACAAGACTACTGACAGAATTGGTTAAATGGATCTACACACGATGTGGCATTAAAATGAGCTGCATATCTCACTTGGGACACCAGAAGATGAACGACGCATAGTTGTGCAGTTACATCATCCTAAGATGTGAAAGAAGTGGTGTAACCAAAGTTCAAAGTTTATGGTTCAATGATGATATATTTAGACGACCGCATAGATATGAATGGACAAATTTGATGTATGTTTGTATGCCCTTTAAGTTTTAACAAGCAATAATGGTAGGGTTGTTTTGCCGAAATGAGAATGCAGTTCCCTCCACTTGGCAAATAATATTCGTGAAAATAGCTTCATTAAATTAAAAACTACATTACTGACTGAACAAAAGGTCTTAGCTCTTCATTTTCTAGTACATCCTCCTACAGTTAGATTATCAGCACATTCAGTAATAAACTTTGTCTCATATAGTCTTATTTCATTTGCAATGTGCATCTCACAAGAGACCGACAGCCCGGGACACCGACAGCCTAGTAAACCGACAAGTCAGTTTCCCGAGCCGTTGGTCTACTGGGATGTCCCCGACTATTTTATCTTTGGAACCCACCTCTGATGAGCTGCATGTCCCAGTGACGTGATGGCAAACCTCATGATGACTGCAAGCACACAGTCCTCGGCAGTTCACACCGTAACGACCCCGTCCACACTTCCGATCACATCTCGGTCCATGGTAACCCGGTTGGCACCCGCAAGACTGGGTCTGCTCGTCGCAGATCTGACCGCGGTTACACGTGACATGACCGCAGCGGACGCGGTAGTTCTTTGCTGAGGAGGGCAAGAAAAAAGAATAAAGTGTCAAGATTATTAGATGTTATACATAATCACCACAAAATGACATTATTATAGGACATGATAATTCATAACAAAAAATGCGTACAAGATATTTTTCTTTATTCATAAGTAATAATAACAATAAAAATCACAATGCAAATTTAAGTGACGACTTAAGTCTTAGATACAGATGCACAAACCTAATCTTCATCTTTTCGAAAGGCGTAGACCAACACGTTTTCTAATATTCCAAAAATAAGCTGATTCAGACAATTGGGGTAATACAGAGTTCACCTACAGTAAACAATTTTACTGATATATCATAGCTATTGCCCCTTGACAATCCTCATCGATTTAAGCTCTGAATATAAACGGTTTGTTAGGATTGCTCCTCCCAACTCCTCTGTGTGTTCAGAATCAGAATCTATCGATGACAGATCCGACACACTTTTGAAGTTGTGATTCAACTCAGACTCATTGCAAGGGTATTCACTGGTGGTTCTAAAATGTGCTAGAAAAAAGTTGCGTTGCGATGGCAACTGCAACTCATGTTCCCGCCGCATCCGGCCAGGGCAGCCCAGCGCTACATTTTTAGCTCCATGTTCGTCCGTTCTCGTGTTCTCCCCTATTGGATGCAGGTTTTGTGATTCAACAAGTAACTAGATCATTAATGGTGAGGATAATGGATAGTTAGTGCGTGAAGGAAAAAAAATTGTCATTGAAAAGTATCATGTTCCTTTCCGTTGTATTCTTCCTTCGCTTCTGTATCTTATTTCTTTTTCACTTTCTCCTTTTCTATCATACCCTTCTCTAACCTACTCTTCGTTGTTTCGACCCGGGTCTTTTATCAAGTAATTTTGGCTGATTTTTTTCACATTCTCATTTCGGTCTTCAGACTCCGAAATAAGAGATATCTGTCTCAGTAGTCAGTTTATAAAATATTATCCAATTATATATATATATATATATATATAAGTAAATAACCCGTCATGTCATACACATAGAATTAAGTAAATAACCTGGAAATCTGACCACAGTCATAAACCGAGGCGCCATTCAATTTAAGAGAAGATGAAGATGAGCATGCTCAAACAATTCCCATGGAGAAATTGAATTTTATTCTTAAAATATATAAGTTTCTATTTTTACGTGTGTTTCCAGTTGTTCTCATTTTAATATGACTTCTTGATCTCTCTCCCGATGTCTATATCTCCTTCTTTTAGTCTGGCTGCCTATATCTTTTTTATATGACAGTCTCTCTGTCTCTGTCTATCTCTGTCTCTCTCTCTGTCTCTCCTCCCCTCTCTCTCTCTGTCTCTCTCTCTCTCTCTCATTTCTACTTCTTTAGGCTTTCCCTTAGCTTTCATTTCATTCTCCTTCCTTCCAGTTTTCTCCACTGGGTTCGATCAGCGGACACGAGCGGGGCAGGGTACTAAATTTATCCCTCCGTGAGTCATTACTTAAATTAATGATTAGGGCAGACATTATAATTTCATGTTGTTCTTGCTGTCAGTCCCTTGATAGACCTCCGTGAAGGGTGAGTTGTGTAAAGGAGGGGGTAATGAAGAGAGAAGATGCAAGAGCGAGACAAAGACAGAGAGAGAGGGGAGACAGACTTAGGAATAGGGACTGATAAAAAAAAAACTAATATACTGACAGTAAGAGAGCAGAAAAAACCAGGAGATGTGAAATAAAAAAGAGAGAGGGAAAGAAAGAAAAATAGAGAGAGAGAGTGAGAGAGTGAGACTAGTGAGAGTAGTGAGAGTAGTGAGGGTACAGTATGAGAGTAGTTAGAGTAGTGAGCGTAGTGAGAGAGTGTATGCGTGAGAGTGAGCGCGCGCGCGTGTGTGTGTGTGTGCGTGTGGGTGTGTGTGTGTGTGTGTGAAAGAAAAAGCGAAAGAACTCGAGGAAGGATGAGTGGGATAATGAGAGAGAGAGAGAAAGGTAGAGGTGGGGGAACAGAAAGATAGGGAGAGACAAACATACAGATACAGACAATGACAGAAAAAAGATGGAGAGATCACAACTTCGGCATTCATGTGGACAAAATAATAATATAGTATGTAACTTGTTCCGGATACAAAGAAAACATTTGGAATTCATTAGAACCAGTCAAGATGTTAGGCTAAAGAAGAGCGATGAGTATTTCTTAAAATGTTCGTAATCAAAGTATTGAAATGCAATAAATTCTCCGATTAAACCAAGACACATTTAGTCAGAAATATTTCGATATCCGTATTAATCAAATAAACTTTTACATCAAGTTTGATACTCCTGCTAACTCTTAAAGAAAAAGGAGAACGACTTCTCTCAGAGAAGTCTGAGTTCTCATCCCCGATTGCAATTTGGGGTAGTGTACTCTCAATCCATCCCTCATGTTCAATAATTATCATTCCATTTTTAGAGTATTACGTATACCCTATTTTCAGCGTGTTCTAGTTTATTAATAAAACAAAAACACGATGAAGCCCTCCCCTGACCTCGACCTTCAAGAACTGGGTCAAACTTCCAGACCCGTTGACATTTGATATGACTATGGAAAGCCAAGTTAAACGATTAGCTAGGATGGTCATTATCATCGAAACAGAAACAGGAACAGATTTCGAGAGTCATCGACTAAACACAGGCAGAGAAGATAGTTCATCATCAAGGGGTGTCACTGGAATATTTTGAATTCAGTAGGTTGGGGACGTCGGGAAATATGAGTTGGTCTTCAAATATGATTTTGCTGACAAATTTAAAATAGAAGTCTTCATATTCACAAACATACTTTGTCGAAATAAAAAGTAATGCCACCAGAGCATACCTCTCCACCTCACCTCAGACTTATTGCTGTAAATGGACTCAAATTTTTTACAAGATTTCACACAATGTCAGGGTCGGGTAACGATGCTTTGTAAAGCATCAGTGATGTCATCAGAAGGAGGAACAATAAATAATGCATTTTAATCTCAAGGTCAAGCATCTCAAACTCTTTCGCAATGATTACGGCATTTTTCCGTAAACAATTTAATTGTTGTCATACATCTCCCGCTAAAAGATTGCAAATTTACAATGACAATGTGTAGAGCATAAAACGAATATCAAAAGATAACAAATGGAAAAAGTCTAGAATATTTTAGAAACATCCAGGTGAGCGGTCAACATGACGAAGAGCTGATAAGGGATGGAGAACGTCAAAAAAGCAGACCACACTATCATGTAAGACACCCCTTTCCTGTGAGCTTCCACCCTCTTGTCTACATGCAGCACTAATTACTAACATTATTCCTGATAGGATATTGAGAATGACGTCGGAAGGAAGTGAAAGACAGCACACTGACCAGTGTAGATCTTGATGCATCTTAAAGGTACTATGTCCCATTCGCAGGCCAACAAAATGAAAAGGTTAAATTCCAACGGTATTTGAAAGATAATACTAATTTAGAACTTCCCTCAAAACAAAAGGGCTTGGAAATGTCTTTTTGTCGGAAAATAACGACCGTTAGTTGTCGAATCGAATTTAAGGATTGCAATCTTTTTATTAAATAGTCTGATTTCAGACCCTTGTACCGAATGGTCGTACGTTTTGTGCTGCGCAAAGATTCATTCAGTTTAATTTTGGCCATTACAAGAAGTGGGTTATTGATGTAGACAAATGCTCATGTACCCTTTACAGCTCATGTTATGTATGTTATTACCAAAGAAAAAAAAAGTCCGTCAGTCAATCAATGGTGTCTGACAGTGAAGTCTAGAAAGTAAACGGGTTTCCTTGCATAATTTGAAAACTAGGATACTGCTAACGTTTAAATTTCACAGAAATGACATACGTGACATATTCATAATTCCTGCAAAGTTCTACAGAATTTGATGTTGGCTGCAGATGGGACATAGTACCTTTAGAGAGAAGGTTGCGTTCTGGTAAAATGAAAATTAAATGGTGAGCTTTCTAATTCTGTGTATGTCAGTATGGAAGAATATCATAGTATAAATATTCTCTGCAAAAAGATCGCTCTTGAATAGCCCTATTATTCGAAATATGCCAAGAAAAAACTGAAAAGTGTGGACCAATCACTTGTGTGTAGTCCCACATAGATATTTTGTGTGCAGGTCATGTAAAGTTAAATAAGGATCGAGTAATTTTCTTTTAATTTTTATCATTTCAAAACTCTTCAGTGTAGAATAATATTGTAATGTACTACATACTCAAACTTTCCCATTTGGTTATAGATAGCTTCTTCACATACGTAATTGCATGACCAGTTCTCGACTTCATCTTTAATTCTATTATGTGGAAGCTTCGGAGAGAAATGGGTTGATGAACAACCATTACTTCCTTTGAAAGAGAGTTTCTCCTAATTTCTTAATTTTTGTCATCCTTATTACGATCATATTTAAATATTTTCTGCCTCTATTGTCGTAATCACTATCTGCAAGCTGATATTCATTTCTGTTATCATCATGAACAAACGCGATATAATTATTGACTAGTCTCCTTTTGATTCTTTCGGTATTTCAATGTTCTTATTTTTCTTCTTCTTTTATATCCTTCTTTCTCCTCTTCCTTCCTTCCTTCCTTCTTCTTCTTCTTCTTCATATTTTTCTCCGCCATTCTTTTCCACCCTCTCATTCTCATCTGTCTTTTCATTCCCCCACTCTCTCCCCTCTTTTTCAATATCTTTCTTTCTCTCTCGCTCTGTCTCTCTCTCTCTCTCTCTTCCCCATCTCTCTCTCTCACTTCGTTTTTCTCTAATCTAAACCTATCTCTCTTTTTTTTAAATCCCCTTACTTTCTTAGTTCATCCAAGTCCTCTTTTTCCACAATATCTATTACTTTATTTACACCTTTCCTTTCTCTTGATTTTCAAAACAGTTCTTTGACACTTGGTGATGAAAACTTTCTCCCATGGATCATCATGGAGCTCTTTTTCGAACCCTTGAGTCACCCTCACGTGGTTAACCGATAAACAGTGGTATACTTTGAGTCACCAATCAATTAAAGACGAACAAAGGTAATTCAGAACGAAGAATTATGACGAGGAAACGTTGGAAATGAGGTATATCTGTGAGAACAACCCATCAAATTTGAGTAATTAAGAACACAGAACAAACTAAACAATTACGAGGCAATGTGGTCCCTAGTATGAGGAAAAAAATCTGAATACATTAAGATATTTTGAGAGAAAAATCATTTAACAAAGCAATGCAACGAACGTTAATTTATTTTAAATTCAAATATGAATCATACGAATATATCAGCTAATACACTGCATCTTTTATACAACCTGTTCAATTTAAAATATTTTATCTACGTCCCTACCTAATGTTTCTATTACTTGATTAGAGATGGAAACGTCAGTTGATTGTGTAAGATATATTCGCCGCTATTTGTTTATTTGTAATTAATTAAGCAAAGTTATAGGAATGGTTTCATTAAGATCTTTTCTGATAAAAGTCACATTTCTCCTAAAATGTGCAAAGGTTTTTATGATCGTACGGCTTTGGGGTACTGTGTGCGTGTAAAGTGCGTGTAAGTGCGTGTGTGCGTGTGCGTGATTATGCATTCGAGAGGCCATTTGAAGAACACCTTACGTTCTCTTGTGATTCTACCTGTATCTACCAGATGGCTTCTCGCGTTGTTATGGCAATAGGTTGTTACTATGTTGTTGAGCTCCCCCGAGTCTGACAAAGCAGTATTGTAACCGTCCATGTTTCTCTCCTGCGATGATGGAGAGAGACTAACACGACCATGATATTCATTCGCGGGTCCAGGGGGTTTCAGAGGGGGACTTTCACCCCCACCTTATCGTCCAAACCCAATCCGGCATTCACATCGAGTCTATAAATGTGTCACCGCGCGGGGTGGTCCCCCCTCAACAAATTTAGTACCTAGAAGACACTTTGAAGATACTATGTCCCATTTGCAGCCAACATCAAACATTTTGTAGAAATTTGCAGGAATTATGAATATGTCATGTATGTCCTATCTGTGAAATTTAAACGTTAGCAGTGTCCAAGTATTCAAATTATGCAAGGAAACCCGTTTACTTTCTAGACTTCCCTGTCAGACACTATTGAGTGACTGACTGACATCTTTTTTCTTTGGTAATAACATACATAACATGAGCTGTAACAGGTACATGAGCATTTGTCTACATCAATCATCTACTACTTGTAATGGTAAAAATTAAACCGATTGAATCTATGTGCAGCACAAAACGTACGACCATTCGTTACAAGGGTCTATTACTTAGGTGATTGCAATCACTTATGTAGATTCGACAACCAATGATCGTTATTTTCCAACAAAAAGCCATTTTCAAACCCTTTCGTTTTTAGGGAAGTTCTACATAAGTATTGTCTTTCAAATGCCGCTGGAATTTAACCTTTCCATTTTTTTGACCTGCAAATGGGACATAGTACCTTTAAATGTGAAAAATTTTGGTCACACAAATTTTCACACTAACTTGTGCCCCCTCCCCTTGCAGAGAATCCTGGATCCGCCATTGACACCGACCACATACTCAGCAAAACATGGATTGGGGCCCTACAACTCTGCTTTAATGTACCCTGGCATTCTCCAAGTCATTGGCTTGTGTTTAAAGATAAAAACACGACCACTCATTCGTGAGGCTGCTATTATACGCGAACATGAAAATGCTATTCACTGCGGGATTTGAATTTCAAGAGTGAAAGTGATTAAACTTGAATTAGAAACCATAAAGCGGTCTTCAATTATTTGAGACCTACGCTATCGCCTTATTGACAGGTTACATGTCAAAGGCATCGATTTCTACTATTCGAAATGTTGTGAGGTTGCTGAAAATCTCATCTTTACTACAACTCAAATTATAATGCTAAAACGATACGCACACCTTTTTGTTTGACACTAACACTCTCATACAAATAGCCAGTCCTGCAATTAAATCAAAAGGTTAACATTACTTTAAAGTTTTAGTTTAGCAATATTTGTCTTACTCTGTTGATTAGATGGTAGGTTTGAAAGTAACACTTTGAAGTAGTTGTTGCAACGTATATCTGAGACGAAGGATGTGTTAAACATTATGCTTCTGGAATACTTTAAGAGTAAATCACTGTTAGTATTCTGATAAGGGGTTCAATAAAACAATTATCATTATCATTCCTAGCTTTATATACAAGGTTTAAAATATGTAGCAAATTCATTCATTCTGTTTTTTTTTTTTGTATACAGACATCATCTCTTGCAAGGAAGGTTCCTCGCGAAATCATTACTCCTAAATATACTCTCATTACTTTTTCACTTTTTCCAGGATTTAGATCTGATCTGTGGGTACAGCCTCGAACTTCTAATTCTCTACTAAAAAATGTTCATTTTGAAACAGAAACATTATACACTGTCCTGCTTCTGTTTCTCTAGCCTCGTTATCTTTCATCTTCTGCACCCTATCCTTCTTTCTTTCTCGATATATCATCTCCATTTCTATAATCTCTATGGAGTAACAGCTGTTGCAAACAATTTATATTTTCTCGGAAGAGTATTTGAACATTTTGTGATGGCTTTAAGCGATAAAGTCTGAGGCCTTGTGAGGAGTGAAGCAGAAGCATATACGTGCAGAATAAGTGATTACGAAGGAATAACAGGAACTCTGGTTTGCAGGGGGTATTTTCCAAAATAGAATGATTAGGGTTAGCAGGTGAAGACACAAAGTATTTTTCATAATGATTGTGATAAATCCTTAAAATGTGACACGTGATTTAAGAAATCACATGATTATGAATTGGAGAAGTAATATAGAATCCAGGATTGGTGCGGGGAAGGTTTGCTATTTACTCGACTTTGAATAAGTCAGCTACATTAGACAGAAACATAATGAACATCTTACCTTTAAAAAAATGTACGCATTGATCATGTTGATTAAATGATTCAATATCAAATAAGCAGAGAGGACATGTTTGTTCAAGTAATCGATTTAGTCTCTTTCGAAATTGAATGTAATCTCCTGTACTGATTAATGCAAAATTAATAGTCGCTACATCATAATTTGATTTCAGACTTAATTGACGATTGTATCTGTACATGTGTGTGCATTTTCAAACCCGACATACTTTTTGGGTGTTGTATTAGTGTAGATTACACACTGATGTATTACTGTTATTTCAATAAATTCACTAATGCTGTCTAGGCGTTCTAATTTTTACTGTAAAATCCTTAAGATATAGAGTTGTTTTCAACCGACATTTTGTTTTGATCAAACACGAAAATCATTTTCCTTGTAGATTGTAAGGTATCTACTTTTGAGCAAAGTTACATACTCTTTGACAAGGTGCAAGTCCTCAACTTCTAGTTACATACTCTTTGACAAGGTGCAAGTCCTCAACTTCTACATGAAACATCTGGCGGAAATCATGTTGAGCCACTATCACAAAGCTGAACAGAATACAGATCGCAATGTGCAGAGTATGTTATCACATTCAGACTATAGAAAGCTATCATCTTGATCACTGAAGCTCTCATGTGTGTCGTGAAGTTTGGGAGATAACTTCTCTTCGATAAAATAGGAGGATGGATAAGAAACATCGACCAATAGAGATTTTGTTTCAGAATCCATAACAGCTCAAAATATAAATTCTGCCAAATCTTGGGTGGCCTTTTTAAAAGAAGGTTGTTTCGCGTGCATATGGTTTCGTACGTTTATTTAGTCAGGTCTATATATGATTATGATAAAAACCTGGGTTAAATTTAAAAAAAAATTATCCTGGATATGAATTTGACACCATCAAGCAAAGGATTGATTCAAGATATTTTGTGACATAATGAATATGATAGTAAATAAAAACATAGCTGAGATAAATTTGATATGGTTAGCTTGAATGATGAAAGCACTAGTAACATGCAAGAGAAGACACTTTAATGATAATATACATGTAACCCATTTAAAATCAGGTCTGACTTTAAACAAATTACCTGATGATGAACTCGTGATTAGCGCTTCTTTTCTTTCTCCATTTTGCGGAAAACCCCCTTCCTCCCTCTCACTCTGTGAGAACTTTTGTCTCGCCTCACCAATGACTGTGCGCACACCCGTCAAATAACTCCTCAGGAAATTGTTCTCATAATGCGGGGTATTAATCATAAATGGCGACAAAAATAGACTGGGAGAATGTTACAGACAGAAGGAGAGAGAGAGAGAGGGATGAGCAGCTTCAACATGACCAAAATAAGTACCGCATCTCCCAAGGGTCCAGCGTACCCTGTTCACTTTTTCCGCAAAATGAATTAAAGGACTTTAAAACGGTTCTGAAAAGTCTTTATGAGTGGCTTATCTTTTTCATATCTAAGCAAAAAGGGAAGATTTAAGGAATTATACAACCTGACTCATCGAAGTGTTAGCTATTCAATGGGCAGCAGAGAATCATTAAGCTGTCATGCTGTAATTTGGAAGTACTGTTTTAACACGATATATTTTCGTGGTGAGGCACTTTACCCTGCCAATCCATATGATGAGATTTTGTGTAATAATCATGAATGTATAAGATATGGCATGCATGGGGTGTCTAAATCATCCTGATCAGACGATAAATCGACATTCAAAGTTTTTTAGATTAAAGCAATTAATAAGTCATGTTCTACTTCTACTATAACACGGCAATAATTCTTCTTTTTTTAAAGACGTTTAAATGAGTAGATATTATCATCCAAAGAGGAGGTGTAGGGTTTCCCCTTGCATCATTGAAAACTTGGTGATTCAACTTAAAAGGTCGGATTCCTTTAATTACCTCTTTTCTTATCATGCATGTTAAAAAACTGACGGGTTCAACAATCGTCCTACTTTCATAACATGCTCAGAAATTTTAATCACGTATGTTGCCAAATTGATTAAAAATTTGCTTTCTAACAAGTTTTTTTGATGTATTTGCGTTTCTAAACAGGGGAGTATCCAGCATAGGATGACTCCTACGTACGCCTCAAATGATGGCCCACCTTACACTCGGGTAGCCCAGATACATTCCTCCGCCTGGAAAAGATTCTGCCCCCCCCCCTTTAAAATCAATCTCTGAATACGTCATTATTAAATATAGGGTGTCGAAAATATCAAGCGTGTCAAGTAATAAAATCAAAAACATAGTGCTAACACAGTCAAACTTGCATAATTTTGTAACAAGTATGAAATATATTGATACTTCATACACACACACACACACACGCACACGCACACGCACACACACACACACACACACACGCACAAATACACACACGCGCGCGCGCACACACACATAAACACAATATTCGAGGTGATTGATTATAAAATAATGGTTTCTGTTGTTATATTTAAAATAAACATTATTCTGTTTTGGTCACTTTTATTTTCCATTATTGATTTTGTATTCGAACAAACTTTTGATATAGGTCAATGAAGTTCTGTGAATGAAATACAAATATAAATTGCCTTGAGTGATAATAGATCAACGGTCATCCAATTCTTACAGAATTCTATATACTCTTTGAAGTACTATTGGCAGACGTCATGTGACAATGACATTCGGAAGATGATATCATCCCGCCATTACCTATTCACGTGGTGAGGCATGCTGACAAATGGCACCCAAAAGCCTGCTGTAAGTTTTCGTAGCAAAAATCAAGATGATGATGGATTTCTTTCTTATGCATGTCCGTTCTAGATATAAATCATGATTAGTCCATTTATATCTCCTAATGTTAATGTATTTGTTTTTTTCCATATATTTAAGTTGTCATTTTCCAATTCTGGAGTTAAGTGATGAATATGGATTATGTCAATTTCTTTGGATCAACTGATCCGATTCGAGTTTGACTGTACAAACAAGCCGCTCTTTATCCAGATATCACCCCAAAACCCCGAATGCTTGCAGATCATTATAAATCGACTCGGCAAAAAACGCGGTAACAAAGAAAGAAGTAGAAGGCGCATTGAGCATCCCTGTATAAGTCCTGTCTTTCTCTAGATCAGTATACTCTACCTATTTTATATCTTCTCGCTCCGTATTATCAATCCTAACATTATACGTTTCGGACTTAACACCAATTACACCTCCCGACAGCTGTTGAATTATGATGATGATGGAACTCGATATTTAAGCCACAAAGCCGAAATTATTTACCTAAGGCTGAATGTGACGTCACCTATAACTTATGACGTATACGAGTGTACTTTTGATGACCTTGTACTTGGAATTGAGTCTTAGATCGGCTTTGTCTGCTGACCATTATCAACTGAAGATAAGTCATATCGTATTCCATTCAGGGATCACGACTAAGCGAAAAAAAAAATTTTCTAGATTGTTTATTGAACTATTTTAACTGTAGGTTAATGGTTTAAAAAGGAATAAATAAAATAGGCATCTCAAATACACCATGTAGAGCCATTGTTGAAGTTGTTCATTCGTGTAGTCCAAATAGAAGCATTTGTCCCAAGTTAACAAGAGATTTAAATGAGCAAAAATGTAGAAAAGCAAACATTTTATAAGCTTATTTACCTTCGTGATCATGTACACCGTGCTATGCCTTCTCTCTTTCTCTCTCTCTCTCTGTCTCTCTCTATCCGTCTTTCACTCTGTGCCATCAATTTAGAGAAAAATCTGCTGTTCATCCTATTAAACATCCTTAACAAGTTGCATATTGCACAAACAAAACAAAAAACTCTCCCACTCACCCATATTACATGTCTTCCTCGGCTTGCCGACGTCACAATACTCCCACGTGATGACGTCAGAATGCGGCCGTGCCTCGACGAAGCACCAGGGCATGGACCGGTCCGACCACGGGTTGCGGCAGTTGCTCCCACCGAGCGCGAGTACGTGGTCGACCAGCGGAGTGGTGACCATCGAGGCGTTGAGGTAAGGCCTGATACGGTTGCTGGACCACGGTACGCAGCTGCGACCTCGCATGGTCTTGTTTACAAAGCCGTGGTAGTCCTGGCCCAACGATATCGAGAAACACTCCACGTCTGCAGAGAATATAATGAAGAAAAATTAAGGGTGGGTCAATACTATTGATCGCATTGATTAAACAATCCAACTAATTAGCACACACGACATACACAATCAAATGTATGGCTAAACCTTCACCCACCTCTTATTCGCAATCAGCGCATCAATAATTTTCTTAAATTTTAGTCCTTTTGTGTATCATAGATTCACTGGATTATCTTCTGTGCTAATCATAAGCCTAGTTTAGAATTTAAGTGAAATAAGGTTGACTTGTATGTCGATTTAAAAATACTGAATATGTATGAGCTTGCAGGGGGTATCTATACATCTCACGATATCAATGAATACAAAACATCAATATCTTCCACTACCAGAGAAGGAAGGATGATGCTCTCTCAAGTCGATTAAACTTATATAATTTTTTTTTAAATAAATAGATAGTATAACCATGTCTATCATTATTCATTCATACATTCACAACAGAGAAACCTATTATGTACATGTATTTTTTTTCTCAATCGGTTCCTTGTCCCTTTCGGCTGTTTGCTGTTACCTTCCAAGTCCCAAAACTAAAACAAAATCCAGGACATTTAGAAAGAAAAAAATCTAGAAAACAAACCCAGACACCATAACTCTACCATTGACTAGAATTGTATTCATTTAATGTGTAGAAAATTGCAATTCAGATGATGTCTGTCTGCTATCTGCCTGTACACGTTCACCATGTTTCAGCCTTGTCTCACCTCACTCTTCAGGGTGTCTATACAGGATATTGGATTTCGCTGCCTCTCCACACAGCACTACTTAATAGCACATGAAATAGACAATAACTTAATTTACAGCGAATTCTCGCAGTTTTCTCCCCACTAAGTTTTGCACGTCACTAGGTGGATTATAGTAAAATGATTTCCTCAAAAGGTATAATTTTGTGTGTCTGCCATTACCTAATATGAGGTTTACAGATAGTATCATCTCAAAATTGTGATCTCGTGCAATCGGTTTGAAATTTTCATCAAAAGATAGATTTAGAGCGAGATTCTAGCACCAGGACCAGTATGATGGTGCTGATTTTCCCCCTAGATCTCGTGTATCATGAGCGCGTTAATTAGTACTCGATAATCACTCTGTTTGTTAAATGACCGATCAAATCTGACCGTATTTGGGTTACTAGTATATGAAAATGTTTAAAGAAAATATTCTAAAAATACATCTTGGTTTATCAAGTATCAAGCGATTAATTCTATGTTTTATATGAGTCCTCTTGATCGCTGAATAACTTTATAGAGGGACTTTATGACCCCAATATTCTCATTTCAGATTTCAATTAATGTTGCAGATACGAGATAAGTTTAACTTCAAGACCACTGAATGAACACAATTGAATCCCAAATCAAAAGACATTTCGATATGTCCCGCTTCAAGCTATTACACGTTTCTTATGTAATCTTATTCTCATATTCCTAACACAGGATCTTTACTCTTATTCCTTTAGAGCTTCAAGACATGCTGCACAGTGAGTCAATCAAATCCGGGCATCTCAGATCCCCTGATTATGTCATTGACTTAACCGCAGTTTCTTGACTAATAGATATTGATGATAACAATATGCTTACAGCCATCCTCTGGGAAACATTCACAAGTCCTGTTCCCAGAATGAAGAGAGGTTTGATAGTTACAGAATAATTTAAGAACTCTTTTTAAACACTTCGTTTTTTTCCTTGCTTAATATTCCAGTCTCCCATCTCACCATCCACTTACTTTACTCAGAAAAACATAGATAAACCGAGTCTCTCTCTCTCCTTTTTTTAACATAGTTTTGTTTGCGATTAATCTACGTTCGTACAAACTACACAGTATTTTGACTAGACTGACAGCGTGTCCACACACAAATTTTTTTTATCCCGAAACTCTATAAAGAAACGTCGTATAAATAATCGTCGTATAAATTCCAGGGCGTCCACACACAAGAAACGTCGTATAAAGAATCATCGTATAAATTCCAGGGCGTCCACACACACAAGAAAGTAATCCCGAAACTCTACAGCGAAACGTCGTATCGGTGCGCAGTTTGCTACTGCGTTCATGAAACGGAAGCGGAAATGAGAGGTCAGGTCTCCTTTCGCGCGCGGTCACGTTAAGCCCCGCCTAGTTATACTGTTCTAGTTCGACCCGTTATACTAGTTACGTCCACATACAACACATTCCGTGATTCTTTATCGAGTTCTAGTTCGAAACGATGCCCAGACCCGCGTTTCGTTATACGACGTTTCGTTATACGACGTATCGTTAGTAAGCGTACACACACACACACACACAATTTCATCGTATAACTATTCCGAACGGTATAACTATACCGTTTCAAATTTGTTGTGTGTGGACACGGGGTCACAACAATATCTGAAAAGTGAGAACGTGGAAAGCCCAACCAATGAAGTTGTCCATTGATGTATCTATATATCACGTAAATACCACAAAGTTTCATCCCTAAAGGAACAATAAAGACGAACTTTATGAACTTTATCATGTTTATGTAAACTTTTTAAATTGGCTAAATAAAATACCTCCCATTCGAAGAAGTAGTGGGGTGCTTGGCATATATGTTCTTATCAAAGATCAGCAAATGTTCAAACTCATCAATCTCATGTTTATCATCGGATGATACACACTTTACAAACTTTCAAAATGAAAAGTCACTCGACGTAGAGGCGTGTATATGAACAGTTCAATAGTTTATGAAAACACCATCCCTCCTTTTCCTTCACCCCTCCTCTCCATCACGTAGAGAGATGTACATGTATGCACATTCGTCTATGAGTAATATTGGTGGTGGGTGTGTGCGTATTTGTGTTCGTGTGACGATGAGTGTGTGTGTGTGTGTGTGTGTGCGTGGGGGGTGTCCGAGAAATTATGGAAGGGGAGGATAATGTATAGTGAACAGGATAGCAATTACATGACTTGTTGAAAATAGTTGTAATCGTGTTGGTGATAGTATTTTGAAATATATGGTAAAATTGTTGTGATGATGATGGAATTCTACAAAAGAAGAAAAAATGTTACAGACAATGAACTAATTTATAATATGAGCATCGCAAGAAAGGGGGAGGGTGAAAATGGAAGTTTGAACTTGGGTACTTTTGAGGGCTTGACAGAACTTTTGTCAACAAATTTAAGACCGGAGATTTCTTTGAATGTTCAGAAATTTCGGCTAACCAGTCCGACAGACCCTACCTACTTACATATATAGACGATACTGGAAGGGGAACATCTAAAATCATAAGCGTGGCTATTTGAGGGGGCGAAAAATAAACTAAGGATTAGCTGTAACAAGTGTTGAACAATTGGATAATCTTTAAGATCACTGTTAATCCACGGATTAAGAAAAAGGATCAGGGCGCTACCGAACAGGTACATTCACATTTCACCCACTCAACACAATGTCGAGTTTCTCCAGTAGCTAGAGTGTGAGTCATGGATGGGGCGACATTGTGGTCAGGTCTACAGTGCATTATCCATGTGAGCTTCATGAGAGCACATCGCCTTCGATCCACATTCTTCATGTTCCCATATTACAATGTTAATTCTTTTTTTTCACCGTTCACAGGGGCTTAGCCACCAAATTTTGGGTGGGTGTTGGGCCAAATCGGTCATCAACTTTGCGATTTGCCGACAAGTCTCAAAAATGCTAAATTTGAAGACAGAAAATTATGAATGGTGTTTTTATTTTGTATAGGGGAGGGGGGTCACAGTGATGCCTCTCAATGCTGACAGGAGATTCCATACATATACTCCTTGGATTTATATAGCCATAAAATTGAAGAATATAAATCAATGCTTATATCAGATCAAGGTTAAATAAAAAAATAATTCTTAACATCTCGATTAGACTGAAATCGACTTTTAAGGAGCATTATTCTTTATTGATGCACAACAAACGTAGAGATTATCAGCTTTTTTTCCAAAACAGAGGTCTATATTATGGTCAGAACTTCCCAGGGTATGGGAAGTAAACTCATCGCGTATCACTCTCAACATTTCATTTGAACTGCATCAAGAAATTCACCCTTCTTTACAGCTAACACACGACAACTACACATCGAACAAAGCCACAAATTATGCCCCAAACTTTACCAAAACACATTGGGAACGAGCATCACTCAACGCATGATGACGCACTGAATATAAACCCGACGGTTATTTACTTTTTCATCCTACATTTCAGAATGCATTAGAAGGAAGATTGCTATCTTTAGGGCTTCAGTCAATTCAATATGACACCCTCAATTTCTCTTGGGTTGTACTCTTGTCCGAGACATTTCAACAAACAGACAAAGTCACACCTTTCGTGTAAGTCTACAGGATCTGTGTGTCTCTTTCTTTCTTATTGTGAAGTTCTTAAAGGATGTAGTTATGCTAACCAATATTTGAATACTTCATCATTATACCTTTCCAATCATACGTAGATCATACAGTAGCAAATACATGGTACGTTCTACTTTCTCAGCAATTCTGTTTTTCGTACAGGTGAGCGTAGACCAAATGCAATATGAATCTTGAAAATGAATATGTAGTTTACGTTTGTAACATTTTAGAATGAAATTGTTAGGCCTACAATCTTAAAACATTATTTTTGGAAATGATAATCAAAATTTGTGTATCCTTAAAAGGTTTCAAACTTAATTAATCAATCATTCTCGGTTATTTGGAATGGATTTGTCTTTACACATAATTTGTAGATTTGTATTGGTAATTTTACCTTCGACTACTAAGTAGGCTACTTCTTATGCTCCTTGCTTTAAGACAATTGAACACTTGAAACAAAAGTAGGATTGAATAAACGGATCTCATATTAAAGATCCTATCGCTGTATCTATTTAACAGTACTTTTCATGCAGTTGGAGAAGGGTTACGTTTTAGCCCCTTTCTTCTTACTCCTTAAAGTTTTCAGTCTGTGTCTAATTCTGGAAGCGGGTCCGTCTTATTTAGAGCATTAAATTGAATTCATTGCACTTGATTGGGAGCTATCAACCTCGTCATTGGATTACACGACCAGCTCGCTGAATGATAATACATGATAGAGGAGCTTGAACCCCAGAGAGGGGTAAGATATGGGTCACGTGATGTGCCCCTTCTACAACAGGTGGGTAAGAAGAGATAGTTTTTTTTTATTTTGCTTTCAGTGAAAAGTAAAACAATATACAAAGATAATGACATCTTTGATAACTCCCTTTGAGCAGTCTTCCATCTTGGCAACTGCCATCGAGTTATTGCTTACAGTGAAAAGTAAAACAATATACAAAGATAATGACATCTTGGATAACTTCCTTTGAGCAGTCATCGATCTTGGCAACTGCCATCGAGTTTTACCATTACCATCTTAATCGTTTACTTTACCATCTGTTTACAAAATAGCCCGATAGACCGGGTCCATTCGTAACCGTCCAGTGGTAGTTGTCGGGATGGTTGCTTTGAGATAACTTACTGAGCACAAACGTCGAATTGATGGTTTGATGGTTTGTTTGTTTGTTTGTTTCACCTGACTGCTAGAAAAGCATGCTTGTAAGTAAGCAGCCAGAGGAACGCCATTTTTAAGTCCTCTCCAAGGGACTTGGTTATACGGATAAATGCCTTGCCAAAGGGCACTATACCCGGCACTACCACATCGATTTTATTTCGAACCCGGGATCTACCAGTTACGAGACCAGTGCTCTGTAAGTGAGTTCATGTAATAAGTAATAAATGAATTAGCTCGCTTACCTGGAATGCATTTGTTTTTCTGCAGCTTCCAGCCCTCACAACACGTGTAGACCGACTCCTGACTGAAATGAAAAGAAAAAGGAAAGAAGCTGGATTAACAGATTTATCTATAGAATATGTCATGAGAGTATGAGTATTAAAATTAGATAATTTCTGGCAAATTTGTACGTTTCTATTTGGAACTTAATCTTTAACATCAAACTTAGATCGTACTAATGGATAAACTTTCTTCCAATAGTCATCTGTTGACCACATTCACGTATACTAAAGGATGTAATACTTTCAAAATCTTTATAATAATAATAATAATAATAGTTCAGTTCTTGTATAGCGCATAATACGTTATGAAATAACATCTCTATGCGCTTCCAAAGAGCTTTGGAAATTATTACCCTAGCTTTAGCTCCGGCAGTCGTTATCAGCGTACAGTGCATTTCAAGGAATAATCCTACCAGGTACCCATTTACCTCACCTGGGTTGAGTGTGGCAAATGTAGATCAATGTCTTGCCAAAGGACATTAGTGCCGCGGCGGGACTCGAACCGCGGACCTTGTGATCGACAGTCCGGTGACGTATCCACTCGACCACAACACCTCTATACCTTATATGATCGTCAGTTAGCGACTTTCATAAGCTATGTTTGCAAGACGGGTATGATTATTGAATAAATGAAGAAGTATCGATACAATGAGCTTACTAGTATGCTACACTTCTGTATATTTTTTCCAGTGGCGGATCCAGGGGGAGGGGGCACAGGGGGCACGTGCCCCCGGCCAAAAAAAAATAGTGCTCACTACCCCCCACTGAGCGAATTTTCGGCCGGCGCGATTTTCAAATTTGCGGGAGCCAAAAAAAAAAATTGTGCCCCCTCTAAGAAATCCTGGATCCGCGCCTGTTTTCGTTCAGCTTTATTATAGGTATAATGCAACGACTGTCGCATCAGCAGATAACGTTTCAAATGGCAAAATGTGATATGATGAAGAATAATTCTTTTTTTCAACAATTTCCTTTTTGAAGATTACAGATTACTATAAACAATATTAGACTCTTAAAATTACGATTTAACGAATATCAGAACAGCTAGGACGAACACTTCCGAGGAAATACGAGACGACCAGATGAGGGAAATATTTGTTTCATTTCTACGGAGGGAAGTGACGATTATTAAGCAATTTGCCCCGGAGATATAGTGGAAGACGGTAAATTAATGACATCCTCGTCAAATTAATTCACCGTCTCTGATAACTGCCATCTTCAGAAGCCGCCGTTATTTCATCTTGTCGCAAGACTGATTATAAGATGATCACTCATATCATACAGTTTTTAGTTGAATAAACATTCGTAATATTCATTGTCTCGTCACAAAGATCTCTATCTGCTTCTTTGCTACCGCGGCACACACATTTCATTTGTATTATTTTTTGTTAGTTTTTATCTTCAACCTGTTTAATCCAGATGCGCTCTTATCGGTATAAGTCCAGATTAAAGTCTTTCGGAAAGAAGAGTTTATTTAAGACTTTCGCGAACAGTCAAAATGAAAATAAAGTTAATCTACTCAATATTTAGGTATCATTTCATCTCCTTTTAATTTTGTAACAATTTTCTATAAGTTGTTGCACAAGGAATAACAGGAAATACTGATAATCCTTTCATTTAGCAGAGCTTTCCTTCAGAAAATTAACATGACATACGATATCATACATATTTTAGAAACTAAAATCGGATATACATGATTACCATATTTTCTCTAGCATCCCATTTCACTTTTGCTTTTTTACTCAATACATTCTCCGATGTATTGGAATGGAATATTTTTAAGGCAAAGCAATATAGAATTTAAAAAAGGGAAATTTTAAAAAGATTGATAGAAAACTAATGCATTCTATGGAGTTTTGGGTATCTTGTCTGTCGTGAATTAACGGAAATCCTCCATAAGTTTTTGCCAAAACAATATAAAATTTGTGAGTACATGTACCTAAAAACACAACCTTCTTCAAGCGATAGAATACCTAAACAAACATAAGTACGTCAATCATATTATTTGTAAGCTTTACGAAATTAACTCCACCCCGGAAACAAATAATTTTGTGTATTTTGGATGAGTCTCCGTGAATCAAATTCTAGACAATTACAACACTGCCAAATAGTGTGTACACCTGCTGTCTTCAAGCTACTATACGAAGGAAAATACCTTCACAGGGGGTTGCTAGGGTCAAGCGGGAAAACCTTTTCCCCGAGAAGATCTTGGATGCATGCCATGAGGGGGAAGAGGAGGGGGTTCAGGTAGCTCCGTCTGTAATAGTGTTTCCACCTTAATGCTTTGTTCATGGTATTGTACAGTGTAGAATTCTTGTTTTTATTTAGTCTCCAGCATTCACGAGAGGAAAAGCATACTTACTGTGACTAAAAAATAATATTCTTGTTGTAGTTCTAGTTTTCCCTGTATAATTATGCTAGACTGCAGACTGAATAATAATTCTAATGACTATAATCAATATTATAATAAAACTGAACATAAAGTTCTGCTAAGTGTCTATTGAAAATATAACCCCTCTAAATGTTTTGCCAACATGTTTTATTTCATTACCACCCCAAAAATAATAAATTAACATCTGATATCGATAAACTAACGGGTGATATTTTGTCTAACAGTTATTGATTCAAGGAGGATGACTGTCATGAACAAAAACTCTTTGGAGGTCTTGCTATCTCTTTAGACTTGACAGTCTAAGACTTCGTATAAAACTAAACACAAGAAGATGTCCTAACGAAGGATTTCAAAGCTTTTTCACAATATTTATATTTGTTATAACAACATTGCGACCTTCATATTAAAACGAGGGTTCCGGAGCCTGCTATGAGATTTTACTTTTTACCAGTTGCTCTTGGATTGCTTTATTTTTTAACTCATCTTATCTTTTCTATATATCTTTAAATCCACAATCTCTGTCGTCCATTTACTTTCCCCTTGTTTGTGTTTTTCCTTTCTTTGGTTTATATTATTACTATACAATATAAGACCCTCAAACAACAGTAAAGAGCTATTCAGCCCTTAACGTTCATTTCACCCTTCAAAATTAAAATTTATGAAGGAAAAGCAACATAACTAAAGTGCATGTTTCTTTCAACTAATTCCGACACGAAAAAAAACAATAAGCCATTTTCATACAGGATGACAGAAGCAAGAGCCAAGAATATCAAAATCCAATGAATCATTGAATACGAATGCTAAATTGGCAACTGTACATGTACCCTCGTTCAAGGTTGACTGGCTATATATGGATTTAAAGGGGATTTACTCTTCTTGAATGGAAGGTTCATGCTTTTAATTGTTGATGACATTATTTTGGAGCCATTAAAACCGCGGGGTATAAGTGTTACATGCAGCGATTGTTACGCGTTGGTTAATTACGTCCTTCCGAATTAGCGGGCTGTAATCAGAACATAAAGACTTTAACACATTCATCATGTTCAGTGTGGCGAATAAGTTGGTCACGTCTTAACTATGTATTTGGCAGTATCACTAATCACTTTCGTTCATTGGCAGTATCACAGTCCCTAATAATTACAACAGTAAAACGAATAGAATATCAAATATGCAGCAAATGAAAGTTATACACTTGAAAAAAACGTAAATATTTTGACTTAGAGATAATATTCTACACTGAAGAGAGATAACACAGCAATAGATCATAGTTGTGACAGCCCCCCATCCATCTAAAATATGTATTCTTGATTTTCACCATCCATCATGACATAACCTTAAGAATCTGTCTATCATCATGATCATTACAGAATTTGAGATCACTATTGTGATGTTTTTATTTTGAAGCTTAAATATTCAGACTTACAATAACCCCCTTTTAAACTGCGTATAGGATGATCTAAGTTTAAGAGTGCCGCATTCATCTTTATATTGCCTCTTATCTGATACCATCCTTTAATTTATACCTTAAGGTGGGTTTCTAGAATACAAGATTGTAAGATTGTAAAGAAGTTTTGGTTTCTACGAGAGGCAGCACAACTGCACAACTGGTTAATGCACTCTTTCGTACTCCACATTTTGAGCAGAAAAAACTAGTTCACATTGAAACTCGGTCGTTGCACTTTCTTTTCGTCAAAAATATTATGTCTTAATGATTTAGTGAATTATGAATGCAGTTATACTTGGCACCAAATATGCGAAGTACTGATCCGGATTGCAACAAGATACCAATACAAATTATACCTTGTTCTCTGTTCCGATTTTGAAGGGACTTCAAAATTGATTCTGTCTATAAAAGAAATTTAAATTATTCTATCATGTTTTCTTTTGTCTTTATAAGCCTCATCTGAAGGAGAGGGGAAAACAAAATTACATGTGATGTATTCTAAAGCCCTCAATATTTCATTTCATTTTAATAAAATAGTAATTGGATTTGAAAGCTGATACATTGATATCAACAAAGGTTTGTAATTTCAAAGAAAGTTTCCAAATATGCAGTCTGGAAATATGAATTTAACTTTTTAATGTCTTATTTCATCAGAACAGAAGAACTATCATTAAATTTGTATTCAAAAGCTGATTTTTGTGAATTGACCATTATACAAACCATTAGTAAATTATTTAGAATCTTTGTGAATATAAAATGAATAAAAACTGGAAAGACAGCAGGAAGATTTGATTCACTATTACACAGTTTGCGCACATACTAAATGTTTATTTTTTAAATTACGTATCTAAATACATTATAATGAACGCGATTTTGTTAGATAAAACGTAGTGTGAAAATAGGACCTAGTTCACTGACATATGATTGCAATGAAAATTGATTTTAACCGTATGATTCGAAGAAATAATTGCATTTTCATCTCTGCTTGGGGAGTGAAATTGGATTAGACACATTCAAGTTATCATGATGTTCAGATTGAGTAGCTCCAAGATTAATTCTCAATGTATGAAGGCGATATAACATTTAATCCCCTGTCCCAGGCCACATGGCTTGAAGACTGTTTTGAAGTAAACAACCATGTGTCTTCCTACGCAACCGTGCTAAGTATATTCTAGATGGCTATCACTACAGGAATACATGCACAAACTAGGGTTTCGATTCTTTCTAAAGTTCATGTTGTAGTTTTTTTAACTGGATTATAGTCTTTTCATGAACTCTTTCTCTACTTTTATTAAAGAGAAGGTTCATTGATTTTAAACACTAAATTTATTGTCATTATTGCAAAGGTGACACTTTGATTTGACAAGATTATCAAAATTCAATGCTTGGAAACATTCGAAGTAATGATTATTATGAATTACAAAACGCTTAAACACAGCCTCGGCATAGCACCTGACATGCTCTCCGATCGCTGCTGAGATGTGTGACGTCACATGTTGAACATGATTTGCACAAGCAGACGATGTCCCATGACATCTCACACATTTTCAGTGCCTGTTTCGTCATCTTCTATTCAGTTATTTCTGTTACTTCACTACCGTCAGGCTAAATGTTTAATCTATTGCCTCACTCTAAACCCTGCGCATGGTATTATTTTGATGAAAAATGCAGCGATAAAAAATAAAGGAATCCGTCACTTGTAAACAAAATAAGACGCCATTGTATTTTCAGCTGCATACACCCCGGTATGTTCGGCGTTTCAAGAGGAACAAATGCGTCCATGCTATCATTCCGGGGGGTTTTAAATTTGAAAGTGTGGTTTCTTTGATTGTTCATTAACCCCTATCCTGTGTATTTACAAACAAAAGAATTTAGTTATCAGAATCGGTTTCATATCCCATTTTGAATGGTGTAAAATTCCATCACATTTATATACACTAAACTCATTATAATTTGAGAACAAATAGCATTGCAATTATGTTCATTCTTTATGGGATGTCGTCTGCTTGGGCAGGATTGGTTCATATTGTGACGGCATTAAAATATCGTTATTTTTCTGGCGAATCTCTCGCATTTCCCAAATGCTATGGAGGTGGTTTTATTTGTATTTTTATAAATCACCCGATATGTAGTTGACCTAAAACTTGTACGATGGCCATCTTTTAGCTTACCAGTTTCTAGTAATACACTATTTGCCATATTTATGATTTTCTTTGAACCCGCACTTTAAACATCATACCTGTTCAGCCTCATTCTATATTACCTTTACTATGAATACTGATAGCAATATCAACATTTCTAGTTCCTCTTTTATTTCCAATTATACATGTAATGTCAGCATCTATAGGCCTACCTGTATCACGCCTAGTGCAATATAATTATATAGGCCGACTAGTTCTCCCTCCTCTCTTTCTTTAATGTGGCCCTCTACTTTATCATCGTTTTTTACTACTTTTACTAACTAGTATCTCTCTTATCGATAAACATGTAATAATATAAATTATATAAGTGTTTCTATTATTACCTCTATTTGGTAACATTTTTGAGATATCTTATTTTGAACACGAAAGGCTGAATATGCATAATCGCATGAATGCCCTGAGCTAAACAGATTTTTTGAATTCAGCTTTTCAAGCATATTCATGAGAGAGGCAATGTGTCGACAAACCAAAGAGAAATAGAAGGCTCACAATTTGCCGCAAGAATGGCAATGAGTGTACAAAAAGTCTCTAAATGTCCGTTATGGGGGGCAATTTCCACGCCCCTGGCTACGCCTATAGTCCACTGCGAATGTTCAAACATATCTTTGGAAAATGGGACTAATTTTATCTAGATCTTAATTTTTCGCGTACTTTTGCAGGAAATGTCCGCATCAAAGCATCACACGACACTGTAAAGCATCAGGTACATGCAGGGTGCGTCACTGAAGATGCCCCAGATAGCACTTATTCCCATCACATCTTTACCCTCCCTCCGGGCCTACCACTCCTGTTATTGGATACCATACCTGTCTGTTTGGGAAGCAGAACGAATTAAATCTCAATTGATACATCCCTTGGTCTCCTGAGAGCTCACATTGCATCAAAAGATGCATTGCAGCCAGAGGATATGTAGTCGAAAGGTAAAAGGTGATTTAAGATCAAAGTAAGATAATCAAGGTCTATACGCTGGCAAAGTTTCCGATCATATAGATCTACGCCTTTCGCTATATAATATGCTATAGTATACTAATTCATTATGTGTATAAAATGTATGTAGCCCAATATCATCATTGTGATTAACCCAACGAGCACGTAATACTGATGATGAAGTTTCGACACTTTCAATTGTATTCTCATCATTATGATCTTGTTTATAATCTAAATGAATTAATCGCCCAATATTTCGCTTTTATTTCTCCAACGATTATAAATGGCCAATACAAAGGTTGGACGCAATGCTCATTATTTGAACTGACCACCGAATTGTAAAGATGAAGTAATTTTCCCTCAGCTTTCAAAGTATTTGGCGCAAAGGCATTCGACCTTTTATAAAGCACAACCACATATAATTTACCAACAAAGGATTTTAATGATATTCGTTACAAATGTGATGTTATTCCATCTGTCCAATGTGGTAGATAGTAATTTTGTCGTTGTGGTTATTATAAAGTCAATGACACCAATGAATGCATAATAAACCGATACCAAAAAAAAATCACACACGAGCATTTAATGTTCAATTTACAATGAAGGTCAATATTCCTGATGAAGCCATGACTTCCATGAGACCATAACATGACGCAGTTTGTGCAGAATATATTTTATTTCTACAAATTAGGAATGTAAATTATAATTCTATACGATCTATAGAGTACCGAAGCTGTGACGTCATAAAAATCTATTTTTAGAATTTCTCAATTTTTTCTTCATTTTCCGAAAGAGCACCAAAAATAATGTCCAAATGTCGAAAACCAATTGAATATGTTAAGTATTGGCTGAGATATGACCATCTGAATAAAAAGATTGCCTATGGGAACTCAGTGTTATATTGCTCTGGCTCATAACATTAGGAGCCAGAGCAATATAACACTGAGTTCCCATAGGCAATCTTTATTCAGATGGTCATATCTCAGCCAATACTAACATATTCAGTGGTTTGGACATTATTTTTGGTGCTCTTTCGGAAAATGAAGAAAAAATTGAGAAATTCCAAAAATAGATTTTTGATGACGTCACACTTCACCACTCTATTCGGGACTGATAACAAAATGTAAATTTTCTCACATGAACAAAGCAATGCCAAGGTTTGACTCGTCTAAGTTTTGAATTGGTTTATTATCGGGATGGCAGCCTATGGTATGCTTCCTTATAGTGTCTTGTGTCATGATATGCCTCTATCACCTTCCATGCACCCCTCCCCTTCTTGCTCCCCTCCCCGCAATGCACCCCTTCCGAATCCTCCCAATCTAAAAGTGTGGTCACGAAACTGCGGTGTGTACCTAAATAGGGGTATATATTATGCAAATTCTCGTCATGACAACAGGAAAATAATAACAATAAGTCAAGTGAGGCAAATAGAGCATTGCGATTTTTAAATTTCCATATCTAGTTATTTACCTATCTTATTGTGTTTGTTAACCAATTCCACCTCTTCAACTTTTGCATACTGTCTAATTTGATCGCTCAGTCTTTATTTTTATTTTTTTACCGCGGTGACTAATTCCGCACCGAAGCAGACAGATTTTCCCCCTTCCTGTCCGCTGTCACCACTCATTCCCTGAGTAGAAACAAAATGCTGATTGTCCGGAGAGTAAACGACACCAAGGAAGCGAATTCAACTGAAGAAGCAGATCTCAAACGTCTTCTTTTGTTCTAAGTTGTTTTTGTTTATACATCTGTTTTAGGTTTAACGAACATTAATTGTTAGTCATCAAAGTCTCTATAAAGTCCCACGTTGGCTTGTATCTAATTTTGGACGATGCCTGTCAATTTTTGTCACATTAATCAATGTACTATATCTCTAGAACAAAATAAAAACTTATTTCAGCAAGGATTATTTACATCTCCCTTTTATCCGATAGGTACTCTCTTTCTTCCAAGGTATATTTCAACTAGCATATTGTTGGTTTGTTCCCATGCTTGTGATAGTATATCTTTATACAATTGTTCTTGAGTACCCTTTTCGGCATCATCTTCATCATCTCAGCTTTGTATTCAATCACTGTCTTGATCCTTTAATCAAATAATTTCAATAAGTTTGCTCATATTCTTATCTGTAATGGAATTATGTAAGAACTGTTTTGAAAGTTAACCGTTTCTCGAATTTTACCTTGTACCTACCTTTTCCCAAAGATGAAAAAAACTTTAGCGGTCATTTTCTTTTAAAATTCAATCTGTTTTTAATATTCAATAATTTCGTTCGCTTTAACATATGAATTATTCCAATCAAGTACTTTATTTGCATTGGCGTCACGCTAACCGCAATTAGGACAAGAAGGCCCCTTGAAGATTCCACCTCCACTATTACTCCCTCGAGTCTTTCCAAACTATTGAAAGATGCACAGTTTCTACACCCACGCCCTTTGTTCCTCCCAATTCCGTGTAATTATATTGTCTCTGTTTCGGCTGTGAAGATCTGAAAGGGAAAACAAATCTGCTTTCCTGCGGGAGCACAATCTGGCTGCATTTCAGAAGATTGATCAAAGGATGAATTCGAGGGACTCACCAAAGTTTTTTGATACTTTTTTTTCAAGATGCCTACAATACAATAATTCAATCATCGATTAAGACTTGTTTTAAACACAAACTGATGAGTCTGTAAGATGTGATCGCTGATTAAGTGTTCTTTCTGCTTTTACTACCACTAGACACTGGTCAAAAACTATATCCAGTGAATTCACTTTGGACAAAATAAATAGATACAAGACGTATGTCGTGACGGGAACATCTTATGGAATCACCGCAATGGGATAATGGGAACTATAATCATGAGCTTTGAGGATGACGAAGTATTTCGCATTTGTTCCCAACCACGAGTATTATCTCTACTACGTTTATTGGAATATAGATAGCATACTGGACATGAATGTGCATATTGTGATGTAGCTTTAGAATGGCCAGAATGTGTGTTACTAGTAACTACTAGTTCTACGTGCTGCACCCTATAGATTTGAATTGTGCCTTGGATACCCGTCTCTTTCAACAAAAGTATTTGATTTTGGCGATAGCTACATTAAACGCTTCCTGTATGCGTGATGGCTGCAGTTTTAATACTATGAGCCAAGGGCATGCCCGAGATATACATCAGAAATTTTCAACAATATACGAACAAAATGAGTCTCCACTGAGTCAGTTCTCTTCACCCACAGTAACTTGGGATGCTGATGCCACAAGATAAAGTTAGCTTCCGGGTGACCCTACACGTCACTTCCGATGCCACTTCAATGTAACGCGTATGGTCTTGGACAACACTTCTGCTGATTTCCAAACTAAAGGACACTGTATGGATAATCTTCTAAGACCATCTAGCTAGACCAGTACTTCCACAATAGATTTCACAGGACCACAATCATTTGAAGAATTGTTATTATAACTCTCATCGCTAGATTTGACCACTTTTAGGACATAAGATATTTAGGTACATTCCACTTTGCCCGATGGTTTGGATCTCATCGTGGCGTAAAAACGGCGCCAAGACATATCGACTGACCAATCCATAGAAACAAAATTAGCTGATTAAACTAGCTGAAATGACCAATAACTTTGATGATCGGTACCATCGGCCTTCAAGAACATGGCTCCTCAGTTGAATATTAATGACATTTGAATAAATACAACTAAACAGTTCAATAGAGTTCTAGGAATAAGGAATAGATGTGCATGAATTTAGAAACAAGACTGTTTACATCGAGTTAAGGATGTTTGTCCTTCAGAGATAAATATAGTAGGCCCCTTTTGCTTCACTTGCAGGGCAGACAATCCCGCATGGCCTCTGAAAATAATTATCGGCATGTTCTAGTCGTCTAGTACTATGCAGTAACCCCATGGGGCCAGGAGGAGGAAGAACAAACATGTGTTAAATATAGACTCCGTTTATTACTCTCGAAAATTGTATTCATGTCAACCATTTGCAGTATAAATTTGTTGAAGACATGAATTTATAAGTTTAAATATGAGTCTTATTGAGCTGTATTAGAGAAAGATGGTAAGGAGCGACTCATTCCATGGTTTGAGCGGACTTCGTAGACACAGGGACGTAGGTGGTTGAGTAGCAGTATCATCAAAACGATGATCTCTGGATCATGGCGTCAAAGAGATCGAGGTCCTTTCCGGTCAAGATCATTTCATATACATTGGTCATCAGTGATTGCGTACTAAAGATCTCTAATTGCAAAATGATTGTCTGTGATTCTGTTATCCAGTTCATTTTCCACAAACTCAGTTTTGTATCATAAATGTATGTCTTCAGCAAAGTTATATATACATTTTGTTTCTCAACAAAGTGATACACGAATGACATTTCTCAACAAAGTGAAATATAAAATTGGTATTTCTCAACAAGTTAAACAGAATACGATTATCAAATGCAATAAAATCTGATAACATCAGTGATATGATGAAAAATTACTGAACGTCTATGAATGGTATACGCCTCTTCATAAGACGTTTTTATTGCATGGATAACTTCAAAATGACCGTTAAAATTTTAAGATCTTGTCATGCCTCAAGATTCACGCACCTTGGTCCTGTAAATGGTTTATACGGTCAAACAGACAGGTTGAGTAAACTTTGTTGACATGCTCAATTTTCCATTCATTGATCTCTGTTACACAATCATTGATGACCATGTAAAAGAAACGATCTTGACCGGAAAGAAGCTAGATCTTTTTGGCGCCAAGTGATCATCATTCTGATGAGCTGTATGAACGTACAGGTGTTTTAGCTCTTTTAGTCAACCATCTGCCGGTGTGTATTAATAAAGTCCAAGACTGGCACCTTTGATTTGGATTAAGGGCGACGGATGACTACAACCCAGTCACTCAACCACCGCATGTCTAATCATGGCGATTAAAATCCAGCAACAGGTAGTCATATCTTGTAAAATGTTCTCCTGGATACTATTTTTTGCAACAACAAAATAATTCATCAAATAATTCCTCATTGCGAGAGTATGAAGATTATATGTCGTCATTGGATTATGGTAATCATGGTATTAGACTATCTTGACAAGAAACGTGGTGGTATATCGTCTTGTGGTTAAGTAACATTAGTTATTAATACAGCCATATATCATGGAAAATAAATGATGAATGTGCTAAAATTGTCGAAGCTAAATTAAGTGTTAATACTAAAGTGTTTAAGAACATCTAAGTGATTTGAAATTGGAATATTGAGTTCTTCTTATCATCGTCATGTTCTTATGGTGAGAAATTCGTAATCTCTTTGCAAAAAGTTAAATCGGTCAAAACCATTTGAAAAAGCTCTCTAAACCTGTTTTGTGCTATAGTTATCGAGGGTATTGTATGAGGAGATGAAAGCAAGAACCTATTATACTCGTTTAGATGTAAGCCTAGAATGTCCCTCCAGAATGTTGCATTGCTGTTCAGTATGAAGGGGTGGGTGGTGAAATTGGCGCATACTTTGGCAGAAGTGATTAACTCTTGCGATGATCTTTAAGAGTTACAAGTCCTAATCCCTTTTAGACCGAGGTTTAGCCTTCATCAAGCCGAGTTGTCACATAATGAGGCCCGACGGAAGGATGTCCCTCTGATCGCTAAGCTTAGTATCTGTCTCCAAACTGCACCTGTCTTCATACGATATGACCCTTTCACCTGGTGCTACTTGAGGTACCCTACTCGTTAACCCTTTACAAGCCCTATATAAGATTTTCTATTGCAGCACGAGTTTTATACTTTATATATTTTGTTTAAAGGTAGTACTTTCCTCGTATTACGATATTTCTTGAATACTGATTCAGCATATGTTGTATATACACTGTTGCTCATAAAGTTGGAATAATTTGTCTTACCTCTTTTTATGAAACGATAGTGGCAATATGGTTTATTATTGATGGCTAAAACTAAAAAAAATAATTATTCTCACAACTTTATTGGTCAATCTCTATGACTCTTCAAATTGATCAATAAAGTTCTGAGAAGATATAAACTTTATCTCTAAAGAATACACCGTATGGTCACAATCATTTCATGAAAATAGGTTAGAAAAAAGTAATCCAAATTCATGGGCGACAGTGTATTATATAACTATAGTTTCAAGGTCTGAATAAGATAGAAAACAGGTGATTACATGGTGTATTTACAATACATTGGATTAATTTATATCGTTGCTCAATGTTTGTGCTTATCGGCACTCGCGGTAAAGCAGCGAATGTTCCAGTTGGTAGATTCGGCACACAAAAGGTTGAAATTTGCATTAATGAGGCACACCGTCATGGGTTTACCATAAGTACAAGTACAAGGTATTTGGTTATTTTGGTGTCCCATGGTGTTGAAAACCAATTATTGTGGAATTGGGAATATGAATTGACGTTTCATATTTGGTGTGGTCTAAGCTCTAGTACAGGGCTATACACTTCATACACTAATTAGATATACTAAGGTTTTATTGTGGTCGGTAACAAAATAGCTTGGACGTCCCAATTACTTTGATCCGAAACTCGATTTTGAATATAGAGTAATGGAAAGTGGTGAACAGAAAAAAGATACTTATATACATGTATACAGTCAATATACATCAAAACAGTATTTTATTGAGAATGCACCAAAAGCAAGTGGTGTTTGTACAAGCAGCCATAGTCCTTATCCGTCATTTATACAAGTAACAAATACCAAATACATGTCAAATTTGTGCGAGTCGATAATCCCTTAACAGAGTTTCCATCTTTAAATTACAAAAATCTTTTTACAGGAAGCGGAAGACTTTCTTACCGGTATGTGTGAAGGTGCGAAATTGTATTTGCACCTCCACCTGTATTCATGACGGTACTAAGCCCATGTCAGTACTGTAATTCACAGAGTGTGTGGGTGGGTAAATGTGTGTGAGCGTGTAGCTATAATGCGATCCATTCTCAATGGTTATGCTTGAAGGAAAGAGGACAGTTTGAAATGACGTGTTTCTTGCTCTGCAAATTGAAAATCCCATTTTAATATCTTAAGAAATTTGGTACTAAACATGCACTCTTTTCAATATGTTAATACGATGACATTTTCTGTTCAGGCTGTATACTAAAGTTAAAGGAAATAGACGAGCAACATCCCTGGTATGAAAATATAAGTCTATAGAATACAAAAACTTCTTGGGAATTGTCAATGTACAATTTCTTCTATTACTAATGTCGTCATTTGGATATTTTGACATGGACGATAAAACTAACAGATTGTGTAAACAACAAGGACTGTAAATTCAAAAGTTGAAGACATTACTCGCTCTATGGCTTACATTTTGGATATTCTTTTTGTTGAAAAAAGAAATGGTCTGGGGACAAACTTGGAAGAAAGAAAATCAAACCGTTGTAGAGATGTCAATAACAAAAGATGTATATCGATTTGTTTTATATGTTACCATAACAGTTGACTACTTTTTGACAAGTTAATCAATTTCATTTATTGAAAAAAGTACAACAAATCAGTTAGTATTCCAATCATTACTCGACGAAATTACTTTTATCAGGTGCTAATGGAGTAAGGATAGCTTTAATTGCATCCAACAGCTGCTATTATAATTGACACACATAATTATCATAGTTAATGAATGCGAAAACCTTACATAAACGATACATCCTGGTAACTCTATATCAAATACATGTAGTACATTTCTATAGATCTGAGACTAGCTGACATAGATACACAAGGAGATGAATATCGTTGTACAACATTGTGTAATAAATAAAGATCATTATGATTCAATCTTGAAACCAGCTTAGAAGAAGGCGCATTTCGACAGTATGCGGTATTTAGTACATACAAATGGCATCTTTTAACTGACAAATGTTGTCTTGAATTACTGTAATAATATGTAATACTACTCATTCCAATTTAAACAAAGAAAAATTATCAGAACAGACGAAAGGAAAAAAGTATCATACAGAAAACCGATATTGATCTCTGGAAGAAAAAAAAAGGTTTACAGAACCAACGAATCCGAATATAAAAATGGGTAGCAATCTAAACAGTTTCACTGTTTTATTTCATATAACATTCATACTATTATTATTCTCCCCTAGTTAGGTCTCATGTTCTTGGATAATAAAAAAAAATAGAACCTGCTTCCTCATTTGTTCAATTAAGGAACTTCAATCACGTTAATACTTGTTCTGACTAAAAAAAGTAGGTCACATACGGGTAAGGTCATTGGAGGAGGGTAGTTTGCGAGGGTTACATAGTAGGTCTATGATTAAACTCGACCGGTACTGTTCTCTTCCCCTCCCCCACCTCTCTCCCTCTCTCTCTCTACTTTCTCTCTCTTTTCTCTCTCTCTCTCTCTATCGTGAACTCGGTGCCCCTATTTTCAACTCTCCTTGAGACTCCAAACTTAGACAGCAAGGAAGCGTAGCAGTATGCCTTCACGGGTATCAATTGCAGCACGGAAAGGAAGTTTGTTAAAGGAATGCATTATTCATCGGAAAGGGAAACGATGATGGAGAGATAATTGTTCAAAATTTTGCTGAAATCTTCCCAATTCATTGTCAAAATGGTTTAATCTCATACAAATACTATTTCGAAAATAATTCTAAGTATCTCCTTCCTCTCCTTTCTAAGTATATTGTATCCATAGTTCTTACATTTGTTCTGATTAGAAATCACCCTGAGCCTACTCTCATGGAAATTAATATCAAGATTATTTATCATAATAAACATGTTATTTATTCAATCCATAGGGTTTTCAAACACAGTCATGTATGTTGCAATGAACTGGAATCGAATTTTCAAAATCTAATCTTTTTCGATGAATTAAGTCTGATGTAAAAATTATTCCATCTGAAAAATAGATATGAGCAAAACCGATGAATCAATACATTTATTTCATTATCACGAGTAATTTTTTCCAGATTTTTTTAGACGTCTATTTTTAATCTTGGAAAGCTATAAGTTGATCAGTTGATGAACGTCATTTGTGTAAAAGGAGGTTTGTCCTTGAAAATCTGTCTTCGCCATACCTGGAGAAACATTATAATGCACAACCATCGAATGCTTCTTCGTACTTGCAGGAAGATAAGCTTCGCACTAAGCGAATTCAAATGCACTGTACAGTGTGTGATCTACCTTTAATTGCAAGAATGGATCATTACCATTTCGCCTTGGCTGAATTTAGCAACCTGGTGATTGGGTAGGACGGAAAGAACCCCTGCAGGTCCAGAATCCCACCGGGTTTGAAGGTTATTCACGCCTGTACGTGAGATTGGATTGGATCTAGATAAGGTTGGTCCTTCTTTAAAAGTTAAGTAGACGACTGATTATGCAAATTTCAACGTGAAAGAAACTGTCTAATAATTTATTTATTAGGTAAGGTTGCATGTAGTTGACCTTCATACAAATAATTGTGTTTTGTGAGGTTTTGAAATAATCAATATAATAATTCAATATGGATAGAAATCACGTACAATGACAATCATTGTACACAGATATGGGTTTGAAGGATCACATACATACGGCATTAAAATTTGTCCAAAGATTAAAGTTATATATTAGATTTCAAGAATATGAGGGGAATTTCAGAAGGAATAACATTAATGGTACATCGATAATTAGATATTCTTCCTCACAGGAATACAAAGAATGAGAAATATCACAGATTATTTTCACCTCCCCCAGAATTTAAAATAATTAAAAACCAAATTAATAATCGTGTTGTTACAGAGCTTGCAGACGATTGTTCCACGGGACGAGGATATTGTGTTGTGATTTTAACCTGTAAGTATATAATTCCAATACACTTAACCATATAGTATTGAATCAGTAATCATTTTTGTGATGAGGAATATACTGTAACCCTAACATGGCTGTTTGTCAGGTTCACGGTGGGCTAAGAGAGGAGGCAAAAGACAACGAAGGCTGTTCTCATGGGTTTTTTGAAATGCTTATATCTTCTATTTGTAACTTTTCAGATTAATTATATTGGAAAAGAAGTCTGGCTGAGGACGAAAGCTTTATGACCACCATAATCTGTAAGTCTATATATTCGCCTTATATACATGCCAATGTGTGTGTGTGTGGGTGTGTATGTGTGTGAGGGTGTAGGCGTGTGTAGGGGCATGTGTGGATGCGTTTATTTTGTATTGAGGTGTGGGATGTGTGGGTGCGTGTGAGCGTGCGTATATCCTACTTAACATCAATCATATAAAGAAGAGGGGATGTTAATGTTATACAAATTAGTGAAATGTAAAACATGCTTCGTTTTAAACAGCATACAGGGTAAACGGCTATAAATTTTATGACGTCTTGTGATAGACGAATAAAAATATGAAAGTAAAAAAGTTTTTTTGTATAAATGCAAAACATTTCTTTTAATGGGTGCTGGGTAACATCCTAAATATTAGGATTTCTTTAATTTATTCCTCTACATATACTCGAGCCTGCAGGCAACATAACTTCGAAATCTAATTCGAGGGACTGATGAAATCGAAACAAGGTACTGACTAATGAAAGAAACTCAAACATCATTACTGTGGAATGTTGCCAAATTCAGAGTCTTTTTGGCGGAGTAAGAACGAATGATGCAGCTTCAAGATCATGGCGTCATTTGTGTACATGTTACCAAGGCAACAGAAATAGCGGTAAGTGCTTAATAACACATACTAGAAAATGCGTAGTAATGTGCAGGATGGCAAAAAGTACCGGGAATGGATGCAACATTCATTTCTTACGAAAATGTATATTCATTATGTTTTAATATGTCACTGATTTAAACACTTTTTAAAAAGAAATATTTCAAATTCGTTGTGCAGTGTATAGATTTAACAAGCCAGGCAATATATTGTTTGTTCGGTTCGGTGTCATTTTAATGATTGAAAAGGTTTTAAATGATAATAATTTTCAGTGGAAAAAAAAGCTATGCTATCGTTAGTTCGGTATGGTATACCATGGACCTACTTCGTAGTAGGTCCATGGGTATACTTGACTGACATGAATTTACAATCACTAAAGTAAGAGCTCACACCACTCTCACTTCCGACATTGCGCTTACTGCCTGTGTATATCTACTATACACAAAAATGCTACTTCCTATGAGGGTAAACATACACCCCTCTCTTATCTTACCCTTTCAAGGTTTACATGGGGTGCATGTCATTGTACAAATTGGATGAGTAATCGCCCTACTCGTTAAAATTAACCTGTATGTCCGAGTTAAGATTGGACCTCATGGAGTCTAAGAGAGGCCTGCCTAAAGTAGACAGGATATAAAGACATGGGAACGAATGATTGCCAAGGCCAGCGTGCTTAAAACACTGCTATTTACACGAGTAGCAAATCTCGGGTTCTTTTTGCTATAAGCTGCAGTTTTGGAGAAAGCTCAATGAACGTACAAAAAGAAAGTGATATCGTTGATGAATTTAATACACTCTGACATCACCTTCCTGTGTGCAATGTCAGCTGTCCTTCTTAGTTAATATGGCTAATAGCCTTTCTATGTATAGAAAAACAATGCAAAGAATGAACTAAAAACGCATCCTGAAATCCAAACTACATTGCTGTGATTGATTTTAGTTGGTAAACGAATCCAAAAGAGCGAGATACATACTTTTTCAAATGTAAAAAAATTGATCGGAAGGAAACGATGGCAAGTTAATCGAAAACTTGTGGCAAAAAACATCTTGCAATACATATGTGGTTGCGATTATTGGTAAACATAAATATGAAATGCAGACATGTCGTTCACTACAGGCGATCAGTCTTTGGCAGTGGTACTCAACGCTGTGCAAACGAATTTCATCCCTAAATAACTTGGTTGCTATAATTACGCTATTATTAACACAATGTCATCTTGCGTACAGGCTTCTTGAATTCTACCTTGGGTTAGCTTAGGCGTCGCCATTACGGATTATCTGGCTGATCTTGACAGAATGACATGCTTACCTTGGAGATCGACTTGGTATAATATGAGGCCTGGTACAATCCCTTGACGAACCTCCGACTGTTAGTTGCCTGTTGTAGATGATTGCACCAGGTCGGGAAATAAACGATGACGACGACGATGACGATGACGATGCTAGTTCCATCTGATAGCATATCGACATCCACAGAAATACTATCCACCTTGCTTGAATGAAAGACGTACCAATTAGATCAGATGCCATTTCAATGGTTATTGTAGATATATCCAATATTCGAATCATCTAGTGGTATAATATTCCTCAAATGTGCAGTAACATCTTACTCAACAAAGATCTGGATGGCATGGTCATCTTGGGAGAGCTTAAAAAAGACAGATCAATCGAATATTATTCTTCGGGAAGTTGGTAACTTCTAGATTGATTGGTTAAATCCTTTAAAATATGTTACTCAATATACATCAATAATATCCAGAAGGCTTCATTCATGTGGCATAGATGAAATGCTTGAAGCAGCTGGTGTACTTCATCGTGGCGCCAAAATCTGCATAACTATGTTGCCAATATTTCCTAGAGATCTTAATGTTATAATCCAAAATGCGTAGGCGACACTGTACAGCTGTTGTAGGAGAAAATGTCTTTGAGCATTGATCGAGCTGAAGTAGTATCAAAATATCGATGCAATGGAATGGCTCATGTAAGTTCCCTTTGAAACTTGTCGAACATTGTTGAACAGCGCGCTTGTTTCTTTCTCCATCCGATCGTATAGGTCCTCAGCGTAGGAACCAAGCAGAAGCACTTATCGTCAACCCCTGAACTCTACCTTACTCACTCACTTTTACTCTGGCCGAGTTGATATGTATTCCGTAAACTTGTAAGAAGTGAACTGAGTTCTACATTCGCTCTGTTTCATCTAGCTAGTCATCTCGGCCGCAGTAGAACACATGCAAGCTGCCAGAGTGATCCTGAGTCATCCCACACCAACTTCCGTCTGCAGTCGATGAGCGCGTCATACACTCTTTGGTTCTGCACCCGCACTGGGGGTATAAAATCACAGACGGGTTATAAAAAAAACAGATCGATAGATTCTCTTTCTCTCTCTGTCTGTCTCTCTGTCTCTCTCTCTCTCTCTCTCTTCTTTTATCTTCTTCCTGTTTCTTGTTCTCGTTCTTGTTCTTGTTCTTGTTCTTGTTCTTGTTGTTCTTCTTCTTCTTCTTCAGATCATGGACCCTACATGTTCAGGTCCTGCAGGAAGCTGTTATTACAGCTTCCTGGGTCCTGCATCATTTTCTCTTCTGACTATTGTTTGAAATCTTTCCTCTTCTGTTTTCGCACTTTCCTAGTCTTTTTCTCTCCCCCTCTCTCTATATATCTCTACACACACTCCCTTTCCCTCCTCTCTACCTCCTACTCTCTTTCTCTCTCTCTCTGACAGACAATTTATCTGGCGATCAAGAAAATAAAAGGTCAGATCTAATGCTCCAAATTCTTCAAGGATGAGCTCCGACTGCAAACGAACTTCTTTCGCTGAAAGCTTGATGTAAACGAAACAAACTTTTCTCCTGTATTACAAATGTTGATCCAATTGCAGTTCAGATCATGTGTACAGCTACCAGATCTAGTTAATTCTTGGAAGAAATGAATATAAACAGATCATGTATATATATACATTTTTAATATACCGTTTCAAGAACTGATATGCCCATGACAGAGGTCAATCATTTTTGCCATTATATGGAGGGGAAAAAAATGTCTATTTTCGTTTGTATGGAAAAACGTGGGAGTGCCACAAAAATACATTTTGATTAAAAAAGAAAACAATGGAGGAAGAGAACAGTGGATTTAGAAGATCAGGAAGGGAATAATTTTTCACCTCGGGAGGGGCACATTTTTCAACTTCTGCTGCCTAGGGGGAAATGCACTGGGTTCCTAATACAATTACGTGAAGTAATATAATAATTGAATACAATTACTGAAACCTGGAGAAGATCCCCGTGGACATAACAGTATTTTGTCCGAAATTGAATGAAAATAGATTTGAAAATAGAGTAAATTGCACATTATGACTAATTTGAATTTTTAAATGTTTGTTACAATAATAAGGGTAGTTACATTATAGTAATTCTAAACGAAAGTATAGTCTTTATAAGATTAGTGCACATAATTATCTACAGGTCAATGAAGTTTTGGTAAATATGAAGGCTCTTATTATATAATCAGTATTGACGTATAGACACATCAGTGTATGGCACACAGGTCTGTGAATCAAAACAATAATGTACAGTGTGCCCAAATTTTGACAGTTACCTCTCTAAAAATGACATCGGGACTCGTGTAAACTTTTGACGCAATTGGTGTTAATAAGTGGAGGCGTCACAGTCATGTTGTATTCTTTCACCCTTCTTACACCCCCACTGTCACCTTTCTCATATATAGCATGGTAATTAACCCTCTTCGTGAGCTAATCAAAGATTGGAAACGATTGCTTCGCGGTCGCTTAACACGTAAATCATCACCGAAACATTAACTTTCTCAGTCATCATCTTTAAATCCAATCTTTCCTCTTTTATTGTTTTGACTTGTCTGGAGGAGGGATATAGAAGAGTAAACGAGAACTCTTTTATAAGGATGTATTATAAAACAGACGAGATTAATCCGCTTTATATGATTTATTACCCGATTAGATTAAGATTACGAAGAAAGGATTTATTCATATTTATTTTGCCGTCACTCTCAAAAGAAGAGAATGTTTGCCTAGTGTGCTTAATCTCATAGCGACGTAGAGGCTATACGACAGTTGATTAAAACGTAAGTGATCTGCCAAGTAATTTTCCGGAAGAAATAAATTAGGAAAGCACACATTTGTATGTTCTCTGTCATTACCTCATATCAACATGCCGATATTTGGCACAAGAATTTGACATTTGTTCTGAAAACAGGAAAGGTAAAACCATATTAGAAATATATATTTTCTTTGTTTTACTATTTCTTTTATGCGGATGTAATTTTCACTGATAATCGGATGTCATAATATCGTAATGATATTTTCTCCTAAAATCAGAATTATACTTCTACTTAGGGCTACTTATATTCAACAGATTCTACTTCTATAGGCCGGTACTGCTACTTACGTTCTTATTTCTTCTTCTTCTTCTTCTTCTCCTCCTTCTCTTCTTCTCCTTCTTCTTCTTTTATTTTCTTCTTACTTCTACTATTACTACTACAAGTATACTACTACTAATACTACTATACTACTTCTACTACTAATACTAATACTAATACTAATACTAATACTAATACTAATACTACTACTACTGCTGCTGCTACTACTACTACTACTACTACTACTACTACTACTACTACTACTACTACTGCTGCTGCTACTACTACTACTACTGCTAATACTACTACTACTACTACTACTACTACTACTACTACTACTACTACTACTACTACTACTACTACTACTACTGCTGCTAATACTACTACTACTACTTCTACTATTACCATTATGTTAAAAACAATCACCTCTATGAAAATAATTACGTTGTAGCATTGTTGTCTTTGTAATTTTGATTCTCATGCACGCTGCTGATCTTCATAAAATGATATAAAAACATTTTTCTCTGTCATAACTAAAATTGAATGCATGTAGTGGGGGTTCTTTTAATTGTCGCAAACTATTTAACCTTTGGAATATGGCGTCATCTTTTTAAATCTGGTGTCATCTGTTTACTCTCAAAACAATACAAATAACCTACTTTGGTCAATACTTAAGGGCAGCATGCCAGTAAAACTAATATGTTTGGAAAATTCTCAAAAACGATAAAGATTTCTCAAGAGCGTTGACTCCTGAGCAAATGATAACTCAATGCGGACAAATCACTTAAAGTCGTAGCATGAAATAACTGGATGTTATTATGTGAGAGTGAATTTTAGAATACCTAAAAATGAATTTTAATTGATTTAATAACTCAATCTGTGCGTAAATTAAAGATTGAAGGCCTACTTTTAATGATGAGAGAAACAGCAAAAATGCGTATTGGACAACGTCAAATGCGAATACACATTTACGTGGTTTTAACGAAATGATGATCCGTATATAATTTTAGTTTTAGAAGCCGTTTAATATGTATAAACATGAAAGAATTATAGCATAATAATATTCAAAAATAGACTTTTGAGTTCTATTCTGAAGTTGTTCTTGATTAATTTGTTCACTTATGAAAGGTACATTTAAAAGATTTATCTAAACATTGGTTATCTTCCTGGAGCCGCTCACGTATAATGTCCCTAATGAATCCCAAAAAGAATTTGCAAATTCATTACGTTTCCGAAAAAACCTATAATTAAACATTACCTTTCTACTTTACACTCATTTGAGAATTATCTAGATTTCTTTGTTTATTTCTAACAAGTCCACATCCGAGCGTGTGTCGTTCGACGGCCGTTCTTATGACGTCACGAAACGTCATATTTTCGTTAACCTTGAAGTTCATTGACACAATGGTGTAGTATCGTGACGTCATGTACACTTCTTGCCAAGTCATAGTGTGTGTAAAGAGAGAGGACTTCATTTTACAAAAATGGCTATAATTCAATTTCATGACGAGAAAGGATTATCATTATTTCGATTCGTTAACGTCAGTCAAAGTTTACTAATCGAGGTCAACTTGTAGTATCAATATTAGACAACATAGAGCATTCGTTTTATTGAAAGGCAAACAGTATAGTACCGAAGTGTGACGTCATACTGGTCAAGTTGTCAAGGTTGCTGGTTCCAAACAATTTTGTGCTAAACAATAGTGTGGTGATCACACTAACCCCAAACACTGAATTTGCCCTGCTCCAGCCCGTTGCTCGAATGATTTCGCGGTGAACCTCATGCGCAGGCTCTGTTATTTAGAAACAGTAACCTGGACGACGAGCGAATATGACTTCAGTTCTCTATAGGCTACATAATATTTTATCTATATTTTTATTTCTATTTTGTGCCCATTGTTGCTAAAATCTAAAATTAAATTTACAATTTCTACACAACTAGCTGAAGACATTACCCCCTTATGGATAGGTTTACGCAGAAATATCACATGTCGCACCACTTTGGGGGACTTGTCTTCTTTTAAATATTAAATACGATCAATATAGGCTTAATTAAGTGCACTTAGAAATCTACTTGAGTTGTAACAAATGTTACAGACACGTTTTCACGTTACTTCTTTTCATTTCAAAAGGAAAACATACTTCTCTTTGGTTACTCCTATACCTCCTGAAAGTTAAGTGATATCGAAACTTCATCGACAAATCCGTCATCACTGAGCAAATCTCGCTTTGATATTTTTTAAAGGTTCTTTTCTTCATGATATTCCAATATAAAAGTGCCAATTTGTACTTGTACGTGATAATTATGACACAGCAAAAAAATCCACTGCGTCCAACCTGACAGGTTTCTCTTTTACAGGTTTATACACCCTGGATCCGCGGGATTACCTCTTATATCTGATGATGAACCTAGACAGTCCTAGAGAGATTTCCGCCCAATCTCTATATCGTCCTAACACCCGTAAACATGGGATTTGGAGACGGATCTAGGATCTCAAGGGGTAAATCGGGGATAGTCTTGAGCAGAGCTAAAAGTGTGTCTTTGAGGGAGTGAGTAAGCCTGGAAAGACGCGAGGCTGAAGAAGAAGAAGAAGAAGAAGAAGAAGAAGAAGAAGAAGAAGAAGAAGAAGAAGAAGAAGAAGAGGAAGAAGAAGGAAAAAAGACAGATAATAGTCAACCATTTGTTGGAACCAAGTTGGAAATATCATCAAATTTATGTTCATTAGTAGAAGTGAAGAAATTCCTTAATGTTATAGATTTCATGCCCTGAATAGAAGTAGAAGTAAGTGAAGAAATTAATGTGACCTTTTGTTTTTGTATTATTATTATTTTTTGAAATTATACTTAATGCCAATAAGTAGGCAACAGTTTGAAACAAACTAGCGCATGCTATTGATTTAACTTCTATTATTAAAGGGAAGTTTGGTACTCAGTAATGCATTATAACACTAATATTTAAAAATAAAGTGCACTTTATACTCTATACAAACCCATTCTTATCTAATTTAATTTAGTTAATTCAAGAAATTACTCTGCATTGCATCATTTGCGTATTACCATGCTCCATTTCGACAATGATTAGATAAGATAATTGGAGAATACCGCGATGACTGTATCTCATCTTGACTTCCTTCCAACTCAAGATTGTCCGCTTATGAACCCCATCTTACAACAGCCCTTCAAATAGATATCCACCGGCTGGTCAATCTCGCGTGCTTGCCAACACTCACCTGCAAGCACAAGTCAACGCAGTAGCGGATCTAAGAATCTCTAATTCTCATAATTCCTAAAATTCTCTGATATAAAGCAGAGAGAGACAGAGAGAGACAGAGAGAGAGAGAGAGGGAGGGAGAGAGAGAAGAGAATGAGGGAGAAGGGGAGAGTAAAGGGGAAAAAAGAAGAGGAAAAGAAAAAAAATACGAAAACGGTCAGAAAAAAGAAAACGATTAGCACATTTTCAGGTGCACGTTTAGTCTCAAATTCACGCAGGAGAGGAGGGCACATATTATTTTTGTATTTAATGCGTACTTAAGGTATGCCAAATTTGGATTTTCGGAGCGCATGTACTCTCCATACCCCCATCTCCACCCCTTACACGTCAATGTACTGGCTTCCGCCGGCCAGTCCGATCGGTGCGGGCAGCAAGCGAACCTATACACTTTCTGAACTAGAATCGTGAGACAGCAATAAATCTTCCAAGACAAGATGAGTGAAAGTTAACTACCATGACAGGACAAAGCATGTCATTGTAATTAGATTGACCAATAAAGGGATAACAGATGCCGACCGCGTGAAAAATGACCGTTGACATATCTTTAGAGATTATGCGACTAATCCAAAAACGTCACTCGACATTGGTAAAGGAAAGTCAAGCGCGCTCACAAATTGGTGATGACCTGTTCGACCAAGACATGTTCATGTATGTATTATTTTGTTCTCTTTATTTTTTTAATATTTTGTTTTAGAGAAGCTATGATTCCCACTTATAGGTACATGTAGTATGAAATTGGTAAGGACTCTGATAAGACCAGCATCTGATAATAAGACCGGCACAAACTGGGAGCCCCACCGTTTCTCCGTACCCCACTCCCATGCTAGCTAAATGAACGCCAAACTGCAATACTTTACTTACACAAAAAGGGGAAGGGCATCTCTTTACTACGATGAAGATGCATGATAATGCCTCATTAGTTTTAACCAGAACGTCAATGACGTAGCGCTCATCCGCATCTCGCAATAACAAATATCGTAAATTTTATGTGGTACACTTTTGAACTGGTCAAAAAATAAAAATTTGATGCCCTGGAAGGGACATAATTTCATTTATGTGTGTGTGATTGGGTTTTTCACAGACGTGTATCAATCAGATATGATTATTTACGTCTGGGGACCGACCTTTAACGTCACCATCCGAAAGATGTACAAGATTGAATAGAAACTAAAGGAAATGGAATGAAAATTGGTTGAAAAAGCAATTTTTGTTATTTTTGGAATAAATTTGCATAAATTACCACAATTAATTAATGGAGAACAATTTTAAAATTCTGTGTAGAAGTTTAGTGTACCAAAGTAAGCTCTACCAGATAAAGCAAACAAAATCAAAATCGGTCAAGAAATGAGGGAGAAGAAGCAATTTTTGTTATTTTTGGAATAAATTTGCATAAATTACCTTAATTATTAATGGAGACTAATTTTAAAATTCTGTGTAGAAGGTTAGTGTACCAAAGTAAGCTCTACCAGAAGAAGCAAACCAAATCAAAATCGGTCGAGAAATGAAGGAGAAGAAGCATTTCTGTGATTTCGAATAAATTTGCATAAATTAGCATAGATAATTAATGGAGAACAATTTTAAAATTCTGTGTAGAAGTTTAGTGTACCAAAGTTAGCTCTACCAGATAAAGCAAACCAAATCAAAATCGGTCAAGAAATGAGGGAGAAGAAGCAATTTTTGTTATTTTTGGAATAAATTTGCATAAATTACCATAATTAATTAATGGAGAACAATTTTAAAATTCTGTGTAGAAGTATAGTATACCAAAGTTAGCTCTACCAGATAAAGCAGACCAAATCTAAATCGGTCAAGAAATGAGGGAGAAGAAGCAATTTTTGTTATTTTTGGAATAAATTTGCATAAATTACCATAATTAATTAATGGAGAACAATTTTAAAATTCTGTGTAGAAGTTTAGTATACCAAAGTTAGCTCTACCAGATAAAGCAAACCAAATCAAAATCGGTCAAGAAATGAGGAGAAGAAGCAATTTTTGTTATTTTGGAATAAATTTGCATAAATTACCATAATTAATTACTGGAGAACAATTTTAAAATTCTGTGTAGAAGTTTAGTATACCAAAGTTAGCTCTACCAGATAAAGCAAACCAAATCAAAATCGGTCAAGAAATGAGGGAGAAGAAGCAATTTTTGTTATTTTTGGAATAAATTTGCATAAATTACCATAATTAATTAATGGAGAACAATTTTAAAATTCTGTGTAGAAGTTTAGTATACCAAAGTTAGCTCTACCAGATAAAGCAAACCAAATCAAAATCGGTCAAGAAATGAGGGAGAAGAAGCAATTTTGTTATTTTTGGAATAAATTTGCATAAATTACCATAATTAATTAATGGAGAACAATTTTAAAATTCTGTGTAGAAGTATAGTATACCAAAGTTAGCTCTACCAGATAAAGCAAACCAAATCAAAATCGGTCAAGAAATGAGGGAGAAGAAGCAATTTTTGTTATTTTTGGAATAAATTTGCATAAATTACCATAATTAATTAATGGAGAACAATTTTAAAATTCTGTGTAGAAGTATAGTATACCAAAGTTAGCTCTACCAGATAAAGCAAACCAAATCAAAATCGGTCAAGAAATGAGGGAGAAGAAGCAATTTTTGTTATTTTTGGAATAAATTTGCATAAATTACGATAATTAATTAATGGAGAACAATTTTAAAATTCTGTGTAGAAGTATAGTATACCAAAGTTAGCTCTACCAGATAAAGCAAACCAAATCAAAATCGGTCAAGAAATGAGGGAGAAGAAGCAATTTTTGTTATTTTTGGAATAAATTTGCATAAATTACGATAATTAATTAATGGAGAAAAATTTTAAAATTCTGTGTAGAAGTTTAGTGTACCAAAGTGAGCTCTACCAGATAAAGCAAACCAAATCAAAATCGGTCAAGAAATGAAGGAGAAGCATTTTTGGTGATTTCGAATAAATTTGCATAAATTAGCATAGATAATGAATTTCACGATTCTGTGTAGAAGTTTTAAATCCCCCTCCTAGCCCTATCATATGAAACAATCGCCGGACGCCACGCCATGGCATAAGCTCATCGGGCCGGACGAGCTGAAAATTCAACTTTCCTAAATCGTCTCGAATTTGCCCCTATGAAAGTTCAGTCCTCCCTTAATTCTCTCCTTTTTAAAAGCACATCACCATTACCTCTGAAGAAGGAAGAATAGTGGTATGCACGTTTTAATGCGATGACATGCTCCATCAGTAGATGTGGTTAACAGATCTAGATCCAGATCATGTTCAATTCTATTACTGTGTTCTACTTTGTCTTCAAATTAAATTTCGGTTCTTAGTCTGCTATGAGAAAGAACTACAGTTTGGCTAGGTGGAGAATTAAAGAAATGACAGCAATATCATAGGAGGTACAAGAAGAGATTGGAATAGAGATGAAGGGAATAACAGAGTTTAAATTACAGATATTTATCAAAGAGTGACTACTTTGATTTGATGATTTCCCGGGAGAAATTTCATTTTCAAAAACCTCCATTTCTGGTGTACTTTCATGTTGCTAATGCTGCCTTTCAGGAATTCTTCATATTTCTAATGATAATGGAACAGGAAGAATGTATGCATCATCTTGTTTTTGCTAAAAACATTCTCAAATATGATTTAGAACAAATAGATGTATTGTCAATAACAAAACGAGAAAATGAAAAAATGTTAATGTCAAAGTCAATTTAATCTTTCTTCGCAAGATATAAACAGGCCATTTCCCTTTAATAGAATAAACATTTAAATCAAACTTAATAACAAATACAAATACAAGACAAGAATGGTCTCGTTTACCTTCAATATAATATCTAAATCATCAGATGATATCACTACTTGTTTAGAATGGTCATAATCTGTTATTCATACTGTGGAGTGATATGATGTGACTTCAATATGTCCATTCAGTACCAGAAGGGTGTTAACTCTGTGTTTAAGCATATGATTTAAAGACCTTCTGGCTCCAAACAGATGACTCCATCGTGAGCAGTCCTTGCCCTTTATGATTAATCCCTACCCCAAAAATAAATGACAATGCACTTTATGTTTACAACCGAATGACTTCACATTTGGCAAAGGAGATCCAAACTTCACCTCGTGTACTGAATTAGCCTTATGATAAGGAAGCCATGTACATTCTTGTTTTTAACCCATTGGCTTCTGACTTCTCTCATTCCAATAGGCTTTACACAGGAGCCACCCGGTTCCCGTAGGCAATGGGTTAGCTAATATTAACATGTGGCTGATTCTCAGAACTGGTAAATCTCGATCAATATCTTCAACATTAAAACAAAATTGGTATTCAGAAAATTGTAATCGAATAACATCCCTTTTGGCAACAAGATCCGACCTTCACCTTGTGTACTAAATTAGTTTTATCACAAGGAAGCCATGTATATTCTTATCATTTAACTAATATGAGCCTAGGGTGGTATTCTGAAAACTGTTGTTTCTCTAACATTGTTTCATCTTTTAAAAAAAGAAGGTATTCTAGCTTTATCACAAGGGGGCCAGGTACACTCTTATTATTTAGCTAATAAAGCATGCCAATAAATAAAATTTGATGTAAAAAAAAAAAAGCAGAAATATCCCCCCAACAGAATAAAAATCTGAGTATATGACGTCTTTACCCTCTCTGGTCAACAGGACAAATAGTGGACTGCCACAGTTGATTTTTGTGACACATATCAAACATAATATTCCATACAATGTGACATTTTAGGGATTCGTGAGGCAGCGAATAAAGATTTAACTTATTAAAACTAATACAAAATAATTTCAGGCGGTAGTCTATGAAACATTATGTTACAGCGAAACCAAATCATATGCAACAGCTTAAGGCATGTGTATGATAAAAGATTTAAGGGCTGAATATATTTTTCAAATGGGAAACTTCAGAGTTCGTACCATTGCTACATGTATTTCACTACTATTGTATAATGCTATTTTGAGATTGTCTATTTGTGAAGTCCAACGATGAAAGCTCATTATAGAGTGTAATAATAAAAAGGTGCACTTTAGAATAGACATACATCACAAAATGTCCACTGTATATACTGTACCATTTATAAGCCTCACTCATCTTCAACACTGCAGAAAATATACACTATTTGTCATGACCTAACCAACGTATGTCTGGATTTGCAACAGAGTTCCCTTTCATATTGTTGTAATGGCAACCAAAGTCTGTACAATTCAGAAACTCTACACATATATGTATTTTGAATATTCATGTGAATTCATATTTTCAAAACTCAAATTACAATACTAAGAGAGCAGAAAATGTTGTCATATCATGACTTGCTGAAAGCTTGAACAATGTTTTGAGAATGTAAAATAGCCAATACACATCTAATCCCTACAATCAAAATTAAATGATTCAGAATTGAACCGATTATATCTGTCATTTGGTTTTATTCCCAGTATTCAAAATCTGCAAAATGTTGAAACAAAATACACATATGGAATTCACCCAATCAACAAATTTGTGAATAAAATGAATTATTGCACCATTACAATACGTGCTTACAGTATTTTATTTTTCTTCATCAACATATTAATAAATTTTGTGTTTATATGAATGTAGCTTAAAGAGACTTGGTAACATTGTTCAGATGAGAGAAAATGGTGCTAATGTAGTGACTTTAATCCTGGAGATAAATTAAAGATAATCTGAAAGTTTGAGTGAAAACAGACCATTATTAATGATACAAATTGGGAAAAACTGATCTGATCGATTTCTTAATTCTCCCAACTATATTATTACAATTTAATTACATTTTAGGTGAATGAAAATGATCACAAAGCAATGTATTGGCTTTATATACCATTCCAGACATTTAAGTGTTGAAAGATTTTTAAAAGCCTGTTTTATGTCTTATTTACATGGAAAAACGGTTGTGAAAATTCAAAAAAGGTTGGGAGAATTTACTGTTAGAGGGTGTTGCACAGTGACACCTTCAAAGAAAATCATAATTATCTTTGTGGTTTGAGAATTTTGTCAGGATTTTTTGCATGTTAGAGGGTTAGTACAGTAGAAGAAATATAAGATGTAACATTTCATACAAAAATTACACAGTTTTTTCATCAACCTTCAACAATGTTACCGAGTCACTTTAAGCATGGTATATTAATGGAAATTATTTTCAATTTATTTCAGGCTACATTTGCTGGGTAGAGTTTCCATTCCACGTGTTGTTTTCATCATCATCTTCTTGTTGTGTATTTAACCTATGCACATTGCCCTCTTGCCGAGAAAAGTTATCAGCATTACTTCCAGAAGCTGGCGTTCTCCTCCTCGTATATGAACTGTAGGAAAAATATTTTCTTCAATATTTGAATCATACACTGGTTTGTATCATTGTGATTTAGGGTAGACTAGCTGTACATGGTCAATAAATGAATTCCTAAATGTTGACATGCATCATAAATTATAATGCAATCAATCAAAAGTTGGTATTCTTGAAGTATCATGTAAGTGGCCTGTTGTGGACACCAACCCATCATTCATTGAAATGTTTCTATTATTTAATCTGTAGAAGTTTAAGGGACCAATATTTAATGATATAGAGAAAGCACATTGTTTCATCATCAACATACCTTTATCTCTATCAACAAATTAGAATTTTAAAAATCCTGCTGGAAAATTAGCACAGGGTTGATTATTAACTACTTTAAAACACTATATTAAATCATTTTCTACCACCAAAACAAATTAGGTGCATTAATTAAATTATTCTTTAAATTTTGATATCAAATTGCCATAAAAAGCACCTGATTTTGATCCTCAGTAACAAAGGAACCACATGCCTCAAACAAGATACAAATGGAGTACCATTGATAATCTTTCTTAATTTTGGAGAATCCCTGCAATCCTGTATCACCTAGACAAAGTACAGACTTACATATATATGACACAGGCTTCTTAAAAAGCAGATATTTTTTTGGTAGAATGAGCAACTTTTTGGGAGCAATCACTAAAATATATTTTGCTATGAATGCTTTGCATTTCATGTTAGTATGCTATATGTTAAACATCAGTGTTAATGTTACTTCTGTATAGAGAGATAGCAAGTTTAAAAAACTCTCTATTCAAATGATGGTAAAAGCCAATTGTGGGTAGACAAGACATGGAATCCACATTCGATTTTCTGTTCCATGTGAGGTTTCTATGTTATCCTTCATTACCTTAATATTCCCTAACCTTTGACCCATAGAACATAAGGTAAAGCCTTATATACACAAATAATTTCATAGGTGATTGGGAGTCTTTTGGGACTGTTTTTCTTTTAAGAGATTTACCTTTTTGGTCTAGCGCCTGTGCCTCTACTACTCCTATCTCCAGCGGGTGATTCCGGTCCGACGGGGCTATGTGAGGGTGATGGGGTAGGATGAGGGCTGGACGTTGACTCCGGAGAACCAAAGATGACGTTGTAGATGATGTTGTAGATGAATAGGAATGGAGCGACGATCCAAGAGATGATACCACCATCGCTGGATGCAGATACCTGGGTCTTGGACTGGCCCGATGTTGTAGGTGTTAACCTCCCCTGGAAAATGGACGAATACACAAGATCAAAGAATGGATAACACTCCTTAGTTATCAAACATGTAAGCAGTATAACAGGTGCAGGCCTTAAATTTCAATATTTTTAGGGCAAGGCCACTTTTCTGTAGGGCACATTTTTATATTACAGCACAAATGGGAAGAATTGGAAAGGGCACAAAAAATCTCCAAGGCCAATGAGAGGGGCATTGAGGCCAATCAAAAGGGCATCCAAGGCCATGCCGCCATGGCCTTGGTGGCCTTGGATTAATTTAAGCCCTGCAGGTGTCAATGTCATTTTTATATCACTTATTTTCAAAGGGATGTTAGTAAAATAAACCAAGCCTACATGTATGATGGTAGTGTGAGATGCTGCTCTGGAATAATAGACCTATGTCTTCTTTTTGTTTTACTAGTATGATCCATAAAGAAGTTGGATAAAGAATGAAATTGTGTAATACAATCAAAATGATATTTTCCTATATTTTTAAGCATAAACTGATTCAGAAATGTTATAAATTCTACACGAAATGAAAAAAACAAAATTTCAAAATATTTAAAGATTCCAAACCTGGTGGTTGGCTCATTTCAACTGAACGTTGAGAACGTCACTTTTCTTCCATGGAGTCATTGGTGATGAGTAACATGATATCAAATTATTTCAAATACAATTACAGGAAGGAAAAAGTCATGGCAGATGAAGAAAAAACTCACTGGCAGTACAACGATTGCTGCTCTGGGAGCTAGACCTAGATCAAGGAAAGATGTCTGCATGTCGTTGGGTCCAAAGTTCCTCCTCGGGTATGTCACTGATAGAGTAAACTCAGGCAGGGCTGCTCCAACATTCTACATGCAGAGATAACGTTATAACAGTTTTTTATTCAGTGGAGAAAAACATAGTTTCAAATACCATGTGACCATATATATATAAAGCAGGCTCACCAATTCAAGATGTTTTCATGTCAAAATCAAAAACAAAAATAAAAATGTAAGTGCTGTAAAATGTATTAATATCTTAACAATCAGATTGTAAAATTCAGATTGCAAAATAAATTGTGCATTGTACATTTGTACATTGTGGAGATGCTTCTGAATTATCTTAATGCATAATTATTGGTGAACACATGTAAATAACAACTAACAAATAAAAACTAAATGAAACTGTTCTAATAGTGGATAATCATGGCTCTTGAAAGATACAACTTTCATTACTTGCCTGGATTGTATACTACATAGTTTGCCAATGTACAATATAAAGAATTAACAACAAATTATTCACTTGGTCAGGATTTCTAACCCGGTGATTTTCTTCTTCAAGGTCAAGTGGGCAAACAATGTTAACACTAGACTGTGACCATGTTTTTTTCATATGCCAAGCTAACATCTCTTTCTCAATGACACAAGTCTAGTGGGTCATTGAGAAATGACCCAAGTCTTTAACTTTTAATTGTATGAATACCTGTTTGACATAATCTTGAGCTTCTTGAAGGGGTGCTTTGGAATCAAACTGATTGGTCATAGTGGAACCATCTGGTAGTCGGAACTGTATCCTGGCTGTATCACTATGGCAACAAGGAGAAGAATAGTAACAACATGTGATCACAGATGTTGTGAGAGAATGAACATGCTATATCTTTAAATCTTTTGATTTAACCAATTGGCTATGGAAACTGCGTGGTTCCTACATTAAGCCTATGAAGAAGAAGGAGAAGACGAAGAAGAAGGAGAAGGAGAAGAAGGAGAAGGAGAAGGAGAAGGAGAAGAAGAAGAAGAAGAAGAAGAAGAAGAAGAAGAAGAAAAATAATAAGAAAACTTACAGCTTAGCAGCTTCCTGTTTGGCCTGTGTTGCTTTCAATGTTTCTTCTTTCTCCTTTTGAGCTTGCATCTTCTGCTGTTCTCTCTTCTCTTTTTCTGATCTGAATCTAGCCTCTTTCTCTGCCTTATCTCTTGCTAGCTGCTGGAGGACCTATTCGACATGTATAGAAAGAAGTGATGAACATCAATATTACATTGTGGATTTAGAAATAGTGACATTAAAATGACAAAGCACTTGTACAGTAAATCTTTAAGGTTATCTTAAGATTAACGTTTGATTTGTTTCCAAGATCTTACTTGGAGTTACCCCGGCAATTACAGTGAAGAATTGATTTAGACTAATCAATTTCTAAATATGGTTTACTTCACAAACAGAAGTCACATATCATCTACTCCACAAACATTTACTCATTGACATTCCATATTGGCTTGCAATTCTCATATAATGATACACGATTATCAAAGCCCATGAATTTTACCAACCCTGTTCCTTTCTTGAAACTTTTGATAGGTTTGAAATTCTTTCCTACAATTTGTGGATTGACCAATTATTTATTTTACCCATTTGCTTAGATGTCTCAGAAATCCCTGTATGCTTCTTGGGAATCTGAGGCTTTAAATCCTATCCATGTGACTAGGGAATTCGAGGATAAATGCCCCATTCACCTCCTCTGCCAAATTTGTGTGAGGCACCTCTCTGTTTTCAGGGTGATGGGATGGGCTGCATTTATTACTGTCAGATTTCATACTGATCCAATTTCTAACCTTTTCCCTGGCTAATTTGTCATCAAGGCGTTCCTTGCGGAGATCATCTGCTGCCTTCTTGGCCTGTAGCTCAGATCGAGCTTGATCGGACTTCTGAATATCTTGTCCTACCTTGCGTCGTTCAAGCTCCTTTTGCTTCTCAGCCTAGATGGATAGAGGATAAAGCAAAGCATTTAAAATGTACAAAAACATAAAGAAAAAAAATTAAAAATTAAAAACTTCTGTTGGAGATATAAACTTCCTGCCCTCACTGAGGCAGGAATATGTTAATAAGCAGTGTTACAGAACGTAATTGTATGTTTTCTTTATGATAATTTTTCAACAATGCTGAATTTTCTTAGACTAGATTTTCTAATAACCATTTGAACTAGAAATATCGCAATCTGTATTGCCACGCAATGCGAATGTATCCCTGGCAGTGGCAGCGATTTTGTGTCATCCTTATGTTCGAAGGAGGGACAAAGATCCCCTCTCCCCTCCTGAAACAAAAGGATGACGTAGAGATCGCCACTAGTGGCTCGGACTATTGTCAAGAGTATAATGCATCTCTGTAGAAAATTTTAAAGAAATCTTTTAAGAAATGTGGTAGTTAGAGCGCACAAAGACAGCCACCAAAATACGACCTTTGACCCATAACAGATGGAACACAGGTGGCAGCATCACCAAACACTAAAGATGTGTACATGTACATTGTAATAAGACACACCTCCATACAACATTTGAAAGAAATCCGTCAAGAAATGTGGCAGTTAGAGCGCATACAAGACATATGACAATTGACCATATAAAAGACGGAACAATGAGGGCAGGATCGCCCAAAAGTGTAGATGTGTAGATTGTACCAAGATGCATCTCTTTCAAAATTTGAAAGAAATCTGTCATGAAATATGACCTGCAGAGCGCACAAAAGACAGCCACCAAAATACGACCTTTGACCCTATAAAACACGGGACACTCGTGGCAGCATCAGCAAAATCTATAGGCTTGTAGATCGTACCAAGATACACCTTCGTTCAAAATTTGAACAAAATCCCTTAAGAAATGTGGCCTATAAAGCGCACACAAACCATCCACAAAAATATGAGCTTTTACCTTATAGAAGACGGAACAATGGGGGCAGCATCACCAAAAGTTATAGGTGTGTAGATTATACAAAGATACACCTCCATACAAAATTTGAAAGACATCCGTCAAGAAATGATGCAGTTAGACCGCACACTAGAGTGCACACAAGACATCTATCAAAATATGACCTTTGACCCTATAAAAGACGGAACACTAAAAGCAGCATCTCCAAAATCTATAGGCTTGTAGATCGTACCAAGATACACCTTCGTTCAAAATTTAAACAAAATCCCTTAAGAAATGTGGCCTATAAAGCGCACACAAACCATCCACAAAAATATGAGCTTTTACCACATAGAAGACGGAACAATGGGGGCAGCATCACCAAAAGTTATAGGTGTGTAGATTATACAAAGATACACCTCCATACAAAATTTGAAAGACATCCGTCAAGAAATGATGCAGTTAGACCGCACACTAGAGTGCACACAAGACATCTATCAAAATATGACCTTTGACCCTATAAAAGACGGAACACTAAAAGCAGCATCTCCAAAATCTATAGGCTTGTAGATCGTACCAAGATACACCTTCGTTCAAAATTTGAACAAAATCCCTTCAGAAATGTGGCCTATAAAGCGCACACAAACCATCCACAAAAATATGAGCTTTTACCATATAGAAGACGGAACAACGGGGGCAGCATCACCAAAAGTTATAGGTGTGTAGATTATACCAAGATACACCTCCATACAAAATTTGTAAAAAATCTGTCAAGGAATGTGGCAGTTAGAGCGCACACAAGAATATGACGTGGCGGCGGACGCGGCGTAACGCTGCCGAATCCAAAGTACCCCACCGGCATACTGCTGGGGGATACAATAAAATAAAATAAGAGAATGCTTTATTGAAATTTCTGTGCCAGATATTTTCCCTCCCACTATAAATAACCCTCTGAATTAATTAAAAACTCTGTTTCTCTGAAATGCTCTCGCATTTACATCACATTAATGGTTTCAATCAATTCCTTTTTGCGATGCAATCTCTATTTACCTCTTTCCTTTTACTTACATCAGGGATGCAGTCTCTATTGACTTCTTTCCTCTTACATCATACTAATGGTTTCAATCCATTCCTTCTAGGGATGCAATCTCTATTTATCTCTTTCCTCTTACATCATACTAATGGTTTCAATTCATTCCTTCTACCTCTTTCCTCTGCTGTTCCTTCTTCCGATGAACCTCCTCCATCTTCTGTCTCATCCTGGCTGCTCTCTCTTGAGCACTCTCCTTCTGACTACCAGATGAGGATGCTGAGGCTGCTGTAGATGTTACCTGTTCATATGTGGACAAGGATTAATATCTAAGTGATCTAAGATCTCAGCCTAATTACATATCCATCATCACATTGTGTCTAGATTATCATTTGCTTTTTTTCCCAACATTTTATTTTCAAACAGCTTATCGTTTGGGGTTTTGTATGCTCCATCCTCCAGTGACAGTGACTCCTAGCTTGAACCCTGGACGCGACACTATATCTAACTCTAACCCTACATTTGCCTAAATACAGCCTGGAGCAGATGTTGCAGGATCAATGTTGGATCACTGTTTTGGTGTGTGATATATATATATATATATATATATATATATATATATACAGTGTGCTTCTGAAATAACATCATTTGGCATTTTCTCAAACAAAATTAGATGGAAAAGCAGATCGCATTACTCACAAAACTCTTACAACGAATAACAAGGAAGTGTTTCATATTACATTCACAGTCTCTCAACATGACGATGTACTATAAATGGCACTGCATCTTTCTAGACAAGAGGATGTGACAAGAGGATGTGTTTCAATACACATCTTGGCAGAAATCCTTGATTCAATTTGTTTATTCAGAATAATTATGAGAATCAGGTCTAAACATGATCGCACATAGTTTCAAGGAATAAAGCAATGTCAATAGCCTTGGGAATCACCTTTTGAATTGTACATATATTACAATTGCATAACATCAACATGATTCTTGTCTAGGCAATATAATAGGTTATTTAAAATTTCCCTTTAGTATATTCCTCATAAGTCTTTGCAACGGTGTTGAGGAACAAACCTCTGGTGTGCTACTTGGTTGCACAGGACTTGCTGATGCTTGTTGTGGTACTGGCACAGGAGTGGCTGCAGCAACTTGTGGTGCGGTGGTAGGTTGCTCAGGAGGTGGTGATGCAGAATGGGCCTGTTTCACCGTCTATAACATACAATTATTACAAAAAAAGAAAAAAGGAGATTCTTGTCTTTCAGTTCAAGAACTAATATTAGAAACCTAATTATTATCTTTTGAAAATAATCTGAAGTGTGCCCTCACTTCAATAAATGTGTTTACAAATGTATTTGAGATTGCATATTAAAGGTTTAAATATCTGTTATTCACCTCCTGAAACAGAAAGCATTCACATTGAGCAACCTTCTGCAAAAAATAACTCGTACTAATTTTTTTTCAAATGTGCACAATTGATAACAATCTTAAAGTTTACCAATCACTTGAAAAAAATGCTTTTGTGTAGGTAGAATGTATAAAATACACATTTCAAAACACTTTTTAAAAAGATAATCTTAGCTGGTCTTATACAGGTAAACGGGTAAGGAGTATGAAGAAAATAAAGGATAACGCAAAACCCAAGTCTGACTTGGGTTCCATGGGCACTCTATTCTACGCGAGTGCGAGGGCATTAAGCAGTCTACTCAAAAAAATGTTTTACAGTCAACTGACTGGGAGTGTATCTAAGCTGTGATATCTCTTTGTAGAAGAAATATTTGAAGCTCATAGTTTGACTAAATTATATAAACATGAAACCCTTCACATCAAGAGCAAAACAATACTTTGGTGATCGGTAGGGTACATTTGGCTTTTCAGAATAAAAGAATTGTAGATGCTGCTTATAAGTATCGGCTTGCATGGTGATGTAGATATACAGTATGCTTGCGGTTGCACCATGTGTGAGAGAGGGGGATTTGGGGAGTACACGGACACGCCTCCACCGCCACCTTCACCGCCACCTTCACCACCGCCTACACCACCGCCTACACCCCGCCTACACCCCGCCTACACCCCGCCACAGTCAACCGTACATCAACCACCGCCACCTGCCCAAACCACAAAGCAGCTGCCAGGCTCACAGCTACATTGCACAGCAGACGACAGCAGACTACAACACCGCCTTCGTCAGGGACACACACAGCGTCTCGCCGACACAACAACGCCGCCTACGTCGAGGATACACACAGCATCTCGCCGACACAACAACGCCGCCTACGTCGGGATACACACAGCATCTTCCCGACACCACACAGCGCCGCCTACGTTGGGGACACACACAGCGTCTCGCCAACCCCACACCCCACTCATGGATACGGAGCACACCCAAGTCCGCAATCCTGCCCAGACGTACTAGCAGCTCACCCATGTCCGCACCCCGGTGGCTAAAGCCCACACAGTCACGCATAGTACCCCCACGTCCGCAACCCGGTGACTTAAGCTCACGCACGCCAGCTATTCCCCACTCCTGACGACGGATAGTCAACCTGTTCGAAACATCGAGCCTCTCCTACCACACATCCTCTCCAACCGGCGCTATAGTTTTCCTTAGAACTATAAGCTAAGAAAGATAACCAACAGTCTATTTCAAGACTAACAACAGTTTCAGGACTTCACACACACTAAAGAAAGATTACCAAGAGTCCTTTTCAGGACTCCCCAATCCTCCCCTCTCTCACATGGTGCAACCGCAAGCCTACTGTATAAAAGAATTGTACTTGTCCCCATCCAATTTCAATAACTAATTTGTAAGAAATTAAATGAAGGGGGTTCAAATTATCTATGCTCCATGCAGGACCCTAAATTTTCATTTTCTTCTAAAATCTTGCTGCAAAATTGGCCAGTAGAATTAAAGAATTTGCAAGTCTTCAATTTGGGGGAAGACATTAACTTGGCTTATTAAAGATGTTGAGACTAGTTTTAGATTCTTACCTCATAGACTTTCTTGATTTTCTGCACCAAGTCTGAAGATGTAGCGAACCCTGCAATACTCTCAATCAAGACTCCAGTCTCACCGGCGATTAGATACACACAGGGAACACAAATAACAGGATCTTGATGCAAGCAAGGTTAAGGAATTGTTTCCTTCAATATGACAATATTGGATTTCTAATACAGAAATGGTATGAACAATGTTCAAGGTACTTGGACCTACAGCAAAGCTGAAATGATTATAAACAGCATTATTAGAGGACATACATGTAGCTTTGTTTATTCTATACATCATATTCATAAGGACAACTAGTATACTGAAAAGTAAAAAAAAGGATCAATGGCATAACTTTTCAACTACTTAGTATCCAACGGGTCAATAATTTCTTTAACTGTGAATGTCATCTGCTGATTCTAAATTCCTGTTAAAGCTTTAATTGGGACAATATAGATTTATTGTCAATATCATAGATTAAATGTCATTTTTGCTGATTTAAAGGATACAATATACAGAAAACTGCTTGCACTCCTCACTGCAAAGAAAAACATTTATAAGACAAATATTGAACAATAAAATAGCATATTGCACTTGAACATAAAGACATTACTACCGTTATAAGCCATTGATACATGTAGCCTGGTCAATTTTGTTTCAGCAGAAATATATATGAAATGGTCTATTATACTCTTTAAAAAAATGTTGAAAATTACATCATGAAGGCTAACTTTTTATTCACAATAATCTCATACAGAAAAAGAAACCATGAGATTTCTTTTTATTGATTGTTTTTACAGTTAACATGCATACATAGAGCATAAGAGAGGGTGAGGAGATCTTCTGGGAAAGTGGCATGAACTATGGGTTCAAAAGTTGGTAGAAAATATTTGATGCGAGTAAAAACTTAATGAGAGGCATACAATGTACCTATCTGCTTGGAGTCTCAGGACAACTATCCCTGCTTCTTGACAGCTTTTGTCTACACTATTTTCCTCCCACGTTGCATCCATTTTCTCTGAGTCCTCATTTGATCCTGTTTAAATACGGAGGAGATATGTTAAGGAATGGGCCATGGCCAACATGAACTGCTGCACTTGTCAGAAAAGAAACATCAAAATCAATGTACATGTACATGTAGGTAAGTAGATCTAGGACAGAAATTACTTACACTGCCATATTTGAATTTTCTTTGATAATCCAAAGTAGTCTAATTTGCATATAGACTTGGACAAGACCTCCTTTGTACAAGTTATCCCACAACATTATTATTGTACGAGTGCCTTCATAGTTTTGATATGAGAAGACCAGAAGAAAGTTATGATTTTTCTTCCCAAGTTGTAATCAATCAAACACAAATTGGCAACTCTCTGAATTATCTTTCAATGTCCTCCTCCATTCCTTCTGTACAGAAAGCTTCATTTACAGTACCGTACAGGCACACAGCTACGTGTAATAGTAATACTAGTGTCTCCAATCTCTAAGACTTTTGTCAAGATATTTGATTGCCTATTTGGGAGACAGTCTCCCATTTGGAATACCAATTCCCTTTATTTAAATGTAAATTTGCTGGACACGGATTAACTTGGCTCAAAATATAAATATGATGAGCAGATTCCTCATGAAAAGTAACCACCTTAGACCATCTACTTTGAAGTTCACCATCTAATTTTTTTTCTTCATTTTTGTTGTTGTTAAGATCCACACACAAAAACAATGGGCTCCTGGCCTCAGAGATTGACAGAGGCAAAAATTTGGCATGAAAAAATTGCCTTGGTGTTGATGTTGTTTCTTTTTTCTTTTGTAATCTTAGTCTCCAATAATATTATGAGACATAGTCTCTCAAATCGGCCGTGCACCTCTACTGATAAGAGCAGAACATGAGGACGGTTCAGTTAAACTTGAGCAAAATCTAATAAAAAATAAGGAAGTTATGATTTTATTTTCCCAAGTTGTAATCGATCTAAAAAAAACAAGGAAGTTATGATTTTATTTTTCCAAGTTGTAATCAATCAAACACAAATTGGAAACTTTATGAATTACCTTCAATGTCCTCTCTTATTTGCTCAGTACAGAAAATTTATAAATGTCCAGTTTCCTGGTTGCAGCATTACTAGTAATAGTACTAGATTCTATACATGATTTCATGTATGTAATAAAAAAAATATTTTATAATATAAAAATAGTTTAGTGTACTAAGGTCAAGGTACACGCACAGAGTTTGCTGGACTTCCTCCGAGGCCGAGTGCATTTTTTACACTTATCGCTTGAATTGTAAAGTAAGTATCAATTTTGCGATGCTCAAGTGTCTATTTTCATGTACATTGCATGTAGATCTACATCAATCATGTAATTGTATTTCCGGCAGAAATAACAGTCCAACATCGCTAAAACTCTTGTGACAAGCAAACATTTTTAAAAATCCCATGGGGATTGTTAGCTCATTATCATCAGGAACACGTGGAACTGGAAGGCGAAGGTAAGCACTGCCATCTATCAATATCATGTCTATTGTATCAAATTTTCACATTTTTGGTTAAATTCTTGACCAATTTCAGTGTGCTTTGTATCACGAGTAGTTAATAAGAGTCCAATACTGGACTAGCATAATTTATAAGTACTAGTAGCAAGCTCCGAACTAGTGACTAGATCTAGTCCGAACCTAGACCGAAAATTTCTGTCTCTTTCGTTCGTTAGCCTCTGATTTGGGTAGAGTCGGCTCCTTTCTTTAGTAGAGACAGAAGCCGACCATAGGCGCTCCTGTGCAAACTCGGTGGCACGGATCAGGCCACCAAACTTTGGACTAAAATGTCACTTTAGCGGATCCATATTCGATGCATTTATTTTTGAAAATTAGGCCTAGGCTAATATTATTTGGTTTCACTTACCAGATTGACTGAAAGATGCCTTTAAGGGTCTTTTTTTCCTGATTTTCTTCGTCGAAATTGAACTCGGCTCCGTGTTGAAACTGTTACTGCGCATGAAGGAAGATGACGTCATCCATTGACAGTAACAGTTTAAAATACGGCTGCAAGAATTTCAACACGGAGCTCATTTTGGGCGATGAAAATCCCGAAAAAAGACCCTTAAACGCATCATACAGTCAATCTGGTAAGTGGAACCGATGTAGTTTAGCCTAGGCCTAATTTACAATAATAAATGCATCGAATATGCATCGGGTAAAATGTAGTATTTTGGGCATAAGTTTACTGCCCGGATGCAGGCATTAGTTTGCAATGCAGCCGCTATGGTCGGCTTCTGTCTCTAAAGAGAGGAGCCGACCCTACCCAAATCAGAGGCTAACGAACGAAAGAGACAGAAATCTTCGGTCTAGTAATAGTATGTCAGTAGTCTTGTGTGGGTAGTTTGCGAGGCGCGAGGTACTACTAAGTTAAGTTAAGGTTCGTCACGCTTCACGTCAGCTCAGGCCAGGTGTGGGAATGAGTGATTACAAACACGTTTTAGGTTTTGTTAATTTGTTTAAATCAGTCTTCACACAGGGTACTATGAGTATGGGTGCCAATTGAGGGTAGGTGATGTCAATATCATATTTCATTGCCATGATACTTGATAGCGATATAGCCGTGATGGCCGTGCGCGTGCAGACCCTAGCTACATCCGTCCTGGTCCGGGGGCCGCCAGGCAATGCCAATGGCATCAACATCGGTGGCCGCGATCCCCGAGAAGGATGACATTGCGAATTGAGTGACCCGAGCTTACCTCTAATGTAAACCATAAATACACTTTTCTGTTGTCTGGCCTGAGCAACGGCACTTGAAATTTGTCCTTCAAACCACTTCATGATGGTTTCCTACTCTGGTTCGGTATGCGAAGAGCAAGTATTCGGTTGTAATCTTGTAATTTCTCTCAGGATATCGGCATAAAATGATCAAAAGAGCTAACGCGAACGACACGTAAATAATAGAAGTGGATTAAGCCGTTTTCATTAAATCTTTGAATAATAAAATCATAATGAAAAAGGGGATCAAAACAACATATATTTTATTTATTTATTAAGTTCTCATTCCTAAGGGTACCTTGAAACGGAATGAATAGTTATCTATCATGAACAGACTGTATTAATACCCATACTGATTGCCTAAATGTCCATAGAGGTGTGTAGAAGAAAAAAAATGCAGCCCCATAATTATATTTTTCTAAATGTAAATGTCAAAATGATGATTCTGCTGATCTCAACTTTCCTAGTTGCAAGGTTTTTTTTCTTTCCATTACCTATTTATAACCTTTTAATTTTCCAAATGGTCCAAATAACATACATGTGACTTATTTTCACAGTGAGTCATACTATATATTGTCACTTAAAAGTGCATGAAAATTAGTTGGTTTTCATCCAAAAGTGCATGCCCATGCAGTTGAAGAATTTCCCAATTAAAAAAAAAAAAAAAAAATCTCCTTCTTTCTTGACATTGTTTGAAATGGTCTTCTTAATTGTTTAGAGTACAACACCATGTCTCTCATTTCCCCCTTATTTTATATAGCCATGGTATAGGGCATCTCAATACCCATTTCTCCTTGGATTATGTGTCATTATATGACTCAGTGTATATTATTAAGCATGTGAGTTAATACATTATTGATTAGCAGCCTGATTGTTGTTGTTGTTGTAATTTTGACATTCTGTTTAATGAAAAGTGAGTGAGCTATCAAAAAGAGCATACAAATTGATCATTCATGTATCAATAATATCTAAATTTACCCATAGGCCTAAGTGCTTTTTTGTTGAGTTTACTTGATAGTTGATACTTTGGTGGGACACTTTTGAATTGTCTTGTTTCATAGAGGTATATGCCATCGTTAAATTGCTTTAAACGCAAACTTCGAGTTTTTCTTTTAAATTCTTACATAATGTATTTGCCCTCCACAGTCCTTTTTTCTCCAATGCTAATCTAATTGTTAATTAATGATGCATGTTCCGGTTTTTAAATATAAAACTAATTACTTTGTGCTAAGCTAACTAAAGTGCTCGGGTGACTACGCATTTTAACTCTAGATATTGGTGCTAATGCATTATTTTGTATACACTATTTCCTTATTCCATTGTGTTTTAAATTCCCCTTCTCTGAATTACGTCTTTCTCTATATAATATTGCTACGGTTTTTAGTTTTTACATCTACTAATGTTTATTTTACCAGGAACCTAAAATATACAAGCATTGCTTTTTAATAGGTTCCTCACATTCTACTTAATCTATCATATAAATTGAGAATCATTGAGACGTGCTCATATACTACATGTATTGTATAATTTTTATTTTATATATATGTTGTATGTCTATATTTTTGGTAAAAATGATGTGGAACAAATAAAACTTGAAACTTGAAAACTTGAAACATATAAGAGTCAAACTTTGATCATCAATTAACGTTCTCCTTGAGCAAAACCTCAACAAAAACGTACCATTCTGTGGTGCAAAAAAATGCTTACAGTACAGTATACATCATGGTCTTAATTGGTCCATTATAGGTAGAATGTTCATAAAATTGAAATAAAAATTACAACGCCTTTAATCGAGGTTAGTATGGTGGCACAATCCGGTAGCGTACGAAGGTGCTAGGCTGGTAAGGGCTGGCGGCCTCATGAATAAACATGACTATATGACGTCACGAACGTCATCGCACTTGCTCGTCCGCGCCACGCCTACTCCAGATCCTAGCTTGAGGGGGTGCTAGGCTGAATGGAGAGGGTGCTAGGCTGGATGTAGTTAGTGCAAGTTTAAATGTAATAATAATAATAATACAGTGGCGGATCCAGGGGGGCACAGGGGGCACGTGCCCCCCGGCCAAAAAAAAAGAAAGAAAAGGAGGGGAAAGAAAAGGAGAGGAAAAAGAAAAAAGGGAAGAGAGAAAGAAGAAGAAAAGAGGGAGGAAAGAAAAGGGGAGAGGAGAAAAAGGAGGGGAAAGGGGAAGAGAGAGAGAAAAGGCGGAAAAAGAAGAAAGGGGGAAAGACGGAGGAGAGAAAAGGGAAAAGGAGAATAATGAGAAGGGAAAAGAAAGAAAGGGGGATAATATTATAAGAAGGTGTTTTTTACCGGGTAAGGGGCGGAGGGGGATGCAATTTTAAGTCGAACATGACTAATACCAAAGATTTTATCTCCTTTATAACTTATAACTTAGTCTTGAATTAATTTCCGATATACCTATTCTTAGTGCTCTTTCAGCATGCAGATTTTCCCCGCCATTAATCCTGCCACAGTTGCTGGTTTCATTGTCATATTATTTTCTGTCATCCCTGTGGCCGCGAAGAGCCTCCCACAAAGTTTCTATCCGTTTCGCAAGCACTTTTTCCATCGCCTACATGTAATGCTTATTGCTTCCAGTTTGCAAAAGATCCCAGTGGCGGATCTATGGGGGGATGGGGAGGGGTTAGGGGGTTTAACCCCCTTGGGCTGCCAAGTGAAAATGTGATGTGAATAGAAAAACGCCATCATGTGTCCAGACCCACACAGTATCCGCATCGTCATCGGGTCAAACCCCCCTTAAACTGTTACTTGATTTAAAAAGACGTTATCATGCACTTCTTTTTATGGTCTCCATTATGTTAGTAGATGCCAGGAAAACATCACTTACGAAGGTTCAAAATAGCAACAACAAAAAATCGTCTCGACGCTACCCGGCTCGGACTTCGCGGCTCGTGGACAATGTTCCGCATCGTCATTGGGTAGAACCCCCCTTAAACTGTTACTTAAGTGATTTAAAAGACGTTATCATGCACTGCTTTTTATGGTCTCTATTGTGTTGGTATATAGATGCAAGGAAAACATCACTTACGGGGTTCAAAATAGCAACAACAAGGGGGTAGGAGAAAGCAATTTTACGTCATATTACTCCAGAGAGTGCCTGAAAATGCACCTAATGTGGTTCTAAAATTGCAAATGCTTCCTACTCAGGGAGGCCCCTCCCAGACCCACCCCACTTGGTCGCTCCGCTCCCTCGCCGCGGGCGCCTCGCTCCATCGTTTTTCATATATTTCACCCCATGCGATTTTGTGCCCCCGGCCAGAAATTCCTGGATCCGCCACTGTAATAATAATACTCAGTTCTTTTATAGCGCATAACACATTACAGGATAGCATGTCCCTATGCGCTTTAAATAGAAAGGATAGAATTACAAGAAAAGTAATACAAATTAGAAAATACACTTAGAAGCAAAAAAGTACATGTACATGCTAAGAGATAATTGATGTACATTTCTAAGGCTCAATGGATGGGGTGCTAGGCTGGATGTAGTTAGTGCAAGTTTAAATGAAATCATGCTCGGAGATAGATGGAGTTAATTAATGTATATTTCTAAGGCTCAATGGAGGGGGTGCTAGGCTGGATAGAGGGGGTGCTAGGCTGGATGTAGTTAGTGCAAGTTTAAATGAAATCATGCTCGGAGATAGATGGAGTTAATTAATGTATATTTCTAAGGCTCAATGGAGGGTGCTAGGCTGGATGTAGTTAGTGCAAGTTTAAATGAAATCATGCTCGGAGATAGATGGAGTTAATTAATGTATATTTCTAAGGCTCAATGGAGGGGTGCTAGGCTGGATGGAGGGTGCTAGGCTGGATGTAGTTAGTGCAAGTTTAAATGAAATCATATGCTAGGAGATAGATGGAGTTAATATTTCTAAGGCTCAATGTAAGGTGTAGGCTGGATGGAGGGTGCTAGGCTGGATGTAGTTAGTGCAAGTTTAAATGAAATCAGAGATAGATGCATGGAGTTGATATTTCTAAGGCTCAATGGAGGGTGCTAGGCTGGATGGAGGGGGTGCTAGGCTGGATGTAGTTAGTACAAGAAATAGAAATATACATTAATTAACTCCATCTATCTCCGAGCATGATTTCATTTAAACTTCTACTACTACATCCAGCCTAGCACCCCCTCCATCCAGCCTAACACCCTCCATTGAGCCTTAGAAATATACATTAATTAACTCCATCTATCTCCTAGCATATGATTTCATATAAAATTGCAACCTCCATCCAGCCTAGCACCCTCCATTGAGGCATAGAAATATACATTAATTAACTCCATCTATCTCCGAGCATGATTTCATTTAAACTTGTACTACTACATCCAGCCTAGCACCCTCCATCCAGCCTAGCACCCCCTCCATTGAGCCTTAGAAATGTACATTAATTAACTCCATCTATCTCCGAGCATGATTTCATTTAAACTTGTACTACTACATCCAGCCTAGCACCCCTCCAGCCTAGCACCCTCCATTGAGCCTTAGAAATATTAAGTCCATCTATCTCCTAGCATATGATTTCATTTAAACGTGTACTATACATCCAGCCTAGCACCCCCTCCATCCAGCCTAGCACCCTCCATTGAGCCTTAGAAATATTAACTCCATCTATCTCCTAGCATGATTTCATAAAAATTGCACTAACTACATCCAGCCTAGCACCCCCTCCATCCAGCCTAGCACCCCTCCATTGAGCCTTAGAAATATACATTAATTAACTCCATCTATCTCCGAGCATATGATTTCATTTAAACGTGCACTAACTACATCCAGCCTAGCACCCCCTCCATCCAGCCTAGCACCCTCTCCATTGAGCCATAGAAATATACATTAATTAACTCCATCTATCTCCGAGCATGATTTCATTTAAACTTGTACTACTACATCCAGCCTAGCACCCCCTCCATCCAGCCTAGCACCCCTCCATCGAGCCTTAGAAATATTAACTCCATCTATCTCCGAGCATATGATTTCATTTAAACGTGCACTAACTACATCCATGCAGCCTAGCACCCCCTCCATCCAGCCTAGCACCCTCTCCATTGAGCCATAGAAATATACATTAATTAACTCCATCTATCTCCGAGCATGATTTCATTTAAACTTGTACTACTACATACAGCCTAGCACCCCCTCCATCCAGCCTAGCACCCTCCATTGAGCCTTAGAAATATTAAGTCCATCTATCTCCTAGCATATGATTTCATTTAAACGTGTACTATACATCCAGCCTAGCACCCCCTCCATCCAGCCTAGCACCCTCCATCGAGCCTTAGAAATATTAACTCCATCTATCTCCTAGCATATGATTTCATATAAAATTGCACTAACTACATCCAGCCTAGCACCCCTCCATCCAGCCTAGCACCCCTCCATTGAGGCATAGAAATATACATTAATTAACTCCATCTATCTCCGAGCATGATTTCATATAAAATTGCACTAACTACATCCAGCCTAGCACCCCTCCATCCAGCCTAGCACCCTCCATCGAGCCTTAGAAATATTAACTCCATCTATCTCCTAGCATATGATTTCATATAAACTTGCACTAACTACATCCAGCCTAGCACCCCCATCCAGCCTAGCACCCTCCATTGAGGCATAGAAATATACATTAATTAACTCCATCTATCTCCGAGCATGATTTCATATAAAATTGCACTAACTACATCCAGCCTAGCACCCCCTCCATTGAGGCATAGAAATATACATTAATTAACTCCATCTATCTCCGAGCATGATTTCATATAAAATTGCACTAACTACATCCAGCCTAGCACCCCTCCATCCAGCCTAGCACCCCTCCATTGAGCCTTAGAAATATTAACTCCATCTATCTCCTAGCATATGATTTCATATAAAATTGCACTAACTACATCCAGCCTAGCCCCTCCATCCAGCCTAGCACCCCTCCATTGAGCCTTAGAAATATACATTAATTAACTCCATCTATCTCCGAGCATGATTTCATTTAAATTGCACTAACTACATCCAGCCTAGCACCCCCTCCATCCAGCCTAGCACCCTCCATTGAGCCATAGAAATATACATTAATTAACTCCATCTATCTCCGAGCATGATTTCATTTAAACTTGTACTAACTACATCCAGCCTAGCACCCCCTCCATCCAGCCTAGTACCCCCTCCATTGAACCTTAAAAAATATCAACCCCATCTAGGTTCAAGGTTCAAGGTTCATTTTATTTCTTTCTTTCACAACATTTTTACATATAATAATAGAACAAAAAACAGCATAAGAAAAACAATTTAAGTGCAATTTTAAGTCGATATATAATCCTAATGAAAGAAAGTGGAGACCTTAGAAAAGCTGGGCTTGTAAGAGCAAGGTCCCCATATAACATAATCCATCAATGTTTCACTTTTTAAAATGTTTCAAAGTTATCAAAACTACACATGATTAAATATGGGGGAAATATTTACAAAAGGGATAGCTTGAAATTTGAAAAGGAGAGGATGAAAATATATACAAAAGGATCGAGAGGAAAAAAGCAAACTGGAACGAGAAAAACAACAAAACAGAGAAAAACAGAGAAAGAAGGAAGTTATATGTATATAGAGGAAAATGGTATTTGGTGTAAAGAAAAAGAAAAATAGAAGAGAGGAGGGAGGGGGAGAGAGAGAGAGAGGAGAATGTGAAATGCTGACATTTATATTGAATAATCAAACATAACAAAAACAAAAAGATAATGCACGTTATCAATAACAATTAATAAATTATTACTTAATATCATTTCTGGTGATATAATTTTTACGTTAATTCTCGACATAGTTACTCAATAAATGTAATTTCAATTTGACTTTAAAAACAAAGACACTGACAGATCTAGTTACATTGATAGGAAGTGAGTTCCAAAACTTGGGACCAGTACAACCCATCGTCTTCAGAGCAAAAGCAGTTCTTACACGTGGAATATGAAGTGCAGTTGCCTGCCTTGTATTATAGCTATGAATTTGATTGTTCTTTCGAAATATTTGTACTAACGCATTTGGGAGAGTACCATTTTCAAAACCATACATAATTGCGCCTAACTGTATAAAGTAAATGTCTTCAACCTTCAATAGCTTATTACTGTAGAACAAAACATTAGTATGAGCACGATAGCTCGCATTAAAAACAACTCTAACTACCCTCTTTTGGGCAACACAAATCTTATCTAATTGTGTTTTCAATGACTTCCCCATGCCAGCACTCCATAATTGAGATAAGGCAAAATTAAAGTAGAATACAAAATAAGCAAAATTTCTTGTGGGACAAAAGAACTTAATTCATAAATTACACCAGTATTTCTAGACACGACTTTACAAATATTAGTACAATGAGATGCCCAAGACAGCTTCTCATCAATATGTAGCCCAAGAAACTTGGTGGAAGTTACTCTCGCAACATTAACATCATCAAAAAGTACATTTCCAGGTACATCCTTTAGGGAGTTACTAAAAAACATATAGTTTGTCTTTTGAAGATTCAAGGACAACTTATTTGCATGAATCCACAAAATAACTTTCTTTAATTCAATATTAATTGTATCTAATAAAACTTCAGGGTTTTTATGAGAAAAAATACACTTGAATCATCTGCAAAGAATATGAAAGATATGATAGATATGAAAGAAAGTACATCAGATGAAAGATAAAAATCATTAATATATAATATAAAAGAAGGGGCCAAGAAGCATATGATTTCATTTAAAACGTGCACTAACTACATCCAGCCTAGCCCCCTTCCATCCAGCCTAGCACCCCTCCATTGAGCCATAGAAATATACATTAATTAACTCCATCTATCTCCGAGCATGATTTCATTTAAACTTGTACTACTACATCCAGCCTAGCACCCTCTCCATTCAGCCTAGCACCCCCTCTAGGATCTGGAGTAGGCGTGGCGCGGACGAGTAAGTGCGATGACGTTCGTGACGTCATATAGTCATGTTTATTCATGAGGCCGCCAGCCCTTACCAGCCTAGCACCTTCGTACGCTACCCACAATCCGTGCCGTGGGATTCATGCATTGGATGCGCTAAGCACACACGAATTAGATGCAATCAGCAGATCGTACAGGTACTAGGTTACAGTAGCAGCTAGCTAGCAGCTAGCAGATGCAGATTACGAGTTGAGATTCCTGCTGTGAGTTCATCATTTCCTTAAATTTCTTAATGTAGTTTACAGACCTGGTGTTGTTCTACTTTGACTGTTAATAAATATGGTGACAAGAGCTTGAGGTTTGAACTCAAAGTCACAAGTTAATTTTTACTATTAATACTAGATCTAGTCTACTATTTTTACAATTTTAAGTTTAGTTTTTTTATGCACAAAATATCTGTCAAGTGTCAATCACTGTGACTGTGAGGGCAGTCAGAGCAGTGCAGTGCTAACTTATTATTCTAGGTAATTATTACTTAAAACTACAGAAAACTAAAAGTTAACTACTTTATAATGAGGCGCTAATGCACAATCATGACCCGTAACTCGGGCGTGGAGATACCCTACTAAAACAGACCTAAAATCAAGTAAATATTCATGTTTTTACTTGATTTTAGGTCTGTTTTAGTAGGGTATCTCCTAGACAGAAATAACCGTCTGGTATGGGTCATTCTTTAATAAAACTGACATTTGTTGACATTCCCCATACACAGACGGTAACCAATACGGCTCGCGGGGAGAGATTGAGCGATTGTGCAGCACTTGTTACCCGAAACTTTCTCCCACGATTTTCCTTATTTAGATCTAATTTTCTGATTTATAAATCAGATACAAAAATACTATGTCTATTTTTCTCCTATGTACAGTTATCAATTTTTTAATGAATTATTTCTAAATGCAAAATTTACGGACTTACGTATATGAATTATCCAATTTTTATCTCAGAACCAAGGAAACGGTACGTTCATGCATTCGAACTGGTAATCTATGACATGACCCGCCCGATATATTTCGGGTCAACCGACCAAAACAAGCCCAATGGCCAATCAGAGCACGTGTTTGATATTGGGCTTATGAATATTCAAACATCACCGGCTCAAGCCGGGCTGACTCATACGTAGCTATTGGACGTTCGAAAAGAAAAAATGAATATTCATCAACTTAAACCAAGATGGCTGACAACAAATCTTGTTGACTACAAGACTTTCTCGGATTAATCATTAATATAGGATCTAAATGAGCAAGCTATCGTAAGTCAAAGTAGATATTTCTGTGTTACTTTTCATCTTAATTAATATTCAGTGTAATATTGCAGCCAAATTGGATATATGAAGACGTAAAGAGTGAAAAATCTCGATGCATATCTCATTCATCGCGGTCGGCCGAACCGAACCATTCGTTCCATACACTACTGCATACGCCGTACTTCAGTCTATGTATAGAGGCGGTCAGAGGAGCCAGATGCAATCTCAGCGGAACAACCGTCGATATCAGAGACTGAAGCTTTCGGTCTAGGTATCTCCACGCTGGAGTTACGGGTCAAAGTATGGATATGATTGCGCATTAGCGCCAAAGTTGATATTGGTTTTGTTTTAAACGCTATCTTTCCTCAGCTTCGCTACGGAAAGATAGCTACATCCAGATCGCCCCAGAAGTGATAGTTTGTCCCATCACCTTCACCAACGGTAATTATTTGCTTAATAATAAAAATAAAGAAACAAAAGGGAATGATAGAAGACAAGATGAAAAGAGGGGCGGCAAAGAGTTTTACCGGGTACTAAAACATTCATAGAAGATACTAAAAGGATGAAAACTCAATATGGGATTTGAACATGTTTGTATCACTTATGAGAAATGGGCATACATGTACATGTAGGTGCTAAGCTAGTATTTCAACTGAACTGATGGGCCAACAACCTAAAATCAAGTAAATATTCATGTTTTCTTCAAATAATGGCCATGATTTAAAAGTCGTTATGTTTCTTACCTGGATCGTGTCAATTTTCTTATCTTTTGGGGAGTATTTTTCCTAAAAATGAAGACTTATAATATACACTTTCTCACGGGATTCACGGCAAACTGCTGCACAATACAATTGCATACTGTACCGACGATGGGGTGCGCGCGCAACCCACCGTCGGTACGTGTATTGTGCAGCAGCAGTTCTTATCTTTTGGGGAGTATTTTTCCTAAAACTGAAGACTTATAATATACACTTTCTCATCACGGGATTCACGGCAAACTGCTGCACAGTACACGTACCGACGGTGGGTTGCGCGCGCACCTCATTGTCGGTACGGTATGCAATTGTACTGTGCAGCAGTTTGCCGTGAATCCCGTGAGAAAGTGTATATTATAAGTCTTCATTTTACTCCCAAAAGATAAGAAAATTGACACGATCCAGGTAAGAAACATAACGACTTTTAAATCATGGCCATTATTTGAAGAAAACATGAATATTTACTTGATTTTAGGTCTGTTTTAGTAGGGTATCCCCACGCTGGAGTTACGGGTCAAAGTATGGATATGATTGCGCATTAGCGCCGAAGTTGATATTGGTTTTGTTTTAAATTGCATGTCATGTGTGTCTGTTTGCGGCTCCTAGTCACCGAGTCCTAGGAGCCGACCCTACCCAAATCAGAGGCTAAAACGAAAGAGACAGAATTTTCTGTCTATTTGCGGTTGTGCATGCTTCAATTTTTAAAGTCTAATGTCGAGATCTCTAAATTAGAGCCAAGAAAATAGATTTATTTGTTGTGACTGGTGCTTGACAGGTACAGGTGCAGGTTGTGTATCCGACAGTTGATTTAAAGAAGTTTACATGCAATATTTCATAAATCTTTTAGACTTTTACTTATCTTTGACATTAAATATTTATGATGTTTTAAAATACTAGAGAGCCCATGTCTGCGTAATACCCTTGTCTGCGCATAACTAAACCAGAAGCATATCTGTGCAATTCTGATAAAACAGCAACCTACACAAAATATCCATCTCTATTACTATTTAGATTTTAGCAATAGGCCTATTTACACATTCATTTTTTTTTTTTAAATTAAAAATAGTGAGAATTTCTAATTGTAATACTTTTTATCCACAAGCCTTGAAAAGTTGAAATGCTATCTTTCAAACTGCATACAGTATATTAAACCTTCCCCAAACAGCAGTGGCATGTCATAACTTTTCTTTGTTTTTAGTTGGTAAAATACAGTTATACGGTAGGTAATAAAATAACACAATTTAGTATTTAGTCCTATTCTGCTTTACTATTGTATGGTAAATATGTTGGGTCATTAAAGCAAATAATGGAGAAAATGAATTAAATTCATTTTATAATCTACATTCTACAACATAGATTTCTGTTATGTTTTTTTTTCTCTCATTCAACTCATTTCTGTCAATTTTGTCATACAATGTATCTTTGTAATTTGTCCAGTGTATTCATGTACAGGATGTATGAAGCAAATTGCATTTTGGACTTTGTGTATATAGAGCATTTATTGTTGTATTCACTCAATTACTCTGCAAAGTCATGGAGTATTGGGCGAATTTTTTTTCTTTTTAGTTCAGCATCCCTGCCTGCTTCCTTTTTTGAGGCCGCTTTTTTTTTTTTTTTTGGCCTTATATGAGATAAACCAATGCAAATACTGACTGTGTTCCAACATAGGAAATGATAGAGTAAAAGATGGAAGAAATAGTAATAAATAGCATTTATAAGGAAATACAGAAATAAAAGATGAAAGAAGGACAAAAACAAATAACATCATAGAAGGAATGGAAGATAAGTTAAAAGAAGAGAATGGAGAAATACAAAGGGAATAATAGCAGGAAAGATTAGGCCTAAAGGAGAAAACAAAATACAGGAAGATAAGGAAAGGAAGAGGAGATGGAAAGATACAAAACAAAAAAGAAAGAAAAGAAATACAAACAAACTAGGAAAATAGAATAGAAATGAAAGAATTATAAAAACAAAAATCAAATATCAAATCAAATCCCAAATAGTACTCCCAAATAGTACTCTCATATAGTACTTTCTAAAAATAGTTCAAATATTTCTGGTCATGTGACGAGCTCTCAACCAATCAAAAGCCAACAAATTTTTGATGCAGGATATAATACTATCTACCGGGTGCAACGCACTTTGCGTTGCGTATTGCTCTCCTCAGTAAGCGCTTTTAGTGTTAGTACGCGAACTTTGGTCACGCGCGAGCTATGGTCACACCACCATGTACTGCATGCACTGTACATATCGTACACCGTTTGCTAGCTAGCTGTCAATTGATGACTTGTTGCTCTAAAATGACGGAAGAAGTGAAATGTTTCCGATGTGGAATATAAAGCAAATAATCACCTTTTGGTTTCAGGCGATGGCAAACTATCACTTCTCGGCGATCTGAATGTATACGCTATCTTTCCTCAGCTTCGCTACGGAAAGATAGCTACATCCAGATCGCCTCGGAAGTGATAGTTTGTCCCATCACCTTCACCAACGGTAATTATTTGCTTAATAATAAAAATAAAGAAACAAAAGGGAATGATAGAAGACAAGATGAAAAGAGAGGGGGCGGCAAAGAGTTTTACCGGGTACTAAAACATTCATAGAAGATACTAAAAGGATGAAAACTCAATATGGGATTTGAACATATTTGTATCACTTATAGAAATGGGCTTACATGTACATGTAGGTGCTAAGCTAGTATTTCAACTGAACTGATGGGCCAACAAATTTTACTCCTTTGAATCTGCCAACTTTCTTATGCAATCAATTCAATCAATGGCATCTGCCATCTGACATGCAATTATTATTTTTTTTACCTATAATCAACATTGCTACATGGCCCCGGCCCCCTTATTGGCAAGGCTACGTACTGCCTATACTGTATAGTTCTAGACCATGCATATAATCTTTAACACACCACTAAAGGGGAAACTTCAGAGGAAGTGCATGTTATCCTGATGGCCTTCTTTCTTTAAAGCCCGTCTGCCCTAGTTTGGCTATGAGGGATTAGACCTCCCAGCATGGTCACTGATAGGCGGTTATCTCATCAACTCAGCTCTCAATTAACATAAGAAAAAGAGGATCATGGGGAACCACCGGGCACCACTTAGGCATTTTTTTATATATAGAGGGAGCAAGTAGCTACAAGTAGTGCAGTGGGGCTTTAATATACATGTTCTCTCACTTCTCTGTAATACTGTCAAACCTGTCTTAAAGACCACTGCAGGAAGATGAACTGTCTCTGTAGGCACATGGTCTTCTGGAGTCCTGTTCATGTTAATGCAGGTTTCAATGAGAACATGTTTCAGGGGAAACAACATCAAAATGCTATTTTGTTAATGTAGTTTTGATGGACAGGCGATCTTTATATACATGTACAGGTGGTCATTAAAGCAGATTTGGCCAAGTAAAGTGACATGTATATAACAATACATTGTCAGAAAGGTGCATTTTCTGTGAATTTCATGTTTTTAGAAATATTCATCAGGTGTTTGTTTTTTGTTATTTTTATTTTTATTCTTATTTCTTATATCTCTTTGGACTGATTTTGCTTTTTGTCAACCAAATTGTTAAAAGGCACCTGTTGATGAAATAACCTCTTCCTTTCCTTTTAAATTTCCTTTGTAGACAATTACTTTACCATTTGTTCATTTGTTCTTGTAAAGGACTGCTTCCAGGTCATTGCATCATTTGTGTGACTCGCCATGTGCCCCGACTAACCAGCAGGGAAACAGGAAGGAAATCATCAACAATAATTTCTAGAGCCCTTGTTTTCCAACAAACGCTCATGTGATCATTTTAAATGGTCTTTAGAACCATCAGTCTGTTGTAGCAGTAATACATGAATACATGCACAGGGACTAAACAGCTCTGCATTCTGCGTCTGCAGGGATGTCCATAAACACTGTAAGTACATGAATCTAGATTCTGCCTTTTGGGGAATTTAAAGGAATAATCATTCAATATACCTGTGTTTATAGGGGTCAGTAATCCATGGAGAATATTGTATTGACATGCCTGCATGTCCTATGTGGAAAAGGAATTATAACATGTACACATGTACACATGTACATGTATGTAGCCTGAGTAGACACTCCACATGTATGCACTTAAAAGTACATTTTCAGTTGTGATTTATTTTGATTACATTGTTTTGTAATTGATATGGGCACATACATGTATGCATGTGCATGGATTTTCTCAGTAATTGACATAGTATCCTGTTGAGCATGCAGTTGAGTGGATTGAAATGGTACAATAGGGGTACACGGCTGAGCAGAGAGTTACATGTGCACGGCTCATTAATTGATTTATCGTACAGCATAATATTAATGTATAATTGAAAATTAATGTGAAAAATTAACACTTCAATCTGCAAAATGGGACAGGATTTTTTTCATGTAAAAGTAATGATCTAGGTATTGGTCAATGGTCATCATGTATTCATTCAACAATTATAGAAAGTGAAAAAAAAATTCTTATATATTTTTGTGAGGTGATAGATCCATTGAGATTGATTTATTTGCACATAAAAAAAAGAGATAGAAAGTATATTAAGTTTTATAAGGTGAGATTGAGAAATGATATAAACCCATCATTTTTGTCTCGCCTGCGTAGCAAAAAGCGAGACATAGGCGCCGCTTTTCCGGTGACGGCGGCGACGGCGACGGCGTCAACATCAAAACTTAACCTAAGGTTAAGTTTTTGAATTGTTAATATAATTTTGAAAGTATAAGGTCCTATTAAATGAAACTTGGACTAAAGGGTTATCAAGTATCCCCAATCATGTGAGGAAAATTTCAGGTCACAAAGTCAAGGTCAAAGGTCATTTCAGGTCAACAAACTTAGACTATGTTGTGGCATCATCATCAAAAACTTAACCTGAGGTTAAGTTTTTGAATTTGTAATATAATTTTGAAAGTATAAGTTCTTATTCAATGAAACTTAGACTAAAGGGTTATCAAGTATCCCCAATCATGTGAGTAGAATTTCAGCCCACTAGGTCAAGGTCAAAGGTCATTTCAGGTCAACAAACTTAACTATGTTGTGGCATCAGGCTAAGACTTTTTTAATTGTTATCATAATTTTGAAAGTATACATTCCTATTCCATGAAACTTGAACATAAGGGTTATCAAGTATCACCAATCATGTTATTAGTCTTTAGGTGACAAAGTAAAGGTCAAATGTCATTTCAGGTCTGGAAACTTAGACTTTGTTGTGGCATCAACATCAAGATTTTGAAATTTTAGCATAATTTCAAAAGTGTTTGTTCAAATTCCATGAAACTTGTACCCAAGGGCTATCAAGTATCACAAATCATGTGACACAAATTCCAGGTCACAAAGTCAAGGTCAAAGGTCATTTTAGGTCAGTAGACTTGGATTATGTTATCAAAATTTAATATGAGAATTAATAAATAAATTGTTATTTTTCATATTTCATGAAAGTAAATATTCGAATCATTCAAGTACTTTCCCATGAATATTCTAATAGTAATTTTAGTATTCGATCCCAGGCCTAGTATGTACATGATCAGTTACAGCTAGGTGACAATATTGATGTTTGGATAATATATATTGGAGTATATCTCATAATAATGTTCTCATTATGCTAATGAGACGTGATGTGATGTAGATGGGTTCTACCTTCCAATTGTTTTTACACAAAGTGCTGAAAAATCCTCTTTTCTTAAAAAGTTTATTAGATAACTTTATTTGTAAATTACTGACAAGCATTGAAACATTTGTAGTCTTACCCATACACTAAATCTCATTATATTGTATTCTTATGATACAGTAAATAATTATTCTGATGATTCATAATCAATATTCACTTCAAAATGCTTATTATATTCAGAGGATTTCATTTTCGGGGGTCTGCAAATGGGCCACCCCGCCTATAAAAATAATGTCCCAACCTCAACTTTTCATCATATCGAATTGCGTAATGCCGAATTGCGTAATGCAGGCGAGACCGCCGAGAGCGTTTCACTTGTTTTACTGACGGCTAATACAACACTTTATTACATATATACAATGCCTGTGCCGGTCATAAAATATTTTGAAAAGAGAAATGCACAGATACAGTGCATCAACGTGGAGGCCTTAATTTTTCAGGAAATATATTCCTACAGTATGTAGTCCCATTGTATTTGTGATGTAATATGTGTTTTCCCTCCACTCACACACAGCCTGGTACTCGTCCCATGCTTGATGTTGCAGCTCCTTCAAACAATGCAAGTTGCATCTTATTCTTCCTAGTGCATATTGCTTTCCTTTCCATTCCATCAATCCGTATCAAACTAACACATGTTAATACATGTACATGTATCAAGAATGTAGTGTGTGCAATACTAACATTAAATGTATTTACATTTTACATTATGTATAATGTTCATGTACCTGTCAATGTAACTAATTAGCAGTGTTAGTCAGGATCTTGAAATTTCATAATAGCGATTGAAATGATTTAGGGAATCTTTATTCTGCCAGGTTTTCAGTTGAAAACAAAAACCTATCAAGCAGTGTGTCTTGTAAACTTAAGGGAAATCCAACCCTAACAGCAAACTACTCTAAAAGAAAGCAGAAAAATCACAAAATTGTAAGTTATTAATCATAAGTTATCTGTGACTACCGGTACATCAAAATCCAGTAACCAGATTGCTGATTTTAGATTCGCAATTACTGGAGTGATCTCATATTTCAAACACTTATAGATTAACTTTCTTATTATTGATCCGATTTATTTAAATGTTTCGCCATGCTGCTTCTCTTGTTTTTCTGCTTTCATACAAATGAAATTATTACAAAAGTTGGATTGCCCTTTAAAAGCCCAAGTCTACTCCAAAAATAACTTACTTTCAATAGAACCAGAAAAATCAGACAAACCAATCAAAAAAAGTTTGAGCAAAATCGGATAACTAATAAGAAAGTTATGAATTTTTAATGACATGAAAAACTTTGAAAATCACTAGACAAATTGGCAACTCATGAGTCTGTGACGTATGGTCCTCACTATCCACTAATTATTTTCTTTATATTGATAATATAAATTTCCTATTTTCACCCTAAGAATCTTATTTCTTCACACCAGCATCCAAGTTAGATTGTTAGTAATATGTTTTTGTGTGGATGCACAAATAAAGAGTAATTTTGTCCAGTTAAATCATGAAAAATTGAATTTTGATAAACTATTTATATAAAAATCAATAATTATGAATATACAATATTCAGAAAATAGTATCAATTCTTCAAAATTCATACAAGTTTTGGGAAATGTCATGCACGCCATGGGGATCCAGGGGCCTGGGCCCTCCTCAAAAAAACAGGTAAAACACCCTTTTTGAAAAAAGAAGATGGGGCCCCCTCCCCTGGCGCCCAAGGGGGGGTGGCGGTGGAAAAATAAAATCACCATTCCCGTAGGGAATTTTTTTTTTCGGGTGCCCCCCCCAAAAAATTGTGCTCACTACCCCCACTGAGCGAAATTTTTTCAAATTTTCGCACGAAGTGGGCCCCTTTTTAGGCCCCCTCCCTTGCCGCTGGCTGGATCTGCCCCTGATGCACGCAATATGATACAAATCATATAACCTGGGCAAAGGTATGGGGAAATCAAGTTTTGGGGGATAAAAAGGGAAATTAATGGGATTAAACTATACAAAGCAATTGATAAGTTGTGAGGACATGACGTCACAAACTGATAACCATCTTGGCAATTTGTGTTGTGATTCTCATTGTTCCATAGTTTTACATACTTTTTCAAAAAATCATAACTTTCTTATTAGTTATCTGATTTTGCTGAAACTTTTTTTGATTGGTTTGTCTGATTTTTCTGCTTTTATTGAAAGTAAGTTATTTTTAAAGGCCCTTTAAAAATAGACCCATTGCCTACAGGTTATACATGTATATTATCAAGGATGGTTGAAGCATCTCATAATTTCATTAAGGTTGGCTTTAGCTTACTACAAACTTGCAGTGTATAAAACTGTATATGAGACATTGATTAAAAACTAAGGCAAGCAAGACTATTTGGGTATACATACAGATATTTAAACAAAATTAATCTCCCATTTGCGAGTTGAATACATTGATTTTTGTGTCATGCGTACTGTAATATGATTATAATTCAAAATGAAATACATTTTTCTTTCATTTTTCAATGCTAAAATTGAATGACCAAAATTTACAAGGACACTAATGTTTTTGTTTGTTTAATGAAAGATTAATGAATAATCATGACTGTGATAAAAGGTTAATTACTACATGTACATCTTTAAAGCCCCTATTATGGATTTGCAAGCCCTCAAAAACTTATAAATCTAAAAATTTATCTGTAGGCCTAGCAGCAAGATGAGTTTATTAAAGTATGTGCAAAATTTCAGATCATATCTCTTATGAGTGAAAATTGAAGCACTCGTTTTGCACACAACAAATGGGGTGCATAAAACACTAACAGTTGCAAAATTCAAAGTTGAAAAGAAAAGTGACTGTATAATTATGAATTTTTTGCCACCATACTTTTATGAAAGTTTCATTTATGTTTTTTTTACAACATTTGGCCCTTTTTACAAGTTTTGAGATTTTTACCTTGCAAATCCCTGCAATGCCCTTTAAAGCCTCACAAAAAATGATTAATTTTGAGATAATTATTTTTAAATCAAAAGAGACCTTTACCTCTTAAATCTAATCCTTGCTGGAGTATTGACAAAAGGAGATAGATCAGCATGACTGTCCAATTAGTAATATCATAGGCTATAATTAACAAAGTTCATTGACACAATGTACACATGTACATCTCTATTTCACTAGAATGAAAGCACAATGGAACAAGAATATTTTAAAGTGAAGGTTTCTGTTAGGGGCAAATGGAAAGTGCTAGAAAAATGAAAAAAGGATTTTAATAGAGAAAACATTTGGTGTATGGTACGTTGTATTTAAGCAAGATAGAAACTAAAAACACAAATGTTTGTACTGATAACTTTGAATAATCATTTTAATACACAGACACAAGAAAGGAAAGATGGATTCGATGACTGTACAATGTTGAAACTGCCTAACTTGCTCTAGTAAAAGTGAGCTTGTCAATGGCTACTTATCCATGAAGTGCTGAACAGATTCTCTTTTGTATGTTTATCTCACTTTTAGTTTAAAGTCAGGTGACCATGCACTTGATATTAATTACTTTCTATTTGCATTCAGCAGTTCATAAATTTTGCTTTTAATTACTAAATTTTCTTCTGCTGTTAACATTTACATACTTGGAATTTCTTGCAAGGGCTAGTCGGAGCCATCTGTACATAGAGGTTGGCCAACTTGATTTCAGTTGGATATAACATGGCGTCTAATCTTATGTTTTGTGCTTGTCCAACAATGCAGTAATCGCCAACTGTGCCCAACTCTAACAGATAGGCCAAGCTCTCCAAGTCAATGGCACTGGGGCTAATCAGACAATTGTCTAGAGATGAATTACAAATACCTTTAACTTTAATAATCCCAAGCAATTTTAAAGTTTAAATGAACTTTGGGATGATTTGCCAACTGTGCCCAATTCTAAACAGATAGGCCAAGCTCTCCTAGTCAATGGCACTGGGGCTAATCAGACAATCGACTAGAAAATGAATTACAAAGTCAAATACCCTTAATAATCCCAAACAATTTTAAAGTTTGAATGAACTTTATGATGAAGACATTTCACCTTGGCAGAGGAGAGATCATGGACTTTGAATGTCTTGTACCAATACAAATATCATACTTCATGCTGACTTACTCGATGCTCGATCAAAGTTCAGCCTTATGGAAAGCTCCAAATCAGCTTTAAAAAACAAAAGTTGTATGCACTGCAGCTCATTTCGAAGATACACATATGTGACATCTTCATCATACATGACTCGATTGGGTTATCATCGTGCATAATCATCTGTTATTGAAATTCATGTACAATCATACAATGTAAGGCCTTTCTTGTAGTTGCAAATGGCCAAACTTCCTGATGGACATGATGTAAGTATTTAATCATTTAGTAATAATTTCCTTCATGTTTCATTTCCTTGTGTATGTAGTATTACTATGATGATGTCGTTGTGCTTCTATTATAAAGGGTTCCAATAACGATACATGCATTATGTGTCTTTCATTTTTATATTAACCCAATTCTCATGATCTGTTAGTTTAAAGGTATATTCTGTGTGATGTTCCTGTCGTTTCATATTATCCTTCATATATCTGTGTTTATTTTTATTAAACATTCTGCTAACATGAATAACGCTTCCTATGTCTCACCTTCTTAATATTGATTTTGTTTCTACATGAATGTGGTACGAGATATTAGAAGACAGACCTTGAAAATTGTCATTTTAGTTGTAATGGTTTACATGTACAGTACATGTACATGGAACATTTGTGATGCTGCCAGTTATTGACAACAGATGACAACTGAAGGTGTGCAATGTAATTAGTGAAGCTTTAACCAAAAAAAAGAGATCAGAATTGACTTGATGACCACAATCTTGCATGAACATGAACTTGAACTTGAACAGTATTTAACTATAACCAGTAAGCTCCTCTTTGCTTCTTATTATGAATGATTTCCTTAATTCACTCAAATCAAATCATTAAAGCGTTGACATGCATTGACCTTTTGACATTATGATGTTATCATCCCACAGTACATTATGCCGAGGGGATGAGGAGAGAGAGCGGGAAGCTCAGGCTGCCGCTCAACTGATATACAGCAATGCCCCCAACGATTCTCCTCCTATCATCCGATCACCCACGCAGGCCAATGGACCCAACCCACCAATCACGGTGAATCAGTTACCTTCAGTGCAAACCAGCTTCTCTGCAGTCCGCAGGTCTTCTGCCTACTTGCGACCTTTGACCTGTTGCTGACAGCTGTTCTATGGTTTTTATTCATCCAGGTTAGTCAAATGGGGACAGCTGCACAATACCCTACCACACAAGTTACCCTTATAACCCTGACCCTGACCCTAGGTCCTAACCCTGAACCCTTTACCTTAACCTTAACCCCAACCCTGACCTTAACCCCAACCCCAACTCTTACTCTAATCCTAACCCTTTCCTGAATCCTAATCCTAAGTCTAATCCCAACTCCGACCCTAATCCTTATCCTAACCTTAATCTTAACCCTAATACTAACCCTAAAACCTAAACATAACCATTACCCTAACCCTATTAAACCATAACCATAACCCTTAACCTCACCCAGTACATCGAACAGATGCATGGCAGGGTATTCTGCAGTTAAGCTATCAAATTTTTAGTTGGGAATTTTAGCGGAAAGAACGGAAATTGTTGTTTTCTATGATTTGAGTTTGTATGAAATTAGTCATTCTAGTGATGAACAATCAATATACATTTAGAACTTTCATTAATAGAAGTATTGGAGGTGAGGAAAAGTTTGAAACAGATTGCAATATGTCTTGCGTATTAAATGATATATGAATGTATGGTACTGTAAAAAATAATCCTCCTATTTCCCATTTCACAGCTTGTTAATCTAGGGGTGAAACATGGCTTTGCCTGTCAAATCAGAAGTACGACTTCAGCTACTCGCTGTTTGACATTGTTGCCATGGCGTTCCTCCGTTTTGCAGTTCTCCTCCTTGCGTATGCCGTCTTCAAGAGCAAGCACTGGATCTTTGCTGCAGTAAGATCCGATTTTCTGATTTGTATGCAGGGGAGACTGGGTTAGTGGCTCTTTCACACATAATGCAGGAAACCACAGCGGGCTTTAAATTGTAAATGAATAGCAGGTAGG